>JAJJMC010022403.1:3872244-3982276 GCA_023531435.1 Papaver californicum
CCCTTTTTGATGCTTACCTAACTTTTCTATTTATACCACACCCTCAATAACCCTCGTGACTTCTCCAAATCTCTCCCAAAAATCTTGTTTTAAATGAGAAAATATTCTCCGGAAAAAATCATTTTTCTCTCGTAAATACCCTCCTTCATCTTCTGTGATACTCTTTATCTTTCTAACAGCTCGATAACAAGAAGTTGTTACCTTAATATAAACTCGAGAATAATATAATTGCCTGATATAAACTTGAGAATATGTTCTCTTCACAAAATCAAACCCGAGTGATGAAACCTGATTTTTTCCTTCCCTTTTTAACATTTCACAATATCTGTTGTGTTACCATTATCTCAAATATTTTCTTTATATAAGGATAGAAAATATCCTTGTCTTAATAATCAAGAGATAATTATTGATCCAGATTCTCTCACAGAAGTAAATAAAAATTTCTCTCCTAGATGCAATTTCAAATATAGCATAGAGGGTGCCTTTATCAATAGTCTTGGGGTGCCCTTATCCAACAAGAAGGTGCCTTTAACACTTTTTGTGCGTGCTTTTAACGCTTTTTAGCCAATTTTTCCACGATTATTTATTCTTCCAAAAATACCTACAAACACAATAAAATGACAATATTAGTACATCAACTGAGAAAAAACAATATAAATATGAGAACAATTAAGACACGAAAACGTATCTATCAAATACCCCCAAACTTATATTTTGCTAGTCCTCGAGCAAATCTAATCTAGAAAATAGAAATAAATCTTAACTCACTATCGCAGGCTTCACGATTGCACTTAGCTTGTGCAACAAGCCTTTAAACCCCTAGGTGTCCCTAGTGGACGAGTTTTGTCTCATGAGGGTTTACAAAAGATATACCTACAAAACCTTTTACTCCAAAGCCTAGCTATTTGTTAACGATTGAGGGTAAACACTAAACAAGCTTTTTATTTGGCATACTAAATTCTTCGGCTATGGGAATCATTACCCTATATGAGTCAAATTGTTGTACACGAGTTTACACTCAGCGTACCAAAATTCATATAAGAAAGCAAAACTCTACTAAAATAATTATCAAACGTTCCAGAACTGAATGAAAATTATCAACATTCACATTGCTCGGAATCAAATTCAAACACATGGATAGATTAGAAGATGAATATAGAAGTAATGAATGGTGCACATGTTGACTAAGGTGAACGATGTTTCCCATATCTGTTTGAAGGTCACTGCCAGGATGAATCCTAATGGATTGAGATACGCTACCACTGGTCTTAATCCTTATACTAATATCGAATCAGCTGGTATATACAAGGGCCCCAACGATTGATTTATTGAAAATAAAACAATTATCTTTATATTATTAAATGTACTGACAACATGATTGGATCAATTTGAATCCAAGCGCATGCTCCTTATCAGCATCTTACATGATAGGTCTCATGGATCCTGCGTTCCACGCTTGCTTAGGCGACGAAGACAGGGAGAATACTCACATATTGCTATCAAAGTGTCAATACTATTTTATTTTATTTTTGAATAATGGTGTAAATAATATAGTAATGGGGCTTGATCTCAAACACTCTACTTCACCCTGGCGGTGATATCAATTCGATATTGGTGCTCCACCAAATCACTTAGAGAAACGCAAAAAAAATTGTAAAAATAAAAACAGAAGGTGATATGGTCGAAATAGACTCCGAGATATGCTTTTTCAATGATTATCATGTTATTTCTAACACCTAAGTGCATCCTTCTATGAATAGACCATTTAGATGGGAACACCAATTCCTATAGATAAAAGTTATATTTCCATCTACCTAGAATGGTTAGTGTCATCATGAAATTGTTCACAAGTTTCTAAAGTTTGGAGTTTTATTATTTCAACTAAAATTTCTACCTTACCACCAAAATTAAACCTAACATTGTCCTCAATGCTCTAAAGATGAATGATTAAAAACATGAACAAGGAGAAACTGTTACCAATCGTAGGAAAGGAATTAAGGAAATATATTACTGTGTCGCATGAACATGGGTTACCTCTCAAGAAGTGCTAAGTTTAAAGTCTTCGGCCAGACTGAGAAAGAATTATTCACCTCATAAAATCATATAGCAATAGCCGGAATAATTGTGGGTCATCTGAATCAAATAGTGTGATTCCAAATAAAAGGAAACTACAACAAGCCAAGAAAATAAACAAACCGAGCACACCCTTATCTAGTTTTATGTTTAAGACAACTACATCTAGATGTGGTTCAGGTTCAGGCTCTATAAAAAGGTCATAAAAAAATTTCATGGGCTGAATTTCCTCATTGGCAGGATCCAGAAAATCAGGGTGTAGAGTATGAAGTAACCCTACTAATAAATTTGAAGCACATAATAATAACCTGAATAATTATGGATCCTCAAAGTTAATCAGATTGGACTCACACAGTTGACTACTATGAAAATGGTGGTCATTCTTAAGCAAATGTGTCGATTCTAATTTCCTAAAGTAATTAGGTTTAGTCTCAAAACTTAATAACTGACATATTTGAAATTCAAACGTTCCCACAGTTGGAAGAAATTTTTTTGGTGGGAAAACAAAGTCAATCGTGGTATTATCGCCTGGGTAGACCACATCAACCAGAGGATGAGTCTCTAACAACTGAACTTCTTTCTGGACATCACCAGGCTCAGGAAATATAGTTTGAAGATGATCTTGTAAAATGGTAGAGGTGCAAATTTCAAGTCCCAAGTGAGGGACCTTTTTAAGATTCAAAGATAAAGCACAGGGAGAATAATAGTCACCCCAAACTTAGAGTTTTCAGTGTCTCTAGATAGACTAGTCATAATTTTCCTAATTTGTAGATCGTCATATTCTTAAAAATAGTTAATTGCTTCTTATAGGTTATAATCAGGTTGTGCATCCTCAATCATATTTAAAATCTCTACGGGTCTATCTTTTTTATCTACGACTATTGTTTCTAAATCGTTGGACTCTAAAACAGTATTCTCAGGATAAACCCGTTCCTCTAAACCATTATCGGCTTCAAAACAAGACAATACTATATTGTCTAAAATAGTGGTATCTCTAGTCAACTGAGAAAAAACATTATAAATATGAGAACAAATAAGACACAAAAACGTGTCTATCAGATATCAATAGATAAACTAGGGTTTGAAATCCAGAATTGTCGAAAGATCCTTGTTACGAGTAGCATAACATAGTTGTTAATGATGGATGTTACCATTCAGTTATGTGTAGAAGCGTGAGCTAGGTTAAATCCGTGTGGCTCTTGCGCCAGATTGCTTAGAATAACCTCAACTCAGAAAGACCATTGCTTTCATTGGGTTAAACTTGAGTGGCTCTTGTGCCAAGTTATTCGTTGAAAATGATTCAAAGTGTGGCTCTTGCGCCTTTGATGATAATAGGATTTTTTTTTTCGGAGTAGACCTGCGATATGATGTTTTAGGGTTATTGATATTGAGAGTGAATGAATGTTGGGTATGATTCGGTTGATAACATGTTGGGAGATGGAAGATGAATTCTCTAACCAGTACTCTTTATCTCTGATATTCGTTTTAATCTATTTTCTTTAGTGTAACTTAGTTATAATTACAATAAAAAAAACCCTGTTTACGTAAGTAATCAAAATAACTTGACAACCCATATCTCCCTGAGGAATGAACTTGTTCTTATTACTATGCTCTAATTTATATTTGTGAAATTGGGAACTTGAAAATAATTTTACTTGGCTGACAACCGAACACAGGGTACATAAATGAGTTCTCGATTAACTCTATAAATCTTGGACATTCATCTCATAGATGGTCTCATAGATGGTAGGATACGAACCAAAGTTTTGCACGACAGAAAAAAAACCCAATCAGAAACAAATTAACAACAACAAGTTAAAAAGCAAGGTTGAGATTGTTACGATGGTCTCATAGATGGTACGAACCCACTAGTCGAGATATGTAAATACAACATTTCCTCCATATAAGGGTAAGTCTCCTGCATTTCCACTGTGGTCAACATGCTGGATCAAGTGGGGTTTGGGAACATGCCTCGCAGGTAGGGCTTTTTACTTTCCCTTTCCCTTGGTTTGTGCCTCTTTTTGTGCCTCTTCCTTCTCCTCCTTCTCCCCATCATCATCACCACCGCTACCACCACCACTAGAACCACCATCTCCACTATAACCAACACCATCATGGTATCATCAACATTATTTTTCAGTTTATTTATTGTCATGGTCTGAAGTCACAAATAGAATAGAGGAGGCAGGAGAAGGGGAATCCTCTGGTTCGTAACCTTGTTGTACACGTTCACGAATAGAAAAAGGTACCTCATTCGGACGTTTTCCATGATATGGTTCAGGCCCCAAGAATTTATCGTTGCGGGGAGGTTTTGAAGGAGGAGTGGGTATATGTTTTCCTTTTCCTTTCTTTTGGCTTTTTTAAGCAAACTACAATACAAAATACACAAAAATTAAAAAATCATAATCAATATTCTTAGACTCAATATTGGGGTCGTCATTGTCTAAATTATAGACGATAACAACCCTAAGTAAAACCATAACGACCATAGAGTTATACAAGGACGACCCTTGCTAAATATGGGAAAAAGTAGTTTTTTTTTCCTATGGGGTCGTTATGGTTTATCAAAGGGTCTTCACATATTACATCAAGTCGTCATGGTTTAGGTAAGAACCGATGCAAACCCTAAATAGACTCTTCGTCTTCAGGGAAAATAACCTGTAAGGGTCGTTATGGTCGAAAATCATATATCATGACGATTTTTCATTATTCTAACATGCATATGAAAGTTGTCATATGGTCTAAGGTTTGTGACCATGCTGACTCTTTCCCTGTAACTGCAATTTTTTGGTTTCTAATCTAGATTTACAATCAAAACACACATACAAACACATTCAACAAATAGAATAATGAGTTTTGGTTTACTTACTTTCTAATTGGGGTCATTTCATCAAACAGAACTTCTCAATTTGATTCCTTGGTTCTTCTCGAGTTTAAATTTCCTTTAAGTTTCTCTACAATATGGGTAACATCTCTATGGAGATGCATTGTACGAACCATGTTTGTAGAATAAGTTAATCGTCAATTAAATTTTTTGAATCGACGATTACAAAGATGAATTGATTTCGGAAAAAAATGGAGTAAGATGGGTCGTTAGGGAAGAAGAAGAGGAGAGTTTTTTTGTTTTTAGGTTTTAATTTTGAAATAGAAAGGGGACTGGTGGATTTAAGTGTATTATGATTTTACATTTAGTTATTAGGGAAGGGTAAACTAGTATTTACGCCACTATTTGGCACCCCTTATAATTTATGGAGTGTGAGGAGATTTGCAATAGCCTCAAATAATTTCCAAAAGCCCCCAATTAAGCTAGGATATTTTCCTTGAGACGAAAGCCTTTTGGCATTCCTTTCATTGATAAACAAATATTTCCTCGGTCTGAAAAATGGTTTTTTATTTCAATTTTTTGTCCCAAAGGGGAGAGATTTCCAGAAAAAAAATTATTTGATAAAATTTGACATATTTATACTTGATGTATAAATTTTTTGAAAAAATTTCTTTAAAAAAATTTCTAACGATATGAACTATCTAAAATTTCGGCTTCTAATTTAAGAGATATGTCGCTTTTAAGTTTTTTATACTGTGAAACATAAGGGTATAAACAGAAAAAACCTTAAACATCATTATTTTTTTTCGTTTCCTTAAGAATTGTGTAAATGTCTAAAAAACCAATTTTTCAGAGATAAAATAAGTACTTTTTTGTAAACTTTTATTCTTGGAAACTTTTATATATTTTTCGTGATAAAGTCAGGAATTTTTGCATTGAAATTAAAGTGTTACATAGTTTCATCCGTAGGTAAAAGACGATTTATCGAGAAAGATAAATTACATAATTCTTTAAAGTTTTTCGTATGTTTCCTAATATACTAGTAATTGGCATCTACCACATGATTACCATCTCTATAAAACTAACTTCCCAATAACTGAAATCATCTAATAGCTATTTAATTTTCCTAATAAATTTTTTATTCTCCCAACACACAAAAGGAGTAAGATCAATAATCTACTTAATAACTGATTTGGCGTTAGCTTCTATATGCATTTTGCTTAATTTTAATGACTTTGCCCACTTCATGAACAACCAAGCATTCTCCCACCTCAAATCCTAATCCTTCATAGGAGAAGCATCCCCTGATTCCTCCACAAAACAAAAACAATGCCCAAATTAGTAAAGTTACAATCAAATGAAGCATCAACATTTATTTTAGTGATCCCTATATCATATGGAACCTGTATATTACAAGAGATAGAAAACTGACTAAACTGCCTAAAAAATGAATAAATACTAATATGAAGATGAAGATGAACATGAATGGAAGTACATTGTTGTAAATGATAATACATTCTTATGATTGTATTATCTAGTGTAGGTGACTTGTCCTGGAAGATGAGTTCATATATTTCCTTCCAAACAACCCAACACCCAACCATAAACCTGTAAAGTAGATTATTGTGGTCAGTTCTGGAGTTTCTGTTGGGATTAGTAAACCAATGGATAATCAAGTCTTTGACATTACTGCAATTAGCTTTAACTGCCTCAATGTTAACATTGATGCCTCTCCAAATAGCTCTTGTGAAATTGCATTCAAGCATAAGATGGAAAAGTGTTTCTTCATAGTTCCCACAGATTCTGCAGCTGGTATCTATTCCTCTTTTGTAAAAAGCTAGTTTAGCTCTTATAGGAACTATATCTTTGATGCACTTCCAGATGGAAATCCTGACCCTATGAAGAGTGTTAGTGTGCTAAAATTCCTTCCATACATAGCTAAGAATCAATCTTGAAGTAGACAAATGATTGTTCACTCTTACTTCAACAAGCTTATTATAAGCATTTTTTTACTAAGGAATATATCATCTCTAACTGGCATCCAAATAAGTTGATATTTACTATCCATATTGAGATGAGATGATATCCAACATTCTGCTCCTAATGTTGCTGTCAGAAAGTTGATCAGTAAGATTAGAATTCTAGACATAAGTATCAGGAAGAATGAGATCAGAGACAAAAATTGACTGGGAAAAATCTACTAGCTTATTAAGGTGCACTTTAATCTCTCAACAATGTAATGGTCTTATAAATGATGTTAGTCAATGCTATTGGTCTATATTCAGAAGGTAGATATGGGTGTTTTACCTTAAGAATCAGTACTATGTTTGTATGATTCAAACCTGGAGGAATGTAGGCTGAAGAGAAACAATTCCTGATGGTCTGAGTGAGGTCCTGTCTAAAGTAGTCCCAGCACCTTTTGAAGAAGAGAGCAGGTATACCATCCGAACCTGGAGAGTTTAGGTTCTTTATCATCTTGAGCACAATCCAAATTTCTTCAGTAAAAGGACCGATAGAAATAATATCATTGCTGGTGGAGTCGATCTTCATGGGAGCTTGAAACAGAATGGTGTGATTGTCTTCATCAACATCTCTTTTGAGTAAGTTGGAGAAAGGATTAACTAGATAAGCAACAATACCTTCTGAATTAGTAACCCAACCACTATCAATCAGTCTCAAAGCTGATATTTGGTTCTTTCTCTTCCTTTGTAGCACAACCATTTGAAAAATGTGAGTATTCTTATCAATATTGGGGATCGAGATCACTTTACTTCTTTGTTCATAATACTTCTGTTGGAGTTGATTCAATTTATCAATTTTCTCACATAAATTAGTTTCTTCAGTTCTAATCTCTCCTATATGGGCTTCAATTTAAAGTTTGAGTAACTCAAGTTTTGCTTTTTCCACCGCCTCAAAAATATTACCAAGGGATCTTTTACTCCATTTTTTAGATCTTTTCCCACAACAACAATTTTACTGATGACATTAGACTGAGATAAATTCCACCAATCGCAGACGACGTCTTTGAGGGTGATCCACCCAAAAAGACGCAAACCTATTAGCATGCTTCCTCCTCCTTTTATTTGTTCTATGAGTATTTACAAGAATTGGAGCATGGTCACTACTGATTCTAGGTAAATGGAGGATTACCATTTTCTTTGAACATGAATAACCATTCAAGAGTACACATAGCTCGGTCTAATCTCTCGAATATAGGTTCCTCTCAATTGCACAATTAGTCCAAGTGAAGCTGGACCAACATACCTCATATCAATAAGGCTACTATAATGGATGAAAATTTTGAATTCGGTATTTGCTGCATTTATCACTTGCCTTCCACCTTTTTCCTCAGAAATTGAAGTAATTGCATTAAGATCTCCTACTATGCACCAGGGATTGATAATATCAACAGTAAATTGAGAGAAATTTAACCAAAACCCATTTATTCTTTGATGATCGGAGGCCCATAAACACAAAAAAAGATCCCAATCCTTTTCAATCATGTGATGAATCCGACAATGAATAACATTCTTATCGGCACTAAGGATCTCAAGATCAGCATCATTATTCCACAAAATAACATTTCCACCACTTTTGCCACTTGCGGAGTAGCAACAAAATTATCAAAGCATACTAAGGAGGACAATTTACCTCGTTTAACAAAGTTTCCGAAAGAAATGCAATTTTGGGATAGAAAGCCCTGAGAAACGCCTTGAGATTATGGACTCTCGAGATGTTTCTCAATTCTCGACAGTTCCAAGAGAAAATTAACATCGGGCTTGTGGCTGATTTTGGGTAGCAACCGCACCTATTTGGGGATTTTGAGGAACATTGTTTCCCTTAATAGGAGTATAATATTGATGGTTTTAGAAATGATGGTAAATAAATTCGTATTCAGATTTGTGAAGATTTGATTTTAGACCTAATTCTAATTTTAAGCAAGTAAATATTTAAAAGATGATAACAAGATTAAAAGAAACTAGGACTCAGGATTCCACCATTTTTCATATTCATGTGATTCATATATTAATTCTAGACAATTATAGCTCATATAATAAAAGTATTGACTATTATTTGCCAAAAGTAAATTTTAAAAATATTAAACGTAAATTATAAGCATGGGTCATTAAAAGTACTTAAGACTAAGTATACACCATCAAACAAAATCACAATTAATTAAGAAAAATCATAAATCAATTTAAATTAATGCAAAAAGTTATAAAAGAGTTAATTATAATTACCACAATTATGAAATATGGCTTCCTCCATTGTCCCAGTGATGGGGTTTAGCTCATCATATCAAACACTCTCTCAAAAGATGAATACATAGCTCAAAAGTGTTTATAACAAGGAAAGAAGAAAAAATGACACAGAAACTGCACACTTATATATGTGCGAAGGAAAAACACAAAGATACAGATATAAGTGTCTCTTTTCTGTCGCTGAAGGTGACAGAAAAGATCACAGTGTTACTGACTCTCTTCTATAGTTGTAGAATAAGTAACAGTTTTAACGACTGTCTTCTACGGTTTTTGGTTCTTCGTGTTCTTCCTCTTCCTGCTAGTGATGAAGAACTCTGAAATCTTCTTTCTTCGATTCGTCTCTCCCCGAACATCCCCAGAACTCTTCTAATCTTCTCTTATTTATAGTACAACAACCAACACTTCCCAAATCTCCTCAAGCAAAATCTTTTCATTAATGAAATCATTCTCGGGATATTTTCTTTCCCGGTTCTGATTTATTTTTTCTCCTCTCTGCTCGTCCCTGAGTTGTTAAAACTCTCTCACAGGATAGAATAGAATCTACTAGAATATATCCTCTCCTTCCAATTCCCACGTAACTTCTATATATATCACCAAGACCCGAGATATGCTAACTTCCCTGTTTATGACCGAGAGAATATTTCACGAGATTTCTGGTTTATTTTTTGACCTGTTTTGATCTCCCATCGTGTATAAACTCTCATCTTTATTAAGGAAAGAATATCCTTGTATTAAAGTCGTGAAAATCAACCAAAATCTCGATCAAATCTTTCACAAATGGGAAGAGAAATTTTCCCGCCAAACTCTTGTTTGAAAATGAAGAAAGAAGTGCATATATCCGAAGTGAGGATGCCTTTATCCACTAGGGTGCTTTTATTTTATCCTTGGGTGCTTTTAACACTTTTTCAGCCAATTTTTCACAAAAGTTTATTTCTCAAAAACACCTACAAACACATAAAAATAACACTATAAGTACAACATATAAACTAACAATAAATTAATATGAGCTCAAATAAGACATGTAAGCGTGTCTATCAAATACCCTCAAACTTATATTTTGCTAGTCTTCGAACAAATCTAATCTAAAAAATAAAAAATTTAACTCACTTTCGTAGGAATCACGACTACATTTAGCAAGTGTATCTAGCCGTTAAACTCCTAGGTGACCCTAAAAGACGAGTGTTGTCTCGTGAGGGTTTACAAAGAGGTATACCCATAAAACCTTTACTCCAAACCCTGGTTACTTGTGAAGAATCTAGGAACGACATTAAACAATCTCCTTAGTCGGCCTACTTATCCAATGGCTATGGGAGGAATTACCCTGTTTTAAATCCAATTATTGTACACGAGTTTGTACTCAAGCGTACTAAAATTCATATATAAGAAAAAAAAGCTCTACTCATAAGTCGTACAATGGACCACGATACTCGGAATCTAACAAACCACGATCACATGAATAGATTAAAAAGATGAATATGGAGATAGAAGTGTGTGCATGTTGACTAAGGCGAACGGTGTTTTCCAGAATATTTGTATGAACATCGTGCCGCGTTAAACCCTAACGGATTGAGATACGCACCCACTGATCTGAATCCTAATTCTACTATCAACTCAGCTGGTATAAACAAGGGCCACAACGACCGATTTTTTTTTTAATGTATCGAAAACATGATTAGATCTTTTCAATCCGAGCGCATGCTCTTTTTCAGCAGACTACGATAGGTCCCATGGATCCTGAATTCCGCTCTTGCTTAGGAGACGGAGACAGGGAGAACACCCATATATTGCTATCCAAGTGTCAATACTTTAGAGTTTTTTTTTGTCTAAATAAATAAAATACAAAAATGGGGCTTGATCTCAATCACTCTTCTTCATCCCAGCCGCGACAACAAGGCGATACAAGTGCCCCACCATATCACTTAGAGAAACACAAAAAGTTGTAAAAATAAAAACAAAACGTGCTATGGTGACGACTCCGAGATATGGTGACGACTATCATGTTATTTCTAACACATGAGATCTGTCCTTTTATGAATAGACCATTTAGTTGGGTCCCTCAACTCCTACAACCAAGAGGTTTGGTTTCATCCCACTTAGATTGGTTAGTATTATCCTGGATTGGCACAAGTTTCTAGACTCTGGAGTTTTCATAATACAACTAAAAGTTTCTCCCCTACCCCCAAACTTAAATCTAATGTTATCCTGGATTGGCACAAGTTTCTAGACTCTGGAGTTTTAATAATACAACTAAAAGTTTCTCCCCTATCCCCAAACTTAAATCTAATGTTATCTTCAATATTCTAAAGATGAAATTAAAATCATGAACAAGGAGAAATTGTTACCACTTGCAGGAAAGAAAAAAGGAAAGATATCATCGAGTCGCATGAGCATGGGTTACCTCCCAACGAGTGCTAAGTTTAAATTCTTCAGCCACACATCAAATACCACAAAATGACTAGTCACTTTTCAAAATCATATACCAATAGTCGAAATAATTATGGGTCAACAATACCAAATAGAGCTGACACAAATATAAGACACATATACTGGATCAGACGGGTCTTTAATAGCTGGATTTTCCAATGTACGATATCAGAAGATCAAGTTGTGGAGTCTCAAGTAATATCTTAAATGCGAGTAATATTTTGTTTGTTATTGGGAAGCCTTTGAGAAATTGCATAAGCTTTTTCTTTATCCATGTGCACACATTAAACATCTGTCGTTGTCTCTTTTCCTTTGACCAATTGTTTGTTTGCATTGTTAATCTCATTACCACTTGTGCTTTGATCTCTATTCTCTGTAATGTGATACTTCTCTCGAGGTTCACTTATGGTAATTGCATGAGTTTGTATCAGCTTTGCAGTATTGGCAGCTTCGTCTTTTCATCTCGCATTATTTTCCTCCATTCTTAGTGATGCCAGCTCACCTACAACCTACAACCTACATGTGGGATCTTTTGTACCACTGATTTCCTCAATGGCAATCAACGGGTCTTGAGTAATTGCATTCATCATCTTCATTTGCACGTTTTCTTGACCAATTTGATTAAACCTGGATCATTTGCTATGAAGAAGGCACGGATTTCATCTGAGTATCTCGCCAAGGTTTTATCAATCATCTTTGCACTGATCTCTTCAGGCTTTAGCTTTTGGATATTTTCGAGAGCTTTTGATAGATGTGGGCGTTGTTTCATGAAGTGACCAAAATATCCACAGAAAAAACACAGTCGAGGTAATTTTTCGTACCTAAAAGTGATTGTGATCTTCTTCTTAGATTTAAACGTGATGATCATGTCCTTAGGAAGAGGTTTGGTCATATCCACCTTCACACGAATCTCTCATACTTGCCCCAGTTTGCAGCCATCTGAGGATCTATTGGATCCGGAGTACCAATAGTCTTCATAATATTGTAGGCTTTGATAGGGTTTAACATGCTCATAGGCAGTCCACAAACATGTATACAGAAGCAGACAAATTTGAATTTGTAGGCTTTCAAGGAGGCTATTCATGTGTTATATTTCCTCCAAGTCAGGGTTGGAAGCCATGGTTGCGAGAAGAAAGAGAAGAAAGTTGTGATAGATAGAACACCTTTCTGGGAGAAAGAAGGTCATCAAACAAGAAAAAACATCAAAAAAGATGAAAAGAGACTTCACGTATTCTCCCTACTCTCGTTGGTAACCGTCCCAAGCTTTTCAGACTGGAAATGCCTTGTTGTATTTGCATTTGCCTTGACTGTATTTTTTTGCGTATGTGATGTACTGTATCAACTGTATTCGTAAGTCAACCAATACGTAATAGTTTGCAGGTAATGGCCGAGATTAAGGTCAGAGGTCTACACAAGAAAGATGAATTTCAGATTAACAGCTGAATTTACATTTTCTTTTTTCTCAGAAAGCAGAATTGACATTAATCTATGAAAAAAGAAAGTACAGGTACACTTGGAGATGACATATTATATGCAAACCCAAAATCCAGGTCTGGATCGAAACAGTTGAAAAACAAACAAACGTAAAATGTAAGCTTCAAAAAAATTAGAATAAATTTAAAAAAAGGGGGCAAACTGGCAGGTAGCTAGCAGCTCTATTAATAGTTTTCGTCTCACTCAATCATCAATATCTTCTTCCCTCCAGTAGAGGGTTGTCAAGTCGACTAAGTGTCGCATTGTTGGTCTACCATGGGGGCAATTCCAAGGGGACCTGAGCTCTGCCAAATGCACAAGTATCTGAAAATCAAGATAACAACAAAAAAGTAAAAGTAATTAGTTTATACAACAACCAATGTTACAGGTTCTACCGTGTGAGTTAAACAAGATGTGTGATTCCTTGAACTTTTAAAGCTTAATACATCATCATTCTATCCAAGGAACATCAACTGTAAATGAGAAATTTAATTGTTATTACCTTTTGCATCTCATTCTTTCCCAGTGGATCACCGATCATAACAGATGATCTGCAAGCCCGGGATGCCAGCATTGCACGCACTCTTGGTGGACAAATAGAATCTGCTGTGTCCATTTTGTAACTATTTACAAGTGAGCAATCCCCTTGACTATCGGCAAGGGCTGATATGAGCTCCTTAACATCTGTTTACAAAGAATGAAGTGCGCTAACTCTTAATACAATCCTCGTTAATCAAATGAACAACTTGAAAAAATCACATGATAATAGATGATGGGGACAAAGAGTACCTTCAGCTCCAAAAGTTATGTTTTTACTGAATGGAACAGCTCTTAACTTAAAATGCTGGCCTGGTGGAGCACCCAGATCCTCTACCATAGAAAACCCATTTTTCCTTGTAATCAGATGAGCAAGCAATATTAAACAGTCAGCAAAACCAAGCATCAAAAGAAGAGCTCAAAAATCAATTTTGCAAGATCTAAATAGAAAGAATTGGGACCATAATTATTATGCAAATCCACAGATTTGGCAAGGAAAAAGGAAGTTGAACACACAATACCTGATTATGTCCATATGCAATGAAACAATTACTTCTTCTTCAGGGGAGAGCTCCAACCTCATCGGCCTAAAAGAATGAATTGGAAAGCAAGATTGAACCATAACAATATGAACACAACAATTTTGATCCTATTGACCCTACTGTCCATGTGCTCATAATGAAATCATGTTTGATGAAAAGAATCTAAGCAGGATACTACTTACTGAAGCAGAGGCTGTTGGTTTAAGATGGTTGTTTGCGACATTCGCTCGAAGTTAAATTTCTCATCTGCAGCATGCTGAAAAGTGATAAAAGAAAAACATGTTTTGGATATTCTATTAGATAATTGTGCTTGCTTTAATGAGACGTAAAGTAGCCGTCAAAGCCCTTGGTAATACATTCATTTAAAATTTATGTATCTGTAACTCACAAATGAATCCTAACAAACTACCAGAGAGTGGAACAAAGAACCTGCCATATAGGTTTAAGATGTGGAATTATGGAAGAGACGAATCAACTTTTTTTTTTCTTAAAGCAATGGATTGAACAACCCAACCATTACCACTTTTCATCTTAGCATCAGTTGCAATTCCTACAAAAGTTATATTTAGAAGATGAAGGTGTTTACTTCAAAAGATGTAGAGTAGTAATGAGTGATGTTACTCAATGTTGGTCACGGATGCAAAAAAAACTGTTGGTCATGGATGCTAGGTATACTCCAGGAGATTTCCACGGTTCTTAAATAAGTGCTGGACAATATCAGTTTGACAGTATAAAATGTTGAGAGCTAAAGTTTACAACCCTAAACCTTTGTTGTATATATCAGCTTGCAGTAGAAAATAAGCAACATTATCTAGCTTAGAGAAAACTTTGCATAGATAAGAAACAAGAACTTGCCTGATCTATAATAAATAGGTCCTGCTCTAGCTTTCCAATGATAAAGCCAAGATTGAACTGCCCAATAACCTAAAACAAAAACAAGAAGTTGCTTGTCAACAAATTTACCTTATCATAAAATACAACAATGGCATCTTACACCAATGTCAAATACAACAGAATAAAAACGAGCAATCAAACAAGGCATGAATAAATAGTTTCATATGATTAATGTCAACATATGAAAATCAGAGTAAATAAGAAACCTATGTCTATCAACCTTCATTCTGTTAAAATCTTTCTTATTGAAAAGCCTTTCCAACTCGTTAGTTGCAGCAGCTAGATATCTTACTTTACGTTCATTATTATCTAGTTGTGAGAGCCCTAATGTTGCAGCAGCATAGCCCCTACAGCATGATCAAAACAAGTAAGGAAATGAGAACTTAAAGCAATATCGCTGAAGACCAAAAAGTGGCTTTTTATTTTATTTGAAAAAATTAGGAAAAAATGAAAACAATTCCAGGATATGACCTTTTGGTGTTTGTTTTTCCGTGCATGGAACCACTAGATTGTAATCTTGAAAGCCTCTTTTCACGACTTGTTCTTAGATCCCCAATATTGAACTGCAAAATGGAGCAGATCTCTAAACGAGGAGACTGGACTGGAGCATCTACAGGCATTTTAGAAGACTGAGACAATGGGCCTGAGGCTGAAATCTTCTCAGATATGTTCGCTAGATCTTTGCCAGCCAGAGCTCCTGAAGTTACTTCGTCAATAGGTGGTAATTTCATTTCAAATTCTAAGTTACCCTGGAGAAAGCCAAGTTTACTCAGAAACAACAAGTTCTGTGATAAGACAGATAATTTCAAGGAAAAAAAACTTGAATCTACCGCGCACATAGATAGGTATGGAAAAACCGGATCGAAAAAGTGCTAGTATCAGAAAAAACAAACTTAACGATGCCATGTGTTTAGATGGAGTAGAATCTGGACCTACTTTCGTATGATGAAAAGTCTGACCTCCAAGCAGCAGTGCTACCTTTGAGAGAAGACATACAGAGTTTTAGGTATTTAATCGGATAAAATGCAGATGTAATTGCCTCTGTGTAAGTTTCACAAACCACACAGTATGATCAAAGATTACATCAGGCATCTTGTTTAGCAACTTCCGGTCCTCAAAATCAATAAAATAACGAAGTCTAAAATGGCGTGCTTAGATGTACAGATATGTCAAACTAGATAAAAAAACGGAGATTGCTGAAGTTAGACATCCAAATACCTCTTCAAATCCTTCGAGGTTAACATCTCCTTCTGCGCCAGATGGACTTTCTACTTCTCTAGATTCAAGAGTCGCCTTAACACACATGGGGGACTCATTTTCGAGAACATCAGAACATCCATCAACTTGGCAGTGATCAACAAGGGACTTTGAGAGGTCAGACTGTATATCTGAATTGGTTTTACTCACTTGACATTGTACTATTTCATTTCTCAGGACAGGCATTTCAGACAATACTGTACAGCAATTTTCATGCTTCCTCTTGTTAACAGAAATGAATTTGGTGAGCGATGACTGAGCAAGGCTTAAACGACTGTTAGAATTGGCGTTCTTAAGAACACCATCCTCAACTGATTTTAAAGAAGGGGTGGCACGCTTATCAGTTATAGCACTAGGCATAGAAGTTCTCAATTTCTTAGAGTAATAATCATATTCAGAAGAAATATCAGCCTTTTCAACTGTGTGAGCTCTAAGGGTAAAGTCCTTCTGTGATGGTTTCTCACCTTCGATCTGTACCTTTCCTTCTTCTACATCCGAAACTGGTATCTGCTTTTTGACTGTCTTAATAGGACTGTCATCCTCAACAACTTGAACCTCACTGCACTTTGCTTCATTACTACTGTAGCTTTTTGCTGTGATTCGGTTCAGTGGTAAAGTGGGTATCTCTTGATGATGAAATAAATTTGGGTCATTGCCTTCCTTTTGAGGCTCCTCAACTTTGTTTGTTGAATAACTGCAGTGACTTGGGGAATAAATTTTCTCGATAGATTCTCTTAAAGAGCGCATAAGGGAACCTTCATCGGAAAAGAATATTTTTCTTTTATCAGGAGTTACGTTGACATCATATGCTTTTGTTGGCACAATGAAGTTCATAACCATAATTGGATATTGTTTGGAGCTAGAAGTCTTATAAAGTTCATTAACAAGCTTGCTGACTTTGGGCATATCAACTGGTCGACCATTGACAAAAAAGAACTGTCTGTCCCCCAGATTACGTCCACTTCCCTGGCCAGGCTTGGAAATGAAACCTTCAACTTCACAGGTGTCCGATATCGATATACTCAATGGCTCTAAGCAAGTGAAAATACTCATACCAAACACTGTTATAATGTTATCTTTAATGGAGTTACTTCCTTGTGTTTTAAGCACCACAGATTTTGTGTTTCTACCAGTTGTGTTGGTACACACTATCCGTACTCCTTTTGCTATGAGAGCATAAGCCTGAAAATAAGGAAAAGTGGAAAACAGTGTAAAATAGATGACGATAACCAAGTCATTATCCACCATACTGCTGGATGCCTTCAGATGGCCAAAGTCAGCATTGGAAAAAACGTTCTAGGACTATATAAAAAAAAACATGCGAAAAATGACTTTAAGCGCGTAAAAAGCAATTATGTAACATAACTGCAGAAAGAAAAGGTATCTCACATGCAGTAGAGAGATGAGCTTTCCATATTCCCTTCGGATATTACAACTAAATTCTTTGCTTCTCACTGGCAAGGTGGAGAATAATTTCTCGACAGTGACAGTAGTACCAATTGGACGTGCCGTTTTCTTCTCACAAGTTAGTAATCCCGAGTGGTCAAAAGTCAAGTGTGAAGCAACTGATTCATTTTTAATTCTAGTTTCGACAGTTAATTTCCCTAGTGCACAAAGTGAACTTAGAGCCTCCCCTCTGAACCCAAATGTAGTCAGAGACTGTAGATCAGGGAAATCTGCTATTTTAGATGTATGGTGCTTTAGCGCAAGAACCTGCAAAAGAGTAATAGAATCAACAGTAGATCAAACTCAAATTATAACTTTAAAACAACCTAAACTATGCTTTACTTGCAAGCTTTCAAGTTTTAACATAAAAAAGAAAAAAAAACTTTTAGAAGAATTTGACATTTTGATTTAATGGATATCAGGTTCTGTGGTGTTATGGGGCAAATTATTCATCCAATTCCTAATGAGCACCGAGTAGAATGTCCTGCTGAACTTAGTTCTAACAAAACTTTGGGTTTCAAATTGAGCTTTGCCAGCACATGGTGCACATATCCACCACGTGGATGCCCTATTCACCTTTGGAGGGGTAAAACGTTGTGGTTGAATGCCTAGCATCAACGGCACCATGCACGAGCACTCTAACATTTTTTTTCTCCAGACATTCTATTCATATAACTACACAAGGATGCTCCTTTGTCCAAAAATTAGTGAATTTGGTTTCGTTTTTCACGTACCCAGTGCATTCAAAACACTAAAAGTCATAAAAATACGTAAAACAGTTCAAAATCAATGCAAAACTCAAACCATATAGATCAAACTAACATGCCAAAAATGTCGCACTAGTGGCCTACACCCATAAAATGATTCTTCTCTACACTCTTTCACCCAAATTTCAGTTTCCAATAAAAATCCAATAACATAGACTAAAACTTTCAAAAGTCAAGTAGTACCTTAAAGTTGTTTGGTGAAATGCCACACCCATTATCGATAATCTTGAATGATTCTTCTCCGTAATCCTTTAAGGAGATTTCGATACTAGTGGCACCAGCATCTAAACTATTCTCAACTAACTCTTTAACAGCAGATGATAGGTCAAGTATTACCTGTCCTGAACAGATTCTATGAACTACGCCCTTGTTTATAGGTTTAATCATCCCTTCATTTGGAATCCTTCCTCCTCCTTTACCTCTTTCCATCCAAAACCCTAACAATCAAATCACATTACATATGTTCTTTCGTCGTGATAAATCTGGAGTTACGGTTTACTTTTGGGCTCAATCGAACTGACTTACGTAGTATACTTCGATTTTTCACATATATGAGAACCCTTGAAAAACTCGAAAGATTTCTTTCTTCAGATAAGTGTTTGTTGGAGATTTTGAATGAAATGGGGCGTAAGAATGTAATACTTGAGAAACCCTAATTTTCTCGTTCGACCTCGTCTGTATACTCTCACTGCTCTCAAATGTTGCCGCCTAAAAGTTGCTGAGGCTTTTCTTTTTTGTCTTGCGTCTGTGTGAACTGTGAAGACTCGGAACTTTTCCAGACTGAGACATTCCGTGACCTTGCCTTTGGGTCAAACTGGTATGTAACCGGGACAAAACGCTCATTAGTCTAACCCACCTCTAATAATGTCCCACTTAATTCTTTTTTTATTATGGATGTTCGTTTACACATTCCAGGTCGTAGACTGTCGGAGCAATATTCCAATGAATATTTTTCTGTGCCACGTTTGATGTCTCGTATATTTAATGATGTGATCATATAAATGACTCTTTTAAATAATATATTAGTATTAAGTCTAATAAGGTTAGTAAGTCTAAGTTTTAAAGTGCGCAAGCTTGAAAGATGCAAGACTTAGAAATGACACAAACTTAAAAGAGGCAAGCCTAAATACGTGCAGGCTTGGGAATGACACAAGTTTGGAAGCGGCAGAAACTTGGAAGCGACAAGCCTGATGTACGCAGGTTTGGGAATGACACAAGCTTGGAAGGGTACAAATTATGATTATGCAGAATTTCTTAAAGACCGGGTATGGAATTGACATCATGCTCTCGAGGACTAAGTAAAATTGGCGTCACGCTTCTAAAAACCAAGCAAAGGTTGGCATATGTTTGAAGGGGCAAGCATTGTGTCCATGGGGCATTCGCCGTCGCAACATAGATTGTGAACCACGTAGTAAAATTTTAAGCACGTGCCCATTTAGCACACATGACAAGTTTTAGAACCCATAATAAGAGGTGCTCTTTTTAATTTAGGGATACTAAAGCAAAAAAAAGGGATATTTGAAAGTAAAATGAAGAACCCCTTAACCATATACTTTTGGTAATAGTAAATTTGTTTTTATGATTTTAATATAATTTATATTTTTAATTTATTTTTTATTGTCATTTAAAAAAGAAATTCTAAAAAAAATTATAGTCAACATGATAAAACAAAGAATACCATATTGATGTTAAGTAGTCGACATAGAAATTAATGAACACCATGCCGGCTTTTATTGACTTTCTCTACAAAAAAAATATGTGTAGAATTTTGGCATTTCAGTCGACATGGTTTAAAATTTTCGACCATGTCAACTGATATAATATTTTTTTCATAAATAAACCTTATAAATTGTCATTATAGTTGGCACAAAAAAAATCACAATTATAATGGTGATGTCCAAAATTTTAACATTACAGTTGGTATGGTTGATTTTTCTTTCTACTGCCGAATCTATTTGCAAATAAGTATACTCTATTAACATTTAAGGGCTATTTGCAGTCGGCGTTGTTTATGTAATGAATATTGTATCTGCTGTTGCTGATGAAGAACACCGTCAAATTTCGACATAGTATTCAACTAACACACAGTGATGACTGTTGATTATGTTCTTCAAGATGAAAAACATCGTATACAATCGGCACGGAATTCATCAATTATCCATACCAATTATTGATGATGTTTTCAAAAGAAAAAGAAAAAATTGTTGTTGATACAATAGAAGTGATACACAATTATTTTTGAGAGTTGGGTAATAAGTTAGGAGTCTCATAAAAATAAAAAAAAAAAAAAAAAAAAAAAAAAGATAATTTGGTGTTTTTATAATTTTAGGACACCCTCATCAAATATTCCAAATGGATTTAACCCGGCTATCCTAAACTAGAATGAGTATTCCGACCGTGGGTTCAAATTTTTGGTCATGCCACAAATTTCAAAATACAAAATAATTTGGGTCAAGAGGCAAAAATTGATCCCCCATTTAGGATTACTAGGCAACTTTGGGGGTCGTGAGGCAAGCCTGGACATTTTCCATGCAAGTTTGGACGTTTTTCATGCTGTATGGCATGGGTTGTATTGTACCTAGTTCTTAGGTATAGAGAAACTGAAAAGTGAGAGAGCACGTTAGCATGACAATACATATTATGCTCGAATCGATTTTGGTTCAAAAAAGAATATATATTATACTCCATATAAAAAACCACATCTTGGCATATCATAAGAGCTTAAGAAGTGTGACAGGGTACGATAATTCTGTGACAGACAAAAGGATGGACTATAAGTGGGATTCTTACACAGTTTCTTTTAGGATAGCGGGCACTGGGATAGTATACATTAACAACAGATTTCCCCTTTCTTAATGTAGATGTTCTGTTACTTGATCCCAAGTTCTTTCGTAATGTCTCTACTAAGGCTTATTTGCATTGTATTATGCCATGGGAAGAGGGTACGAGTGACTGGAAGCTTCCTTCGCAGGTCCTGTAGAATCACAAGTTCAGAAGTAAAAAAGGGGTTTTCAAAATAAAGAAAGATAGCAGTAATAACATTTCCTGCTTATTAGAAACTTATCGGTACCTTGAAAGTGGTATCAGGCAAATTTAAGTAGGATCCCTGCAGATGCAAAAGAACCGTTAGCGAAAGGATAAGGAGTCAATGAACTCATCTACCAATAGGAACTAAGAGAAGTATCACACACCTCGAGAGAAGCCAAATACTCAGTTTCATGGTGACGAATAATGTTTGTAACTGAGAGGGCACAATCTTCAGGGGACTGAAAGAGAAATAATTTCAGTACGGGAACTACTAGATCATATGTGTCGCAAAGAAGCTTAAGCCCAAACCCAAAGAGAACCAATATTTACTACTGTTATTCTTCTTCTGAATGCTATCTATATTTAAGAGTTCGTAGAGAGGGGGCATTGATCTGAATTAATATGGATTCTCGGATCATATACAACTCAGTAAGTCATTTGGGAGCAGAAAAAGAAACATAAGCAAAATATAGGTGAAGGATGTATACTTTGTCTTACAAGTTACAATATGGTATGCCTAACTTGATGCTTAACTATATAGTTTTTTCCTAAAACCTCATTCTTCAACAATAGGGAAAAACAAACGAGAAAGAAGGGAAAAAGAAAAAGCGCAGTTGCTGGCTATAGTAACAAAATTATCTAATGAGATCAAAGCTAGAAGTTCAGAGATCCAACGTAAAAATTATAAATTAGGATAACCTGAAAAATAGTTGAGTCTTTGCATTCATGGCTAGCATCTAGTTGTACATTTCCTTCTTCAAAGTAGTGTGCCCCAACCTGAAAACCAGCCTCAGTTAGTTAATGTTGGTAAACTTTTTTCATCCATTTACAAGCACACGCAACCACAAGCTACGGTAACTAACTGTGTCCATCAACATTCTCATTAATCATATCTAGCATAACTATGCTACTGTGACACCAGTTCCAGTTTAAAAGCAATACCTGCAATTTGCCTCTCAATTCCACTACTTGCAACTCATCCTTAAACTCTATGTTCCAAATTGAACGCCAACTGCCGTTGCTGTAATACAGTGATCCAGGTATAAAAGTTGGAACCTTACATAAAAAAAATAAAAATACGCTGGCTGATAGTCACACTGAAATGAAATTCATGAGACGAGATAAATAAGAATAGGAGAAAGATTGTCTGAAAGACTCGACTTCTATCTTCCTTAGTAGGTAACTAGGTCATCAACTCTTCAAGCTAAGTGCACAAGATTCTAACACTGGACAACTGTTGTGTTCTGGCAAGTAAAACACTACCATTGCCAGTCACTGACTGACCACATCTTCCCTCTCCCTTGCATTTACTTAACATGAGCTCCACTGTTCTTGTATTCAGTATGACTTCGGCAAAACCTGCAAATTATTGAAATGGAACTGCAATTCCTTGTCTTAGATTGAATACTACAATATGGATCTTCCCCCTCATGTTATTTCTTGAATTCTATGGAGCGAGAGGACATAGGATCAAGAGGAACCAAAATCTTGAGAGTACTGAGATCGCAAATATTGTATTACATTCAATGGTGAAAAGGAACCATCATGAGCATTGAGATACACTGGTACTAGCAGTTACTATCTTCAAGTATAACCGATGTTCTCCCGTTATATGAAGCTTAATTTTAGTAACATATAGAAGTACATGGAAATGTGGGATGGGGCACTCAAACTCCTTGGCATCAGCCAATCCAACATGATACCTAATAATTGTGCTTAGTGATTACGAAAAAAGAAAATCACTTGAGAAACTAAAACAAAAAATACCAAGCCCAGAGTATAGAAATATTAATATACCTAACAAAAAAGAGAGTAAATAAAGAGAAGAGAGATGAGCTAACTGCTAAGCGCATGCTAATGAACAGACGTATGTTATCTAGTAAAAATACCCATCATTATTGTGATTCTGATTGAATGCCAGTTCAAAAATAAAGGTTTCTTTCATTTGTAGTTTTGCAAATAACCAAGTGCAGGATATATAATAATCTCAAAAAGATAAGTCTGGTAATCTGGTATCAAAACGGCAAAAACCTTCTGTCCCCATGATAATGTAATAGCAAGTTCCAGTATTTACAACGGTAAATTTCACTCACCAAAAATTTTGTGGGCTACACCTAGCAGCATTAATCACAACTGCAAGCTCAAAGTCAAGCCCCGGTCCTTCCGCATCTTTCCCATTAATGCAATAAACTGAGCAAACACCCTTTTTATAAGCTTCCCCGACATATTTAAGAATTTCTGTGTCCAAATCGCATCTGCCAGCAGAAAATTGTGCAACAAAAGATAGTTACTTAAAATGAGCTAGCTATCAGTGTACTAGCTTATAACTCATGTTATTCTCTCACAAGTAGATAGTATAGGTCTCATACCAACTTGTGAACTTTGTCAAGTTAGCATGCTATAGAGATGTCTTGATGATGAAATGCTAGATCCCTAAATATTATCGTGCAAATAAAAGAGTCTAGTGTAACATTTACTATTTCCCAATATTACATTATCTGATGTATTTGTGCATGTTTAAATTTTTTTCGAATATATTGCTCCATGTATATTGCAAAATAGGTAATATTGTTACAAAACCCAAAAAAAAAAATTTAATGGATGTCCATGTAAACGTACCGAAATTCCTCAATATATGGAGAGCAAAGCTCATCATCAGTAGCAGGCCTCACACCAATACACACCTTCACCAATTTAAAGTACAAACATTACAAGTGAACACATCCATTAACCACTCTTTTCAGCACTCAAACAACAATAACATTTTGCAGCACATGAGATAGAAACGCACTTGTTTGACATGGTCCACGACAGCAACTTGAGCAGTACGCGGGTCCAGATATTCAGTATCACTAAGTTCCGCAAATGTCGTAACAACAACCTAAATCACACACAATGAATCAACAAAATGTGAATGCCACATAACCTAAAAGAGGTGATAGGGTGTGGGACCCACTTCCCAACTAAGCTTGCTAATTTGATTAGCATTTTCCTTATTACAACTCAACAAACCTTCAAAAAGGCCCAAATTACACCTAAATGAGCATTCAAATTAAACTGAAATCAGACCAAATTAATAACCCTAGACCCAAAATGAACACTTCAATCAAGACTTACATCTCCACTTCGATTGGGCATTTCTATTGAAATGAGATGATTTTTATTGTAAATAGGAAATGCTTCAGAAGCAGCCTTGTTATATAAATGATCATCCATTAAAACTGACCTAACATCTGCCAAAATCCAACAAGAAAAATTCTAACTTTTAGAACCCTGAATTGAAGAAAAAAGTTAGGTGTATATACACACACATAGAGAGAGGGGTACCTTTGGAAATGTATTGGATTTCACCAGCTGGAGAATTAGTGAGAAACCATTTAGCGATCTCTAACTTCTGATTATCGCTCAGTTGTTGATCAGATTCTTCGTCAGACATTGTTGATGATGATTCTACCACTGAGAGAAAGAGTGAATTAGGGTTTCTGATTATGTGATCTGTGCGTGGAGAGAGAAGGCGGGGAGTTTGAAATGATTTGGCAATGGTGTGTCTACGGCGTGTGTGAGGTGGTGAACTATGATGCTGAGTGCTGACCCCTAACTCACGTGGAACAGAAAAAAAAGAAGAATTTAAGAGATTAAAATCCGAGGAATTTTTTAATAATAATTAATTTGGAGAAAGGGATTGCCAACGCGGTTCTGTGATGTGCTGGTTAACTTTGAATACTGTTACCTGGGTTCGCTTACGATACGGCTTTTTCTAGGAATTGCTGTTTAATCTCATCTACAAGACCTGTTAATGTATAGTCCACCCATCCAACTCTTTTTATTCGTTAGTTCTCGTTTATTCCTCTCACGTAAAAGGAACATAATATATTTTTTTAAATATTTTAGATTTATTCTTTTTCTATTGAAATGCTTAAAACATCCTTCTAAGTCCGATCTATTTTTACGTTTTCAGTTTTTCACTAACAATGGGAGAGCTCTATCGATGGGGATTGATGAACAAAAACCAGAGAAACTACTTCAATTAGCTCCGTTTTTCTAGAATTTCATATTCGTCTTTCTTCTCTACTGGTGTTTCTAGGGTTTTGTGTGAAGATCGTTTTAATGCTCTGTAATCACCCTCATCTCCATCCAATCCAGGTATGTTCTATAATAAGTGATGGTAAAAAAGTGAAACAAGTGAAGAAGGAGAAGTAGATTCACGAATAGATCCATGAAGAAGAATGAGGAGGAGATATAAATTCATTGGTTTTGATTTATACTTTTTAATCTTCTTTTTCATTTGGATCTAATGCTCAGTATTGGAAGACGAGGGTTATCTCTTCAATCGACATGGTTCAATCGATATGATGTTATTTTTATTTGGTTTACTTTTATTTTTCTTAAAATCATGGTTTAATATGTACTTTTCCTCAGTACGTATTGATATGTACTGTTGGACCATACATTTTTTCCTTCGACACATATTTTCCTTCAGTACATATCAATATGTACTGTTGGACCATACATTTTTCCCTTATGTACTGTAGGATCTTCTTCTTCTGGAGCGATAACACAATTTTTTTCATATTTGTTTGATGATTTAGGTATTGTTGATTGTCGATTCTTTTTTCGGTTTATGTTGATGATTTTCTCTTTTTAGATTTGATTCCGGTGCCTAATTAATATGTTGGTTTTGATTTTCAATTTTCAGGTGGTTTCAGAAACTGTTTTGAATTGGTTTTTGAGGTCGTGGCTGGTTCACACATGAATAATGATGGGCAGTAAAGTATTTTTCACTTTTCAAAAAGTTTTGGACCTCCGGTTAAATGTTATATCCCGTTGGACCCTAGATTAAATGGGTCATGGGTCTTTGGACCATTCGACAAATTTCCTTTTTTTTTGCTTTTCAATATTTGGCCATCTTACTCAGCTCCAATTATGGAGGATATACTCCATATTTAAATATGGCTATCTAAAATTAGAGATAGTTTACAATATAATCATAATCAATAACCTAAATACTCAATACCATCCCTCACTCCAGAATAAAACTAACAATGGTGGAGCTTATCCTCCCTTTGTTGGCTGGTTAGCGTAACCACGTATTCTCATTGGTTTAAGGCGATGTTATTCATGTCTGTCAGATGGAATTTGAGGTTGTATTATGCGTTGATGGGGGAATGTATGGTGCAGATTGGGTGGGTAGTTGATACACACTCAATGGACGTCCCTCATTGCTTGTTGTGTCTGGCCGTTGGATGCTCGAGATACGGTTTTAGACGGTTGAGAATTTATTTGTTATTTCTACACCCGGTTTACATGTTTAAAAAAAAACCGTTGCCGTTAAATTTTTTGTGTACATTGGAACCATTGATTTTAATTGTCCAAAATACTAAAAATGCTATATTAATCAACGCAATCTTAATGACGTTATTCTTTTAAATAATTTAATTATATGTGTAAAAAAATCTCTAAATTTGTATTTATATAACTTAAAAAATCTAATACACCTAAATTCTCGAACTAATTTAGATCAAAAGAATCCTTGACGGTTTTCTTACGGTAAAAAATCTTTAATAATTTTATTTAAATATTTATTATGGTAAAAAAATATTTTACCTAAATTTGTATTTAATTGGTATATTTTTAAAACAACTCAAGACCATCTATCTTCGATTGGTATATTTTGCTGGTATATATATTTGATTGGTATATTTGGTTTTGGGTTTCTTCATCATCTTCGATATGAGTTTCTTAATATTTGGATGTATCACTGTAGATGTGCATTGATACTGACTTTGTTGGTGCATACTATCATTTTTATAACTTTTTAAGGTAATCTGAACACCTAATGATGCTTCCTATATAAACTGATTTCATTCTTTTTTTTCTCTACCATATCTGCCATTACCAGTTCACGAGACCAGTAACCTTAACAAACACCTTTTTGCATACTACAACTCCTCCCTACACCCTCCAACCAAGGTAATACAACACTTTACAAGTGATGACTTTCATGTTATTAGTCAATTAAAACTATGTGAATTTTACAGGTTGGAATGGAAAGAATGGAAGGCAAGTGGGGAATTCATGTTTGAACCTGTAACAAGCCTTCAGCGCAAAATTTCTTTTGTCTCCAAATGAAGTTCTTTCATCAAGTGAGTAATCTAATTAAATTTTTCTTCAGTTTGACGATAGTTTTCATTGTATATATCTTTTTCTTTCATCTGAATTCTAGCAAGTCTATTTATTGAGCGCCTAAATGTTTGATTTGTCACTGCAGCTTTTGCAAACAAATATAGGGGACTAAAAGTGGGAAATGAAGAAATTTTGGACATTTGTTTTTCAGTTGGTAATTAAAAACGTATTTTGATTTATTGGGATTTGATTTATTTTCGTTTCATCTTCATGGTATTCAATGGAATTGAAGATCATTTATAGCCAGTTTCATAGCCCTTTCATCTTCAGCTACACCCAGACGCATTAATCTTTCTCCCAATTTTAGGTTTTGATTATTCGCTGAATTGAAAATGTAAGCCCTAGATATGTGATCACAATAACTTTTTTTTCTTTTTATAGCTGTTGATTCTCATTTCACTGTTTTTATATGGGAACATTGGGAATATGTCCCGTAATTATACCCCCCATTTGGGGATCCGTCCTCTAACTGAAAAAATTAAGAGATATGTCCCGTACAGTTAGTTTAACAGTTAAGTGGACATGTGCCAAACCACACATGGGAAAATTGGACAATAATACCCTTGTTATATTTTTGTTCGTGATAGAGTAACCTAAAACTCACTTCCCGTGCTAACTCGGTTAAAGGCAAAACAACCTGTTTTCATAGTCCTGAGTACCTCAAGTTGCTGCTCCTCTTCTCTTCCTTCACACCGAAAACATATGCCCTAACTCTGATTCATTCTTCTTCTTCTTGTTCAACGATTAACACAGAAGAATGGCTGAAAACAGGTAAATCATAAAACCCATTTCCCTTTTTCGTTTTTTGATACATGTATTATGTTCAATTTTCGATTTGGGGATTTTAGGATTCCTGATTTTAGGGTTTTCTAGTGGTTTTTGGTTGCAAATGTTGTGAATCAATTTATGGTTTACTATAGTCTCCAGATAATACAGTAGGAAACCTCAAATTAGAAAAAAAAAGTCAGTTTCATACCGATTCATAATTTAGCGAAAAACCAAACAAGAATTCACATTAATTCGTCATCAAAGTTTTTAATTTATAGAGATCACATTACAGAAAATCTGTAACCAATTGAGTTACTTGTAAGTAACTGTTTGCTTGGATGGGGTTGAAATCATTTTTGTAATTAATTTTATCCCTAACCTCTGATGACCTCGTTTAGTTTGCTATTACCTTTGATTCAATATTTTATTCCTTTAATTTTCAATATGTATTAAACAAATCTGGATATTCTATTTACCATGTACTGTATAAGAAGCATATGCAAATCTATGTTCTTTTTGATTGCATACATTAATAAACTCAAACTAATAATCAGGTCTTTTGATTTCAAAAAGTTAAGATTTCATTGGTTTACCTGGTACTTTTCACTTACCACCGTTAATAGACCCCTAAGAAAACACTATAATATCGGTAATGGAATATTCCTAGTTTGTAGTCTCTTATCATATACGGTATTTTGCCTATATCGTCGATACGGTATTTTGCCTATATCGCCGATACGGTATTTTGCCTATAAATAGAGATCCCTAGATCGTTTAGTAAACTAAAATCCGATAAGCTTTTACTTCAGATTTTTAATTTCCAAATGTATAGTCTCTTTCACTTGTGGAATCAAAAGACTTCTGCCTTGAGAATGTAGGACTTTTATTGCTTCTTGTAGCGTTTGCAATAAAAATCCTTGCTTGTTTGAGGTAGGGGTCTCATTTTGGTATTTCTGCTTTATGTTCTGTGACATGTCTTTAACTTTAGTTGATCTTCTTCCTCTCTCTAGAATTTTCTCATTACCACTACTATTACTGCTGTGTTATTGATGTGGCTATCACTGGTTGGGTGTTGATGAAAGAAAGTGTGTGTTGTGTGGACATTAATATATAGCAGAGGACTTCATGAACGTGAATACTTCTGAGCTGTATTTTTTCATTCAACACTTTTTTTTTCTATCTATCAATATCCAGCTTGTCATACCAGTTTATATTTAATAAAAATGCATACTCGCTAAAATATTTAATTACTTTGTTTTCTTTTTAGTACTGTGATACTTAAGCATTTTGGTCTTTTGTTTGTTACATTTCGGTTAATTTCAGGAAATTAAAAGATAGAAACTTTAGGATAACTATTCTTAATCAGAAAGCTGGTATTGAAGAGGGTAAAGTGATTTATGTGTTGAATGTGGTTGCAAATGAAATTAGTTATGACAAGTTTATTGACATTATAAGAGCTAGGTTGAATTTGTCTGTTGATTTCAAGATTGAATTGGTCTACAACTGTGATTTAATATATAATGGATGTGATTTTTTTGACTTTTGGGAATGTGTTGATGAAGATGAGGATGGTTTTACATTATTAGATGTAAGTATAAGTGGTGGTCAAGAGGCAGATTTGGAGTATGAGGAAGGGTTTGGTGCAGATAGTTGTGTACAAAATTCCTCGTATAGAAAGAAGATAACACCAAAGAAGAAATTTGTGTCTAAGCCGTCAAATAGGAGGAGTCCTAGACTAAAAGAACAATTAGAAAGAAAGAACAGAGTAGGGATAAATAGGGATAGAAAATTGGATTTTGAAGATAAAGTTGGGAATAAAAGTGAAGTTATACCTACACAATACAGTGTTGCTGACAATTGTACACAAGCTAGTACAAATGAAGATGCAACCATAGTTTATCTGGAGGAAGAACCACTGCACCTATTTAATGAAGCTGAAGATGAATGTCATCCTAAAGATGAATGTCATCCTGAAGGTAATTCGCCTGGGGAAGGTAATGGGACTAAGTGGGATGATGATATGGAAGCTGAGTGGAAACACAGTTTTAGTGGTCAAGAGGATGAGGACCTAGTGGATTTGTCTTTGCCAGATCAGAAAGCTCATGAAGAAGAACCGGGAGTTTTGCGTGTGGGAATGATTTTTGAGATAAAAAAGCTTTCACCGACCACCTTAGGTACTGTGCAGTGAAGAACAAACATAATTTTAGGTTTAACAAGTGTGATTATGAAAGAGTGTATGCTGTATGTAATAATAAGGTGAGTCAAGATTGTAAGTGGTTTGTGAATGCAAGAAAGGTACCACATGAAGCCACCTTCAGCATAAGAAAAGTAGGGACGGATCACACTTGTGTTAATCCTAGAGAACAATTAAATCCTGCTTGCAATGCTAAATTTGTTTGTGACCACATGTTGAAGACTTTAGGTGAAAATCCTAGTTTGAAGATTCCAGCGGCAGATGAGATAATTAATTATCTCATATGGCCAGCTTTTGATACTTTGATCCCATACTGGGTAGCAAATGATGCAAGGGTAAGTAATCAACTAGTAAAACTATTATTTTACTTAGTTTTATCTTAGAATTTTATTTTAACTTAATTTTTTTCTTGTAGAATATGGTCTTACATAAATTAAATGGAAGTTATGAGGAATCTTATGCAAAGGTGCCCAATTTGTGTTCAGTTGTTGCAAGTCTTAACCCAAACAACATTGCTACGTTTACATGGGATGAGGCGGATAAGACTTTTGAGACTGTCACTTTGTCCTTCAATGCACAAATCCAAGGGTTTAACTATGGTTGTAGATCAGCAATAGGATTAGATGCTTCCCACTTAAAGGGAAAGTATGGTGGTGTGATGATGTGTGCAACTGCCTTAGATGCTCAGAATAGTTTATTCCCTTTAGCCATAATGATTTGTAGAAATGAAGATTTTCCAAATTGGTACAAGTTTCTCAAAGATTTGAAGCCAAGAATTGCGCACAAGAGGGGTTTGACCTTTATGTCAGATAGACAAAGGGGTCTTGTAGAATCTAATGAGGAGTTGTTCCCCGAGTCCAATCACAGATTCTGTTTTAGGTAACTTTTCTTTTTTTACAATATCGAAAAACTATTAATAATTTGCTTGTTTGGATTAATAATTTTCATGTTTGTTTTCAGGCATCTTTACAAGAACTTTAAACTCAAATTTAAAGGTCTTAAGTTGATGAATCTAGCGTGGAATGCGGCTAAAGCCTATAAAAAATCTCATTGGAAGGTTAGTATCATTGTATAATATAACTTTATAGCATAACCGTTAACAATAACTGTGCATTGAAACTGCTGACTATATTGTAACTGCTGACTGTGCATTATAACTGCTGACTGTGCATAAAGGAGGTTGATGATACACATGTATAACACAGTTATAATAAGTGTGTTGACTGTGTTACATTGTGTTACACATGAACCTACTTTAATGAGTCTCAGTTGTATAAGTAGTCATCAGTCAACAGTTACAATATTCATGTGTATAATGAGTCAACAGTTCTAATTTGTTATATTCTTACAATATAAAAGAGGTTCATGTGTTACACATGTATGACACATTTAACTGTTACACATGTATAACACATTTAACTGTTAACACATGATAAATGACAGCAACATATGGATGCATTAAAGAAGGTTGATGAAGCTGCATGGAAGTATCTAATGGATGAAGAACCATCATGTTGGGCAAGATCTCACTTCCCACATGATTGTGCTTTTGAGCACATCAACAATAACTTTTCTGAGTCTTTTAATACTATGTGTAGCAAGATGAGGGATAAGCCAATCTGTAAGTTGCTTACCATGTACACCCAGATGGTTACGGGATTAATTGCCAAAAGAAGTGCAACATCTTCCAAATGGAATAGTGGTGAACTAGTACCTGCTGCAGTTAAACTAATTCAGAAAATGATTGAAAGTATAGGTCAGTTTAGAACTGGTCCATCAAGAGTATTAAAACTGTATGAGGTTACTAAAAATGGGTACTATGAAAGTATTTACAGTTGACATAGTTGAAAAGACTTGCAGTTGTATTCAACGGCAGCTGAGGGACTTCCCGCAGCATGCCGTGTGTGTGTTGGTCACCATTAGACCAGATTGGACTAAGTAAGCAATCTGTTAAGCTACCTTTTTTTTGTAGTTGTGTTTTGTTGTTGGATGTCATTTGTCTTAAATATTTGTTGGTGGGTTGTTGCAGGTACTGTAGCAAGTATTATACGGTGGATTGTTACAGGACCACATATTCTTGGGCAATTACACCACTAGGGAACATGAATGAGTGGCCTGAGGTTTCTTTTCATTGTTTTTGGAATCTTTTTTATTTAATACTGTTATCTTTTTTTGTCCTTTTCAGCTTTTCTTTTTTCTTCTTTTGGAATATTTTCATTTTACATCTATAGATAAAAGGAAACCAACCATGTCTTCTACGTTTTAAATTTTTTTTTTTTCTCTTCTACAGGTTGAAGGAATAAAGATTACTAAACCACCATTGCTAAGACAACCTGGTAGGCCTTGTGTCAACAGGAAGAGGTCTTGGTTAGAGATGGCCTCTGAGAAGAAAGAAAAATATAGAAAGTGCGGCACATGTGGTGGATCTAATCACAACAGCAGAACATGTAAGGGTGGAGAAGTTGGATCCAACCCCAAGAAGAAAAAATTTAGAGTAGAGTGTGAGGTGAATGGAAGTTCTTTTACTACCACAACTTCAACTCCAAAGAAGAAGAACAAAAGCACCAGGATCCGAAGGAGTAGGGCTTCTTCTTCTGCAACTGCATCATCTAAAGCTCATAAGACATCCACTGCGGCTACTTCTTCATCCACTATTAAGTCAAGCAAAGGAGTTGGTTTGACTATGTCCATTATTAATATCAACAAGGGAACAGGTCTTGTCAAGCAGATTATTAACACTTTCAACTATGATGCAGACTCAAAAAGACAAAGGAAGCCTAAAGTTCATTTTGATTTGTGAGAAGAACTAGTCACTTACCTTCATCATTCTACATTAAAACCTTGTTCTTTAATAAAACTTTTGATTTATTTGTTTGTTCATGATTTCTAAGAGCCGGTTTACTATATTTATGATTATAAATTTACACGTTCTTTCTCAACTATTCAATATGAAATTTTAAAAGTTGATTCGAAGTTACTTCTTAACGATATGTCTGCAAGAAGCTAATTTATTTGGTTCATAAACTACGTGACCGCTGCCATACCTTTGGCATACCTATTGTAGTAAGTGAAGTGTAAAAATAGATAGACCTTAAAGTGGGTTGCTAAAAGATAGATGAAAGTTGTGTAAGAGTTTGTCATTTTTTTAAAATTAAGGGGTAATATGGTAAATTCGAAAATATCTGGGTTTTTATTTTTTTAAATTTTCCAAATTTTATTGACCGTTGGATCGTATATGACACGTGTCGACAATCTACAAATTTGGGACTTGTGAGAATCAAAAATATAAGACAGGGGTATTATTGTCCCAATTTGGCATGTGTGGTTTGGCACATGTCCACTTAACTGTTAAACTAACTGTACGAGACATATCTCTCAATTTTTTCTGTTAGAGGACGGATCCCCGAATGGGGGTTATAATTACGGGACATATTCCCAATTTTCCCTTTTTATATTTAATTCTCCACTTTGATTCTGATTTTATGGATTGTTGTATAGTTAAGTGTATCAGCGTCTTATATTTTAATGTCAATCATTATTTGAAGTCATCAAATCTCTTGGTTGATAAAAATTGGACTGTGAAGGTTCGTTTTTGGTTATCATCCGATTCTTTCTATCTGCAATGCTACGCAGAGAAGCATCACGTACTCATCTTCTATTCATTTTAAACAGGTTGCTGACTTTGGTCTCTCAAAATTCAAGCATCAAAGATTTCTGTCAATATTGATAGAACGAGAAATGGTATATATTATAACATCATCCTAAAAGACTATTTGATTCATTTTGTCTTTACTACGGGCTGTTTGAATCAACTATTGTTCTCTTTTACTTTTAATTCTTCCAGCCGCTGCTCCAGAGGTTTTCTGTGTTGAGATTAGTCCTATATTGGATGAATAACTTAAGATCCTGCAGTTTATAAGTCTTGGGTAATCCTGACTTTGCAAGCCAGTTTTCGGATTAGTTAAGTCCATGGATTTCAATATGGTATCAGAGTAGGCAATTTATGGCGAGTCATTTGACCGCACCTCTACTCTGCGTCACCCGATTTAATTTCCATGTGTTAGACCCAAAGAGGTTACACGTGACGGGCGTATTGAGATTAGTCCCATATTGGATGGACAACTTAAGATCCTGCAGTTAATAAGCCTTGGACAACCCTAACCTTACAAGCCGGTTTTTGAATTAGTCCCACATTGGATGGACAACTTAAGATCATGTAGTTGATAAGTGACCTTGCAAGCCGGTTTTCGAGGTTAGTTAGGCCCATAGACTTTAACTTGGTATCAGAGCAGGAAATTTGTTACGAGTCATTTGACCACTTAAGATCCTATAGTTAATAAGCTTTGGGCAACCCTAACCTTGCAAGCCGGTTTTCGAGGTTAGTTAGGTCCATGGACTTTAACTTGGTATCAGAGCACAATTTGTAACGAGTCATTTGACTGTACCTCTACTCCGCATCACCCAATTTAATATCCACGTGTTAGACCCAAAGAGGTTACACGTCTATAGACGCGTTAAGATTAATTCCATATTGGATGGACAACTTAAGATCGAGGTTAATTAGACCCATAGATTTTAATACTCAGTAATGATTGTCAGATAAGAAGTAAGTTCAACTACTTTTGTTTTCTTTTGCTTTGAGTCTTTGACAATCGGACACCACTCTTCTCCATTTTTTCCCAACAACAAACAAAAAACCACTCTTTTCTATTTTTTCTCAATGGACGGGATATACTGTTTGGGTATATAAAAAACAGTCCTGATTCATCCAAGGATGACAATGTTTCACTCTCGACCTAATTATGTGCCAACTAATTTGATATAATAACACAGTTTTCAGCCATGGACAGTTATACGTGACGTTATCAAAATGTACAACAGTGAAAAGAATCAAAATCTTACTGCCAGATGGTGAAGGGGGAAACAAACTACCAACGTGGTATATCCGGAGGTGTTATTTTAAGGTACAACAAATATTCCAGTTTCAATAAGACATTTGGTGGTAACACTAGGTGGGAGGACTTTTTAGTTTGGTTTTTCTGTTAGAAATGAATGGAACTAAATCTTGGTTACTTCTGCACCAGCAATCATTTCAAGTAATTCCGAGTTTTTGAGACTCATTTTAAGTTGCAACATTAATACCACCTGACAACGGCGATGTATATCTGTTGCTAAGTTTAAATTAAGCTTTATTCAGTTCGATGATATTTGGGTTTGTCAAGCGGTTTAAACTACATATTAGGTTGCGCGCTGTCTCAGGATGATTAATACATCAATCTCATTATAACATACCAATTTATTCCATCAATTGTAGGTTACAGCTACAATGATAAAGTATGGCGTTATAGGTGCAGTCGTCTTTGTTTACTATGCTCTATACTGTTGGGTCGTGTGTTTGCCATACAGTACCAAGTGATGGTATAAGAAAGATTCTGGAACCCCCATTTTTTAGTATTCCTGGCATTGTCTTTGTGCCGTTGGTTCGGTATTAATATGATAAATACTATAAGTGCCTTTCATATCATAAGCACTTAACCATCCAAGATCAAGAAGGGAGAGCAAGTACAAACATTGTCCTGTACCATGTTTAATAAGTGCAAACATCTTTTTAACCTGCAAAAAAGATGCAATGAAATTAAAAGACAGTTATTGCATTATCAGCATGAAAAGATTTGGATAATGAACATGAAGACCAAGAAGAGGTGTTACACGTTAAGTTATGATAACCGAGACAGTGACAACATTAGTCTTTCAAATGTTCAAATAATCATATGACTGCTACGTACATCAACATAAAGGATATGAATCGTACAGTTGCTATTGGCAGAAACTTTTCTGTGACAGCAATGCCACGAGGTCCATCATACTCGATACTGTAACCATCTCTCTATTTTGCTATTGGCCAAAATAGCTGGCTCCAAGATATCAAGATATCCGGCCTGTATCAGGGAGAAAATATGTTAGAAAAATGGGCTTTATTTAATAGATGTTTTGTTCTTGGTCTTGGATAAATGGACTTAAGACCAAGGGGTCACTAAGCAAAACTAGTACATTTTTACTTTTGTGAATGAACTTTTAGTCCCACATTGAAGAAATTAAAGATGTTTTCTCTTTATATTACTTAGAAATATGCACCTAAGGGTGTCCCCTTAGGGGTTTAAACTCTTTTGTGGTTGGAAGAGGACTAAGGTTACGGGCTAGTTGGTGCAACCATACTTTTCACATACGTGCACCGAAGCACGCTCGGGCTCGGTTGCGGTGGCGGTGCATCTTCTAAACAGTTCAAAATATGATTTTTTGCCATATAGTTTTGTATATCCCAACTTTCCAACTCCCTTTCACTTCCAGCATCATTCAAAGTCTCATCAAAGGATTTCAGAACTAATTCATCTAGCATATGAAAACTCAGAAAGAACAACATCTTGGATTGTCATCTTTTGAAATATTTGCCACTGAATTTTTTTGGTCTGTCAACATCACTTTTACCCATTGTTACAGAAGAAATTGTATTGTGTTAAGATTGTTGGATCTGCAACAATGAAAATGCTAAACAGAAGAAGATGTTAGGGTTAATGAAATCTCTGAATTGATATCACACAATGGACAGAGCCACCTACTCAGCAAATTGTCCTAAACACAATAGTCCGCGGGTACTCTTCAAGAATGAGAGATGTTATACCTTTACAACGGAGATATGTCAAGGATAGAACTGCCCGTTATGACTAGTATAAGCACAATACTAGTCACCCTCAAACGAACTCAACAACAATTTAGATAAAAGGGAAATAAACAATCAGTGTGCAAAATAAAGCAAGAAGAAGGGAAAAGAAGACAAGATAGTAGCTGCTTCTGGAGTAAGTTGAAATGAAGAATTCGTTTTTTTATTTTATAAGCAAAAGAAGAGAATAGTTTTAATGGCAGTTGAATGAGAATCAATTCCGTGGATGAAGCACAGACATAAATTTTGAAACGGAATTAAAACGGTCAATTTATTCTCTCTTTAATTTAGCTTAAATCTTGTCGGGTCAGACTCCCCCCACATAAAAACGAAATTTAATTTATTTTTGAATTCTTTAAGGAAATAATTTGAAATAATTTTTCCAAAAAATAAGTCTTGGTTGGCCCGTAGCCGCAGCCACGCCCGTACCCGCAAACGAGCCCGAGCGTATGTGCTTCGGTGCGAAGCACCGCGCGTGTGTGAAAAGTATGGTTGCACCAACTAGCCCATAGCTTTAGTCCTCTCCCAACCACAAAAGAGTCTAAACCCCTAAGGGGCCACCCTTAGGTGCAAATTTCTAAGTAATATGGAGAGGAAACATCTTTAGTTTCTCCAATGTGGGACTAAAGGTTCATTCACAAAAGTGAAAATGTTCTAGTTTTCCTTAGTGACCCCTTGGTCCTAAGCCCATTTATCCAAGATCAAAAACAAAACATTTATTAAATAAAGCTAATTTTCTCTAACAACAATATTAGTTACATGGAGAGGAATTGATGAAAGGAAAAGGGGGGTTTATTATAAGGAGGGGTTATTCGGTTCAGCTAAAAAAAATTTAGCTTGAACTATTTGGTTCAGCTAAAAATATGTTAAAATAAAAAAATGATGGTTTTTATTTTTCGGAAAACGGAAAGAACATAAACTTTTTGGTTTAATAAAAGATATAATTTTATCCCTAAAAATCCATAGTTTAGCAAAATAATAGTCTTACTATACGAATTTCTAACCGACGCAAATCCAGGAAATGAAGGAAAGATTTACATTACCAAGGTATTCATTTCATTTGTAGAACCAAGCAAACGGAAGTACATTCCCATATATGCATAATGTCTCAAGTACACGGGAATATGCATCACGAAGGCAATTATGATCCTCTTCTAGAAACAAGATAAACCCTTGCTTTGATTACATAACTTAAACCCTTGACTGACATGAAACCAAACACTTAGACCTACAGGTATTATTCTAATAGAGTATCTAACAACGCGGTCCATATAGACTTCCCGAGAGTTTATATGAAAAAACTTCCAAACCTCATTTCCGTAGTAAATAACGCTTGATAATGCCACGGTGATGGATCAAGTGAAAATGCAGGTAAATGAATTAACCAAAAAGATTAAGCTAATCTCAACTAGTCGACATAAAACGGACTCCTTGGATGATTTCCAGCTGAAACCAATTCATGATGTTCCAAATTTCGGAACAATGATTCTTCCATTTTCGGATGAACAGTGGAAAGAAATTTCCTAGTACAAAACTTTCCAAAATTTAAAGTTGGTAATATAGCTAAAAGTTCTGTTGGTTCCATGGATTTCAAATCTTGAAAAAAGTAAAAAAGTCGTTCCAAAATTGGTCTGGGTTAAATAAAGATGATAACCTTCCTTAAATGTAAAATTTTCCGTGATTGAACCCAATAATTTTTAGAGAGACATTGAGAAATACTCTAAAATGGGGGTTATTTTGAAGAAATGTCCCGGACTTTTAAAATTTTGGAAAATGCTTCAATTTGTTAGTATTTTCGTTAACTATAACATCCCTATCCATTTTAGCCCTGATATACATATCAAAATCTGAAACTTCTTTATTAATTTAAAAAAAATCAAATTCAAACAACAAACCCCAAATTTTTACATAAAAATTTCAATATAAACATATCAAAACATCCAAATTTTGACACGTGACGACTCGCACGCGTACGTTTAATAAAAATACTAACAGATTATAACATTTTTCCAAATTTTAAAAGTCCGAAATATTTCTCTAAAATGAGGCATCATTTTAGAACATTTCTCATATTTTCCCTAATTTTTAAGTCTAGCACGTATTTTACGTGTTAAAGACCATTTACAGAAGCCATGTTGTCGTCGTTTGTTAATGGTGGTGGTAGTATTAGGGGATTCAGTTGATCTTACAGCTGCATCGATATCCCATCCAGCTGAACGCATGACTGATAGTAACAAATTTTAAGTTATTTACTGTAACAAATTTTACGATTTACATTTTTTTAGGTTTTTTATTTTAATTGTAATGTGAAGTATCAAATTTAATGATTCACTGACAATTGATTTTAAATTTTTAGAGTATATAAATCTTGGCCTTGGCCATTCATGACCATAAAGGTTTCCATACGATTGATTTAGGAACAAAAATGAAAAACCATATATAATATGGGCAAAGAGGGGAATTGTCGAATTCGAATTTATAAGATGCAACAAAATCCCATCTGATATTAATTTTTCTTATTTGTTTTCCTAGCCCTAATTTTCACATGGCATCTATAAAGCGAATAAAGGTAAAATCATCATCTATCATCTCTATAAGTATTAAAATGGAAAAATGATAATATTTATTTTATAGGATCTCTATAAGTATTAAAATGAAAAAAAAAAAGAGAGGATAATATCTCTTTAATAGAAATGGAGGGAATATTATTTTTCTCTATAAGTTGTATGTTTACATGTTTGAGAGTTTAGGTGAGTGATTCAAACCGTATCATTAAAGGACACGTTTTTTTGCTGATGTCATTTTTCTATACTACTAATCCTATTTTCTTAGTTGGATATGGGAATTAGAGTTGACAATCGTTGCCAGGCATGTTCAATCAGTATCTACAACGTTGATGTCAACATAAATATAAGGTGGAGGTTGTAGGTGGGTACGGTGATAGATTTGTATTTGTAACTTGACTTATTCATTCTAAGGTACGTTATATGCTTACAATGGCTAATGTGGTTTTATATTGCCTATAAGACTTCTGGGGTTTCATTTTTGTGTTGGCAGTAGAGGTGAATGGTAACATTCGTAGCGGTATAACTCATAAAGATAACATTTTTTACGCTCTATTTGAGAACAATTTTTTTAATATTAGCATTCTAAATTTTGTCGTTTATGTTAAAACTGGGACAATGAAGGTTGTTCTTACTTTCAAGAATTTAACAAGTGCAACTAGAGCAACCTTCAACTACAATGTCACTAAAAATGTTTCCGTTGTACACATTTTTCCTGGAAAGACTTCGATTTTTTTTTCTTCAGAGTATTGGTTTTGTATTTCTCATAAATAATCCTAAAATATTATTGATCTTTGTATTAATTAAATGTGTGTAGGATACTTTCTCTCAAATTCAAGAACTAATAGACAATAGTATACTAAAAAAAATACCGGGTTTTGTATATTAAATCTAAAACAAACGGAAAACATGCAAAGTACATTATTTTCATGTACCCGAATCACTTCTATTACTCTCTCGCCCTTTTTTATGTTCGGCTAATTTGGTTTTTGATTCTTGTATTTTAGTTCAAGTTTTAATTCATTGATGATTTATCTTCTATCTTCGTTTTGATTTGCCAGAAAGAAAAGAGTAATCCATATTGTTATTCATTAGAGGTAATTATATACATATATATATATATATATATATATATATTTTTATTTTTATTTTTTTTTCCATGTTTTTCTGATTTTTATATTACTTTATGTCGGTGAATTTCCTTGATTACGGCATCTTCGACGGGAAGTACTTCATACGCGTTGCACTATTTAGAGTTGACAATCTATTTTAAGTTAATATTGTTTTTTTTTAGTGTTTCTAATATCATATATTGATACAACTATATAGTGAGCGTGATTTTCATTTAACTACAAAAAGTTGGAGCCTGGAGGAGTAGTTGAGTTGGCCGCTAGACTCTTAACACAAGTATATGATTTTTGAAGAAATATATATCAGTGAATTTTCTTGATCATATCATTTTCGACGGGAAGCACTTCATATGAAGTGCACAATTTAGAGTTAAAAATATATTTTATATTACTATTGTTTTTTTGCGTCTCTAATATCAGATATTGATACAGTTATATAATGAGTCTGATTTTTCATTTAACTACAGGGTGTTGGAGCCTAGATAAGCAGTTAAGTTGGTCGATGGATTCTTAACGCAAGTATATGATTTTATTTGAAAGATATATCATTGAGTTTCCTTGATTGCATCATCTTCGACGGGAAGCACTTCATATGCTTTACACTGTTCAGAGTTGGAAATCTATTATATATTAGTATCGTTTATTTTAGTATCTTTAAAATCATATGTTGATACAACTATATAGTGAGTGCGATTTTTCATTTAACAACAAGGAGTTGGAGACTAAAGTAGCAATTGATTTGATCGTTAGATTTTTCATTGATACCAATATCCGAATTTATTATCCAAAAATATAGAGTTTTGGATACAGATAAAAATATAAAGATATCCGTATCCAAAATTATCCGATCCAAGATTTTTATATAAATATATATTTATTATATATGTGTTAATTCATCTTATATGTTTAATCTATTATTTTTCTTACTTAAAAGACATAATATTTTTTTATGTATATTTGATTTTTATACAACAAGAACTAAATTTATTGATTAATTATTATGTTTTATTTTTGGATTGGATATCATACGAAATTCGAAAAATAATTTGGATAGAATCCGGAGTGAAATTGCTAATATTTGTTTGGATACAAATCAAGATACGGATAGCTCGAAAGAATTTCGGATACAAATTCTAAACAAATGGCTCATCATAACTATTTAATATATAAATTAATATTCGCACAATTTATTGATCATCCAAGGGTATTAAAATTTTATATTAATAAAAAAATAACTTATTAATCAATTGAAAAACTAAAAATGTTCCAATGCATCTGGGTAACCGGTGCGGGGCCAATCCCCGCTACACAAGATTAACAATTTCCACCAAACCCAGTGCGTAGCACGAGTTAAGTACTATTTTACTTTTAATATTGCTTAGTTCTATTTATGTTAACTCAGAGTTATCGTCTATTTAATAAGGTTAACATGTACTAACTTTTTTAATTACTTAGATTTTATTTGAATTATTAATCTATTGGATACTAATTATACAACAATTTATCGAACTCTCATTAGGACGGGTGAGTGGACATAAGCAAACAGTGTAAACCATTTGCATTGTAATACATAAAGAGACTTTTATTATTAATTCATATTGCATGTTATAAACAAGTACTCGATAAAACTAACAAATACTTTGTAACAACTACATACTTCACATGGTTGTATACGATGACGCTAATAATGTCATTATCACAACAACGAGACAAGTGGCGATGATAATCGTAGATTAATGCCAAAGTAACAAAATGACGACATTACCAACGGTGAATATACAAGCAAACACTTGAATTTCAAATCTCAAATAAGTATCTGCCTGAAAGATGTATTTAAATTGCAGCAAAATCAAGTAGATTGCGTGGAAGAAATATTAAGTGCAATAGGAAAAAACAATGATCTCCAGGATTATACTCGAAGAAAGGAACTTTGTATATCAAAGTTTATATACACATGAAATTCTTGATTACGATTCTGATTTAGAAAAAGCATATTTAATAAACAAGTAAAAAACATAAAGGTAATTACAAGTTAGCACTATCTCATCTCATAAATAACAGTGTAAATATAGAGTAATCCACAACTACAAGTTAGCACTATCTCATCTCATCTGATGTAAAAATAAATATGTGCAGTATATAAACACACGTGAAGAGAAAAGTACATTTGTTTTTAACAAAAAGCAAATGAATACACCATCTAAGAACAACCTCAATAAAAAGCACAAGAGTGTAGAGAGCGACGATGAACACGATGGTGATTGGACGCAAGGATCCACCGTTGGTCAAAATAGATGAAGATGGCAATGAAGTGTTTACTTATGAATATGGATTACAAATAGGTGAAAATATTTATTTTTAGTCTCTGAGATTAAATCAAGTTTAATACTTAGTATTTAGATTTTAAACTATTTTATTTTTGAAATTACTTAATTTTTTTTTTTTTTATTTTTTTAGAATTGATTATTGCTTTCTTAGATTGCGTGAAATTAATTTTCAAATCCATGTGAGATCTTTAGATTATAATAATGGTATTACATTTGATTATTAGAAAATTTTAATTACATGGTTTTTATTGTAAGGTTAATCTGTTGGATAGTAATCATTATGATAACTTATTAAAACTCTTATTATGACGAATGCGGGGCGAAGCCCCGCCTAAGTGGACATGAACCAACGGTGTAATTTTTTTTACTAGCCCTGGTGCGTAGCACGGGTTAAAGACTAGTTTTTTTACTAATGTTGTTGATTCCGTTTAAAAAATAATTTTAAATATAGCACATGCTTATATTAATAATAACTCATAGTTCAAATTATATCAACTGAGTTTGTAGGATATTCATAACTAGTTAGGCGAGTTGAGTCGAGAGCGATTCCAATATTTCATTAAGTTAATTCACATAATTCCAACAATTTTAAAACTATTACGTTTACTTTTTTTCCCTTTCTTCTTCTTCCTCCAAATGAATATAAATCCTAGAAATTTTTCTTAAAACTTTTTGAATAAATCACTTAACCCAATCGTCTTTTAAGGTTTAATTAAGACACCATGGAAGGAATTAAAAATATTAAATTTCCTTCACAAAATCTCTCAAGATAAGTTTGAATTATAAATTTAAGATTTTAAAAAACAAAACTATCAAATTGTTTTTATTTGTGGGGTTTTGAATTTTTAACATATCTAACAAACAATTAAGGTTTTGAGGTTAAATTCCTCAAATAAATTTGTTTGAAAGAACTTAAAGAAAAAAATATATAATCTAAAACGTATTTTAAGTTGGTCACTGATTTATTGAATTCCCAACTCAGTGTAGAGCGTTCCTCTATATACCCTCAAAAATACTAGTGATATCCCTTTATCTGCATATCCCCAATATTTATCTACTTAACCTAAATCTTCCAAAATCACATACCCCCTGAGATAAACCAAAACACTAACCTTTCTTCTACAAAATTGATGAAAGTATGGATACTGGAGTCGTTTGTAGTACCACCTTTTACTTAGAGGCCATTATAAAGAGAATTTATTATGCTCTTTCCAAGAACAAATCCTATTCCTTGTAAAATTATATGATAATTTCTCCTTCTATTATTACAAGTGGAAAAAGAAGAGCTAGAGTAGAAAGTTTAAATTAAGTGGAACTAGTAAATGATTATGTTGGGTTCTATACATTTATGAAAAACCTTTTTCCGTTAAATATTATATCTTCCGTTGATCTGTTCATGTGTGGTTTGGACTTATGACGAATGAAATTAATTCTTATTTTTAATTTTTATGAGCTTGATTATATTTATATGGATCTTTCTTATGATATATATATATATATATATATATATATATATATATATATATATCATTGCTACTTATTATCATCATTATTGGAGGTGTTTTTCCTTCTAGTAAATTTACTGTGTCTAAGTCCATTGTTGTGATTGGGATGCTCATAGTTAAAGGAACCCTTCACCAATCCATAACCTTGTAGAAATCCTCCCTATACGATTCCGGTGTTCAAATCTAGAATATTAGAGTTCGTAGTAAGGGATGCTCTGCATCATGTTGAAGCAAGTACCAAGCAAAATGGATAATCATGGTAGTTTGTTTGTATTTTTATCCTTTGGTACCTTATCTAAAACTTTCACATGATCGAATACTTATGATGTTATCTTCCACAAGGTTCAGGCTTGTGTTGATATTATCATATCTCCGTCCTCTTAAGCGTGGAGAACAAACAATCATCAAATTCCACTAATCTTCCACCTCTTTGATGAGAAGAACAAAAATCATAAAATGCACTAATGTCTTTCACAATTTTATTATGGTTATATGAGGGGGTATCGATATCAAAAAAAATTAAAATTTTATAATAACCAAATTATAACTAATATAAACTAATAGGACTATCATTAATATGTGTGGGGTATATAAAGGAACGCCTAAAATTATAGTCAATCTTTACTGATCAAAGCATGGACTATAGTTAAATGAATAAAAAGAAATTATTATTTCTATTGTAGACCTTGTGAAAAGATACTCTCTATTATTTGTATAAAAATATTATAACAAGTAAAATTGTTTATCCTCAAATATAAAAACTCTAGATGTTTTTAGATGTTGATTAATGTTATTTCCAAAAAAAAGTTTTCTTTTTATGAAATTTGTTTGGTGTTTCTTGATATAAAACATTCGTGCAAAATCCAAACCCTATTTTTCATGTTGCTTCTATATTCTAGGATTTTGTTCTTTTTTTTTTCCTTGCGATTTAGGATTTCTACCTGATCTGTTTCATTGTTGGTTTTTGCAGTTACCCTTGATCATGCACCTGTTGTAGATGTTGTGACCGGGCATACGTCAAAGAATGTCAGGGTATAAACTCTTCTAGGATTTTTTTGTTTTTTTTCTCTTTCGACTTAGGATTCTTGTATGATATGTTTCGTTGTTTGTTTTGTAGGTACCCTCGATCATGCATATGTTATAGATGTTGCCGGGCATGCATCAAGGGATATCAAGGTATAAACTTGTAAATATTATTGCGATATCAAACACTAATGTCAAACACCATAATTGTTTTTTATTTTGCAGGTAATATTGATGCATAAAACGAGTTTTGTAATTTTATTACTGTTTATTTTGTTGTTTCTTTAGGACTTCTAAACTTAATTCGACCGATATGTAAACACGGTATCGTCTATACTTAAGGAATTATATAAGGGACCATTATAATTAGATTAAGGAGGTTCACATCATATACGGATAGAGGAGAGAGACATTTTACATTAATATTCATGGGTTTCCCCTTTAAGGGGGAACAATTCTTCTTCTTATGCTTCTTCCTTGTATTACAAGTAGTTAATATTTTAATAATTAAGGATGAATTCAATGTTCTAAACGTGAAACTTAATTAGGTATATAAGTTTATTCGTAGTTTTAATTATCTTGTCGCTTGTCTTCATTATACTTAAGGTTTATGATTGATTTCTACATTGTTTAGGTACACAACTAATTTAATCTATTGATTATTATAATGTTAGTAGAGAGTTGAGTGATACGTAATTATCGAGCATCTCTTACACAAGTAGAAAACATATGATCTTGCAAAGGAATTCTGTGGAGAAATAACATGTGAAGAAAACACCAGTAAGTGAACCGAGCATACTGAGTTTAATTGTTGGGATCAACCTAAGTTCACAAATCCTAGGTTACACCTTGAGAGCGTACTTCTTGGTGGATCAGATAGATATAATCCGGTGACTAAGTGTACATGTAGTTTGGTGATACAAGAATATTGGGGATAGCTAAGCGTACATGTTATCCTACGGTTGGTGATAAATGATTCTAACGAATGATATATAACTATCTAAAGTAATTTGTTGTGGTTACGACCAAAGTAGTGAATATCGTGTATTGGTATCGTATCGGCGAAGTACGATACACCTAGACAAAAGATTATATCGGATTTTATCGGCGATACACAATTAACTTTATAATTTTATAATTTATAGGTGGATGTGCATTATGTTACTCAAATCTTTAATGAAAGGCATTTATAATGTAAAAATATCAATTGAACTAGTTTCACTTGATAACCTAACATCCCGAAATATAGAATTTGTACGTGAAGATTTTTTTTTTAAAGATTAAAAAAAATTATTAATAAATGCATTTGTATCCTTACCGATATTATCGGCCGATACTGTGGCCGATATAATCGGGATATTCATGTATCACTGATATTTTGCGTGTCGTCTAGATTAGAGACTGATACACAATAAATTCCGATATTATCGGTCGGTAAGACAATTATTAACTACATTGATTACTACGCACATCAGTTATAGATGTTTTGAGCTTCAGTATGGAAGAGTATTCATCTCAAGACATGGGTAATTTGATGAGCCCCTATTCACCACATTATCTTTCAAGATTTTTAATGTGTCTAATACTTCTTCTTCAAAGTTTTTTTTTTCAATTTTACAGATGAAGCTATATATCCTGCAACTCTTTGTAAAGATAATTTTACCCCTGTTATAGAACATATTCCCACTATGTATATTTTTTATTCTTTTCTTGTTGGTCATGTTACTTCTGCAACTCCAACCTATGCACCAGTGTCAGATACTTCTAAACAACCCATTTCATCGACTACACATAGTATGCACACAAGAGCTAAGAGTGAATATTCAATATAAATGTCTATTTTGCTACTAAATATCATTTACATGCAGATTTTGTTGTCAACATTTATCCCTTTGTTCATACTTCTTATATTCAAGCTCATTAAAAACCTTAACTGGACGAAGGCTATATACAAGATGAATTTAATTTTCTTATCTAAGATAGTACATGGTCACTACAAGAAAATTAACATATTGTAGCACCTTATGGTTGTGGAATAAATCCCTATTTAGACATCAAATTTTTCACCACAAGTGCGACAACATCCTATGCAACAAGAAGTTTATTTGTCACGCCACTCTCTTTGTCGCGGTAGGAGATAGTATTTTCCACACCCATTCCACCAGTAATCAATCCATATCACATATTTCGCGCTGGATAACTCGAGCTTTGTTGAAGTTCTTCTATCTTCTCCGTCAAAATTGCAATTGCCGACTTTTCATCAACATATTGTTTAGTGGGAATGTTCTCCAAAATTGGAATTTGCAACAAGCTAGCCACGTCTTCTAGAGTAATTCTCAATTCACCCCATGCACGTACCGGTGGATGAGTTGGTTCACACCAACAAGAAGAAAAAGCCAGCAGGCCTCTCACATCCTTGTTTATCCTCAGAGGTTTCAGATACTCATACCATGAAACAGACAAGCATTTTCGAAAACTTTTTTCACTCATGGATCGCTCAACATAAATTTACACCATCCTATCCATTTCGGCAAAGGAATCTGAGGTGTATTGAAGTCAACAAAAGAAACTATATACTCCCCCCTCTACAAATAGAATCTAGTGACAACTTCAGTACTACTTCTCTGGGTAGTGACCGATTTTTCGAAGTTTGGAATAAAACAACCTATGAAACCAGAAGGTATGCTTATTTCTCCAGTAATATGTTCAAAGAACCTGTCACAAATATGAAGTACGTTTTCTAGAGACACCATATTAGAATTGTTCTTTTTATTACGGCTAGAGGTTGCGATAATATCATCCTCATACTCACTGGTTATGTGCAATGGATTCAAGCTCTCTCTTACATCTACAACAGTGGAATTCTATGATATTAATTTATTCAAATTATATAAAAGGTCAAAGCAAGAATCAAAATTACTAAAACCTTGGTTTACCTAGATCGATGGCTCACAAATTAGGGAGACTGATCTTGTCTCCAACACTTTTTGGTAAAAGCTAGGTTTACAAGGAATAAGTAATGATTATACTTTCTAAAGAAAAAAATAATGTATATTAGAAGAGCTTGAACAATGATTACCTCAAGGAACAAAGAGAAGGTAAGGAGGCTGCCTGCTGACAGCGTCCTCAAGGAACAAGGAGAAAGCAAGAACGTTCCATGTTAGCAGTGTACTCGAGGAAGCAACTTCAGCCAACAATGCGTACTTGAGAAAGCATCTTTAACCAATTACGTGTACTTTAATTAGATGCAATGAACTTCTCTGACGCGTGCTCGAGGAAGCGGCAGTTCTTCCAACAGCTTAAACTCGAGAAAAACAGGTTGAACTTTCTTACCGCCAGCACACTCTAGGAGCGAAGATCATTTTGTTATTTGAGAATAAGAAGAAGAATATAAGAAGACAATATCAAGAGGGTTGTTGTGCGTGAATATATAAGGATGCTCTTCTTATGGATCAAAGGACCGAGGCAAGTCCCATGAAGCGTTGGCGCCGTTAATATGTCTTTATTACTCACAAATTAATCCTCATAGTGTCAATGCTAGCATCCATTAATCTCAGCTAGGTTTAATGCTAAGGGATGACTATCTCACCCCTGGAAGACATAATCTAAGTATATTCACTTTATTCTTGAATTTCTAACTTTACATGGTTGTTGGAATTATATTGTCACAATCTAGTGCTTACTGTAAATGTAATTGTTCCTCATTAAGAAGGGGACTTAATGTTGATGGTGGATTTTTGACAAGAGATATAATTATAAAACTGCACTATGCCTAGCAGCAGAAACATAGAAATATCTGTGCATATTTCTGACTTTATATCAAAATATGAGTACTGTACTTCTACATATATTCTGCAAGAAAATTAAGAATACATTCTCTACAGATACCTACAGGCATTCTATGCTGATCCAGTAGCCTCTCTAAATATATATATTTGGGCCATGATTGAACTAGTCCCAAGTCGCGTAACTACCACGGCTGAATTTTTAGAACTTGTTCTATATGCGCCCCAACAATCAAATTCTTATTTGAAAAACATCAACATACTATTGTACACACATTAGAGATAACACTCAAGCAAGCGTCTCATCCCTAGCTCTGTTCTTAGAGAACGCGTCTCATGCCTTGAAGACCAAGCCCTGAAGATGCGTTTCGTCTTAAAGACTGATCTTGGAGGAAGCGTCCTAACTCGAGGACTGAACCTTGGGATCCTTATTCGAGATCACATCATAGACACGACGTTTTCCTAGTGCCAGTGCCAAAACTCTCTTGGCGCTAGCGCCAACTCCTCTCATTCCCTGAGGAAGCATCGCTCACGAACAATCGTTCCTTATCGACGCGTCATGTGCCAGCGTTAGAGTTTTCACGGCGCTAGCTTAGAGCTAGCGCCAGAAATTCCCGTCCTTGAGGGAGCGTGACTCTTATAGCACCGTCCCTCAAGGACCCGCTACAGTTCATGGTGCTTGATAGACACATTTTTGTGTCTTAATTTGTCTCATATTTATAATGCTTTTTCTCAATTTTTGTACTAATATTGGTCTTTTGTAGGTATTTTTTGAAGAATAAACAATTATGGAAAAGTTGGCGAGAAAATTGATAAAGGCACATCAATTTTGGTTAAAGGCACCCATGTTGTTAAAGGCACACACTTTAAGTTCAAATTAGAAATTTGGCGGGAATTTTTCTCATTCAAAGCAGCGTGAACCTGTGAAATATTGTCATCGATTTTTAGAAGATTTCTTAGGTTATTAAGACAAGACTATATTCTTGTCTTAATTAAAAAGAGTTTACGGAATTTTAGAAACTATAAAAACTAAACAAAATCAAATATTCTCTCGAATCAAGATCATGTGAAATAGATTGACAGTTTTCTATTTTACAGAAGTTGTTGCTATACCTTTCGAACAACAAGGCAATAAAGTGGGAAGAAGAGGAAATAAAATAACGCTGAGATTTGGATCGAGCTGGCATCGAGATGAGGAAAGAAAATCAGCAAAAGATCAAAAAAAATATGACCAAGAGATAATATCTCGATCTGTCAAGAATTTTCGGTATTGATTGAAAAGATCTTTTGAGGATTTGGGACGAGATTTGCTTGGCAGTATAAATAGAGAGGTTGGGTCGAGTTATATGGAGACAGAGAGAAAGAGCCACAGAATCAAAGAAACAATTCCATACTTCTCTGCAAAAACCAGTCCGAGGTAGAAGAAGAAAGTGTTACGAAAAGTATATCTGTCTTTCTTAGTGTTGCTATAGCTTTCGTATTCAAGGCCTTGGCAACAATTTTTAAAAGTTCTAGCAACAGTTTCGCTACAACGAAAGCGACAGTCTAAAGCTTAAATACGCCAATTGTCAGTCTTTCTTACTGCACCAAGGAGCATCCTTTTTCTGCTTCATTTGTGGTCAGTTCTTCTTCTAATACTTTTTGTGGTTTGTCATTTAATAATTAAAGAATCAAAGAAAATTATAAGTTTTTTGTTTATCAATAAATCTATATGTTTCTTCAACTTGACATGAGTAGCTAAAAAGCTCCTCTAGGATTAAGGAGGAAGCTATATTATGCATATTAAAGTATCTTAACTAATTTTCTAAATTATTTCTCCATGACCCTTTTACTCTCGTTAAAGATTGAGGATAATTAACTTTATATGTCCTTAAGCTTGAGTTTGTCATATAAAAATAATTTTTACAAGCAATCCTAGTGAGAAAAATTATCAATTATTTAAAGAAATGTTATTGGTTTTAAAAGATTTATTTTCCGAAACGTATTCACATGTCCTAAATCGTTTCGAGATATTTTTTGAGAACTTATAAAATGTTTTGATACTTCAGTATACATAATATAGTGGAATACCGACATCCAAGAACTCACCTCATATTTTACTCTAAATCAATTTTATTTCTTTATTTTAAAATTAAGCTTTAGAATAATTTCCAATCAAATTATGTTAGCATTTTAATTAATAGAAAAAATTAGGTTTTGCAATTTTAAAAATCCATGTGGAACAAACCGTATATGTGTACTATCTTTTCGACAGCAGTGCACTTGCGGCATAATTAAAAATCCCATCAGTGCTCACCTAGTGCCAGCGCCAACCCTAACCTAGCTCCCGAGGACATGCTAATCACTTTATGTCCGTCCTCGAGAATTTCTACAAATCATTGACCTCACACACTTCCAAATTTGTGTTATTCACAGGTCTTGCTTGCACACAACTACTAAACTTACTATTTTTACTAGACTTGGCACTAATCAATCTACTTAACCACTTATTGAAATGAGCAACTTGCTTCACTAATTTAGCAGGTTATTGTCCTAAATTAACCAAAATAGTAGTAGTCCATGACCTCACTTTTTTTATACGAGACATCAAATATGTCATATGGGGGATTCTCATTAGGTATTGGTCTGGCGGTTTACAACAACGTGCGATATGGCAACAGATCCACTACAAGAAGGTAATAAGTAGTGGGATGGTTAAGAGCGGTTGAGAGGATGAGAAAGTAGTGGTCATACAGTCTTTTTTACTTAGAGGACATGAATCCACTATAATCTCCACGATCATCACTTATCCATCTCTATACAACTTCCACAACTTACTAGAAATCAGTGTATTCACTACAGAACTATAAATAGATGGATTTTCATCTATTCGAATGAATAGAACTAACAGAGAAGAGATCTATCTAAGAGATATTCAAAATTATAGTCATACCAAGTCTTCCAGTACACATTATCATAAAACAATCATACAATGATTTCTAAACCTTTTCTGCTTCTCTCCCCTAATACCAATCCATCAATTCCACCTTTGTGAACGAAGCAAGACGTGAATGACCATTTCTTAGTTTAGGCTCGTCTTGTACGATTTTGATCTCTCGAACCTACAGAAAGTACTATTTTAAGTACATTTATTTTTCAACCTAAAACAAAGAGATGCGAGTAATCTAATTAGGTGAAACACCTTGCATTACCTTTTGTTAAAGTATTCTTTGGGATATAAAAGCCTTTAGTTTTACCAGTTGTGGAAGGCTAAATTTTTGTTTAGTTTTCAGTTGATTACTTATGCTTCAATTGATGGTGTAGTCATCTTCAAGAGATCAAACTTGTTTATTCCAAGGTCATTCTCTTATGCTAGTTATAATGCCACTCGAGATTGTTTGAAGTTTTGACTAGTACAAATCTAAGTGATTATGGATCTGTAGGGTAGAACTGTTGATCATTCAATTTGACAGACTTTGTTCTGTGTGGTTGATTAATAGTGGAATCAAGTTTTTGTGCAACGATATCTTTGAAGACTATAATTGAAGATTGGAGACTTAAAGAGTTTTTTTTTTTGTTTCGATCTTTGTGTGACTTTAAGCGAACTTGATTCTATAAGATTACACAAGCAGTTTATCTTGATAAATATTAGACTTATAGAAGATCGAACAAACTGTCTAGTTACATTAAGTTGCTTGGATAAAGTTGTTCATCAAGAATGATTATTTCGATAATCATTGTCTTGGTTTGATCTTTTAACCAAAAGAGTTTTATTGATAAAATGGAAGATCCTTCAACTCTATTTTATCTCTGATCTGAAGATTGATTTGGGAGATTGATAAATGAGTGATCGATATGGTATCCGTCAAAATTATTTCACTTTCTTACTTGTTAAAAATATTGATTAAGTACAATGGTAAGAATGAGTTCATTCCACGAAAGACGATACACTCCAAAACACTTAACAGATTTAGCACTCAAATCCCCACTTGATTGTTAAACAATCAATACCTGTTGTTGGTTAAGCGAATGATTACTACCTCCCTCTGTCAGCTACAAAATCAATTAAGTGTTAAGGTTGTACCGAAAAATATTGGATTTGCATGAATGAGTTATTAATAAGGTCGAATTGAGACATGAATACGCATTAATAAATATCATGATCAAAAACAGAATTTCACTGAAATACCAGTTTAGGCGATTTCTCGGCAAGCTGTAACCCAAATAACACAACAAAATCCATGTCCAAATCCATTAACGATTTGAACCCATGTTCTAATCCAATGTCAACTCTTCCAACCATTCTCAATCTCTTCTATCCATAACTGTGAATTGATGGAAGACAATCATCCGCATCAACTGATTTCTAGCATAAACATTGATCTAGACCAGTGAATACTACACAATCTCCAGTTCCATAAACAATAATAAAGCCAATCACTCTTATTATTAGGAGGATTTGTCCCACCACCATATAGACTCACTTGACAACTTAGCTAGCCACCCACTTGCACACATTCATCTCATCAGCTTCCGTATGTATGTGTTTGCAAAGTTTTAGTATTTGCAGTGTTCAAATTATTTGTAACATTGCTAATGACAGTGATTTTCCTTAAAGTTTACAAATAAATTTGTTTCATAACATGTGAAAAGTAGAAGATTGGGTATTTATGATTATATTGTGTATAATTGTCCACAAATCTTAATTTGCTAGATAACACAACTTATTTACCTACTACTTCAATAAGTTTGGCTGCTCTGCTTGATTCGCCAAGAGTCTTGTTTAGGCGCCTATGTTTGTTTTCAGTTTATGAATGAGCTAATAAGACCCATTGTGTTATATCTGTAACGTGTTTTATGAAAGAACGATCCATGTTTAAGAATGAAAACTAAGAAATCGTTAATGAAGTGGATTAGAAAATATTAGAAAATCAAAATAAATTAAGGAATGAAAGTGGATTAGTAAATATTAGGAAATCAAAACAAAGTAAGGTCGGAACAGATCAGTTTAACCAATTGATGTTTATTTGAATTCTCCTAATTACATGTAACATGGTTGTTAGTTATTTTCTGAACAATGACTTAAAATTTGCCTCGAAATAAAAAGTTTGGATTATAACTGCATCGATGACCCAAAATCTGCATTATAACCTATATGTAAGAAAAAATTTGTTTCATGATCCAAAATTTGTAATGTTAGCCCAAAATTTGAATGTGATCCTAAATTTACCGCGTGATTTATAAAGTGTGTGTCATGAGTAGGGCTGTACAGGAACCGACCAAGAATCGGACCGGAACCGAAGGAACCGGACCGAAACCGATTTAGGGGTACAGGTACTGCGACTGAAATCAAGAACCGGTGTATAGGGGGTACAGATACCGGTTCTAGTATATTCACGTACCTGGACCGGACCGAAATACCTGTGTAATTATATCCCCTGATTTAAATGTATCCTAGCTGTTGATGCTTGGTTTGTAAACCTATCTACTCTCTCGATCTCTCATCTCACTCTCACTCACAGTTACAGACTCTCGTTCTTTCCTTCTTCTTCTTCACTTCTTCAATTCTTCAGCGACACCACCTGAACCAAATCATCACCAACACTCTATCACAGCCAACACCACCTTCTTCTTCATTGTTTCTTCTTGTTCAGTGATTTCAGAAACTTGAAAAGGAAAAAATTAAAGAGATCTTGAAATATCGTGATGAGATGTTGAAACTGAAAGAAGAAGAAGAGTTGTAGATAAAAGGAAAAAACAGATGAAACTTCATGTTGGGATGAAGAAATTTCAGAAACTAAAGGAATTCAATCCTAATGTAGTATTTTTTTCTTCATTTTTCATTTTTAAATCTAGGGTTCTTCATTTCTGTATTTAGGGGTTTAATTTTTCGGGTAAAGGGTTTCCTTTTCTTGATGTTGAGTTGTTGAATTAGGGGTTTTGATTTCTAGATCAAGGGTTTCGTTTCTTGATCTTTAATTGTTGTAATAAATTTTTTATTAGGGTTTCAACCAGATTGGGGGTTTGACTAATTATATTAGATTTATGAATTAAACGTTTCAATTTCTTAATCTTAGATTTTTGAATTTGTTTTTTGGTTTTGAGTTAGGGTTTTGAATTAGTTTGTTTTTGTGTGTGCAGAGTCTTCTATTGGTTCAATCTCTAAGAGAGAAAAGGCAGAAAAGAATGATTGTTTTTTATCCATTGATTATTACTATGTAGTACACTGGTAATAATCTCAATCTCTTCTCTTCTCTATTGTTAATGTTTGATTTGATTTCATCCTAAGAGATTGTTTTGATTTGGTTGTTGTTATGTTCTTATTTTAATTTGTTTTGATATGTTTTTGTTTAGATCTTGGTTGTTTATGGATCTTGGTATCATAACGCTGGGGATGATGGTCTGATGGTGGATGAACTGGTGGTGGTATGCAGAAGAATAAGGAGATGGGCCTGGTGGTACGAGTGTTATGGATGGTTTTTGGGTCAAGACGTTGCTATGAAAGTCAGTTAATTAAAGAGTTGTACTGCAGATTGTCTAGAAGAATTAAGATGGGGATTATGTGTTTAAGGCAAACAAGAAACAAATAGAATATGTTGTGAGTTTGAATTAGAGTTTTAAATGATTTTGATAGAGTTTGAAATGATTTATATTATTGAATGAATGTATGAATTCAAATATACATGGAAACTATGGAATGACATAATTTACTGTTAACTGAAATTTTGATTAACTGATAATTGTAATATGTAAAAAATTGGAACCGGACTGGAACCGTACCGAACCGTACCAGTCATATAGGTACAGGTACAGGCACATGCACAAATATTGAATACAGGTACAGATACTCAAAACTGGAACCGGCCACTAGGAGGTACAGGTACTCGGTTTTAAAGAAAACCGAGTCGTACCGCCCTTTGTGCATCCCTAGTCATGAGCTATGTAGTCAATTTTGGCCATCTCGGCCGATATCTCTCCGAGATTCACGGTCTCGATTCTCGGCCGAGACGAATCTCTCAATGTCAGCAAGATGAGATTTAGCTGAGAAATTCATCGAGACAGCTAAATAACACATCGAGACTGTGGTGATCCCACAGAAACGACCGCCGGGATGGCCAAGGGTATATCATGGGAATTTTTTCTTATTAGAAAATCAAAGTTAGCCTTAAAATACTTGATTTGCTTTTTATTATGTGAATAGTGAACCATGTTACGAGGGGCTAGGATTAGTGTTAGAAAGTTGTTATGATTAGGAAATATAGTAAGCTTAGAATATCCATAACTAAATTTAAAAATATGGTCAAATTAGGAAATCAATAATCCTAAGCATAATTTCTACCGCCGAAAGTTTTATAAATTCCCACGGATTTTATGTGATTAAGCCGGGGCAGAGATGCCGAAAGTTTTATAAATTCTCACAGATTTTATGTGAGTAAGCCGGGACATAATCTTTGTCGTCAGTATGTTTTGAGAATAAATATAAATGTTTGAATTAATCCCAAAGACAAACTCTCAATTCAGACGATCCCGACCGTCCACAGCCTATTTTCAAAGGTCAAATTTATATATTATAAATGTCATCGGAAAACAGTTTAGAACATCTGCGAAACGAATATAAACATAACTATTAAATTATACATAACCAATTAAACATATAATTTTAGAAATATTTTTTAATGATAAGTATCAATTTTTGTAAAACAAAATTTTAGAATGGCTGTTTCATAGCTTTTATGAAACTGAGGGAGTACAATTTTTTGGTTAACTAAGTTAGCAAAGACAAGGATAGCCCCCTTGGGCTGGTTTTTGGGATATCTCCAAAGAGTACAGAAACCTAGACATTAATTTATATTTGCATTCATTAGAAATAACAAATCCCGATTCAACCAAATCAAACCTTGGGTCCACCGTAATTACAAAATTTTGGTTCTACCATTGATCCGGTCCTAATAACATTGGTCCTAACATTCTCAAACAGTCCTCTAGCCGCAAATCCCACCAACTCAGTGTCCATGAATCCCCGAATCCTACTCATCATTCCACCTTCCCAAAAGAAGTCCATGTTACAGTTTCGTTTTGATGAAGACACTCCCTGTCCCTGTGTTTGATCAAGGATGTCATCATGTTGATTTTGAGCCGTCATCGTCATACAATTGGGGTTATCTTCCCCAGCTATGTAACTCTGCATTCCAAATGCTTCCCAATCTAACTGCTGCAAGATTCCAGCGGCACGTTCAGAGTTTCGTGGGGTGTTAAGTTGGAGCTGTAGTGATTGTTCAAGGGCTAATTTGTCGACTTGGACTTTTAGCTCATGCAGCCTCTGACTGATCCTCGAGGAGATAGCATCATAAAGTGCACCTCTTGATGCATACTGGTTATTACCCTTAATGAGCAAATCTTCAAAACTAATTGGATCACCAATAATTACTGTTACCTGCACATACATTTTACAATGACATGAAGCAGTTACAGATATTACAATTCTTGTGTCAAACAAGCAACATAGGGGAGGAGAAACCACAATCCCTATTCTAAAATCTCAAGAGTAACCCACAAATGATAGGACCAAACTTATCTTCTAGGGTAACTTGAAAACTCACTTCATACCACAAAATCCAACGAGTTACAATTATAAAATTAGACATTTGATAATCAATTCCATATGCCTAAATATGTTGAAACTTGGACAATGCGACTTGTGGGAGACGCCAAATACTTCTTATTATTTATACAAGTTGGATGCACGTGCATTGCACATCTGCAATCCAATTGCAGGAATGCACTACATTGCATGTCTGCAATCCACTTGCAGAGTTTAAAAGTACACACGCCAAATGTGGTATCTGATCTTTTCTGTGATCCAACAGCTGATTTTAATTATGTACAATTCAGCCACTGAATCTAAAAAGTACACACTAAGAACGAATTGGTTTGTTGATTTTCCTTATGACTGGCTTTAAATTGGTATAATCAACAACTGAATTTAAAAGTACGCACCAATAACTATTTAATTTGTTGATTTCCTAGCCGTCTTTAAAGGGGAGGGAGAAAATAATAATAATTCAAATATAAGAGGTGAACCCTAACATGAAAAAGGTACGTACTGTCTTGCCAACCCTTGGGAAGTTGGCTCCTATAGGCATGATTTCTTGCATTCCTGAGTGGACAAAGGGTACAACTATCGGAGTATTGTCCGCATCCATAACCAACCTACACATACAGAGAAAGGATAAGCAAATAAATCAATTTCAGTGAACACTAGCTGACTTGAACCTGAGAAAAGATAAGTCCCAATAAAAGAACACCAGAGTTTATCTATGAAGCAGAAAATGCATGTATTAATGCAGCAGAAAGGAATAAAAAAGATAACCTAACATTGCTACAGTTATATGACTTGAATAGCTTTTTCTGTTATTGCATGAAACTAACCATCTTCTATACAAGGTTAGATACCTCTGACAGAGTTTAAGGTAACAGTATAACACCAGTTGGTTCTAAACCATCTCAAGCTCTATTAACTATAGAATGTTAGAAAAATGTTTCAGGTCTTGCTTAGGTTTTCGAAATTAGCAGAATGTGAAGGGTTGGCTGTGTGTCAGTTTGTACAAATATGCTGTAAGTGTATTTCTCCGCCTGCATGACCTTTAAACCTTAATTTCACAAGGACTCAGCTAACAATACTCTTCTCTGAGGTTTTCATGTCATGCTCTATGCATATTAACACGACATTATGGTTTTCCAATCTAACCTGTAATTCACATGATCCTATTTCGAAGAAATACAGAAATAAGTCTTAACACATTCTTAGACATGGCAAAATAACAGATCCTTGCGCTTTTCACCAAATAATCAAATCAAACACACAGCTAGTCTCACCTGCCAACCCCTCTCTTGGCAGAACCTATGGTTTTTCCACCATCCCGAGAACGACTACCTTCTGGAAAGATATGAACCCACCCTCCATTGTTAAGTTTTTTTAATGCCATGTCCATACCCTGCATAAATTAATTTTTACCGAGCGTACAAATCAAATTAGCATGCACTACTCACTAATAATAACTCACACAATAACTAAGTATAAACACTTTAAGATGATACCTTCTGATATAACCCTTCACCACGAGAAACAGGTAATACTTTGACACTTCGAAAGAATGCTGATGTCACTGAATTTTTGAAACATCGGTCACTAGCACAAAGGGTCCATCTCAACCCGTTTGCATCAAACAGCACACTTGGTGGTAAGAGTGCAGAAATAACAAAAGGATCGTCCACAGAGGCCACATGATTGCTTACCTGCATCACATATCATAGCAACAAAAAATAAAAACTTAACAACGAGGCAAAGAGATTAAAGAGCAAGCAAAAATAAAACGAAATATTAGGTCAAACAACAATGAAGCATACTGTGATAAGAGATTTTCCTTCTTGTCTTAGTAAAACTGCCTTCTGTAATTTCTCCGCACCATATATCTGTCAATACATATCAAATTAACCTCCATCGAATCAACAAAACAGCTTCCAAACGCCCCAGCCCCAAGATTTTAATTACCTGAACGTGATTGAGCCCGTGCATAAAAAAGTGACAAACATTTCCAATCACAGGAACAGCAACCGATTGAAGCATCTGCATAATCTTTGAGTCCTCCAATGCATCAACATCCTTATCCACTACAATCATAACATAACACCATATTACAATCAAATAAAAATAAAAAAACACTCAACACCTTAAAAACACAATGTGATACCTAGACCAACTAAGTGGACAACAAACTTGGCTTAGTAATTTCAGTCCCAACAATATCTAAAAGTAGAAACCTAGATCTAGTGTGTTTCATATAACTAATTTAACCAACTCAACATTATCTTCGAAAGATTATAATTAATTCTCAGAATTCTACAACACTTTATAAAACACTAAGAACACTATGGACAAGCAATTATACTAATTCAATCCCAAAAAATTTAGTAGTTTCACAATTCTTAAGACAATTATTCAAATTTTGCAATGAATTTTCAACAAATTACATACATAGATTCATTTCCATGTTATCAAAACAAAAAATAATAAATTGAAAAATTTACGATTAAGATATTGATTTATACCTCTCTTGCGATAGAATACAGAAGAGGGAGATAATGAATCCCTCCGAAGAATACGAAAAGAAACCATCCAACGGTGCACATTTGATGAATAATTAATAGTAGTACCATCTGATGATGATGAAAATCTAGGTATATTATGACGATGTTTATCAACAGTAACTCTAAATCGATCTCGAATTCTTAACTGAAGTGCTCGTGCTTTATCTTTCCATAAATCTCCTCTATTTATCCATTTCCCTTCCATTTCTATGGATTTTTGTAACTGACTTTAGGGGTTTTATTAGGTTTGATTAGATAAATTAGGGTTTTGAAACAACAGTAGAAATTCAACTTTTCTGGGTGTTTTATTCTTTCTTCACAGAGAGAGACTGAACGAAAACGAAAGAAATTTTACGCTCGATCCCCTGAGGTTTTTCTAATATGCGCTTTGTGCGTCTGATTACTTCGTGGCCGACACGATAGCATGAAATATCTTTTATGTGGGTCCTATTTTGATAGGGTTTTCTGCTAGTGCTGACTGCTGAGAATTAAAGACACGTGGATAGTGTCTGTAATTGCTGGAGACACGTGACAGTAATCATCGAAGTTAACGTACACATGGCATTTTGTAGTTGGCCCATTTGGATATCAACCTTCTATTGTTTCGAAAATAATGGAAGTTTAGTTATGTGCACGCTGCTCCGTAGAATGCATAGTTGATATGCTTATTTGATTGGTTTAACTAATGAGTCATATATAAAGGACCTACGGTTACATGATTCGGTTCGGTTCGGTTTTCAGCTAAACGAGAACTGAAACTATCCCACTCGGTTATTGGTTTTCATCGTAATAACCAAGCCATTACCATTCGGTTTCGGTTTTACCCGGTCGGTTCTGGATAACCGTTTATGTTGTCAGTCTGTCAGTTTTATATAACTGACAGTCCAATTTTTTTTCAAATACTACAACAATTTATAAACATATATAAACATTAATGAAAGTTGAATCTGATGTATTCTAAGTTCATAAACATTCCAAATTTGAAAGGATAAAAACATAAATATTCCAAATTAAAAAAACATGAAATGAACTCTGAATTTAATGTACACCAACTCCAAGTCTCCAATCCATGCTAATGATTGCGGCCACTGTACTAGGGAGTTCTTTACTAGTTGTATTTCCAGCTTTGAAAGAGATATTACAGTTCTTCCATTGCCTAAACATGAGCAAAAGTAATATAGAAAAATCACTCGATGTACCCCAAGGTCTTATGAAATAATAGAATAATGAAAAATTTAGAATAAATTTAAGAGTATAAAACTAATATCAAGGTTTAAACTCAAACTATAATTTCTTTGTCTTTTATGCTCAGCCTATTTGACCAGGAACCTTAAGGCATCTAACTTCTAGTTTTAAATCTGGTTCAGACAATAAAATAAAGTAATTGAGACCTCTTTACTTGAAGATGGTTACACTACAATATTGACAAATCGAAAACAAATAATGACATACAGGCTGCTATTTATTATCACATCAAAATACCTCAAAGAAGGTCAGATTTCAGCCAGTAGACTAAAGAGTCTGTAACAAAATATAAAGAGGTATGCTAATCTGTAGGCAATAGGAACAAACATAAATGTTTGTATAGAGTATTAAACATGAAAAGTACTATTCATTATTCCATTGAGATTAAACAATGATCACTAGGCTATAGGCTATAGCCTAGTGATTTGTACATTCCTAGCTTGAGATGCATTAAATGCCACAATTTGTAAAACAAAGAAATTCCAAGTAAAAAGACAACTTACGTATAATATCGGCACAACTGCTATAACAAGGCAGGTATTCGAGAGAGTGGTACTCATTAATCCTCCTCTTATATTATGTGTATGAACTTGGACCTAGAGACATTGGCTGAAAACTCTACAAGTGACAAACAAATAATCAATCATTTATCACAAATTCAAATTTAATATTTGATAAGAATGAATAATAAAGAAACAAATTATACTACCTGAGTTAACTTCATCTTCTGGTACCAAGGAAGAAATATCAAAATCGATCGGCGTCTTCAACCAATTTTGAGTACAAATCAATTCCTCGACTGTCGTAGGAAGTAAAAAACTTCGATATGGATCGAGGATATGTCTTCCAGTACTAAAGGCAGATTCAGATGCCACTGAAGAGATGGGTACATCCAATATATCTCTTGTCATTAGTGCCAAAGTAGGATACTTAGTTGAATTGGTTTTCCACCAACCTAATATATCAAATCTATCGGTTATCGGTTCTCATCTCTCTAACAAATAAACATCCAACTCTGATTTCCCTTCATCATTAATACCTTCTTCATCTTCTTTTGCTCTCTCTGCTAGAAGGGCAGCTAAATCACAATCTTGTTCATCTTCTCCATTTGATTGAGTGCCACCACTCGTAGTACTACCACTACTATTTATTACACTTGGCACATTTACAACACTCTTTTGTAGATACTTGATAGCAACATTGTTAGCAAAAACATTATTTAGAGTTATAGTAAAGACATTTTCAATATCCCAATCTAACAAGCATGCTTCTAACATCTTACCAAAAGTCTCACCTGAATGGCCTACAATTTGAAAGAAACCAATTATTTTCTTGTGCAATTTCCATTCAACATCTATAAAGGGTGCAATAACAGCCATATATCCCAACTTTTGGAGTGAGATCCATGTGTTAATGGTAAGGCAAACCCTCACTTTATTAACTTGAAATAGTTCTTCAATCTTTTTTTCTCAAATTCAAACATGTCCATCACATCCCTACGTATGGTGGCACGAGATGGTACCTTAAATCTAAACTCAAGTGCCCTGCATAGTTCCCTAAACCCTTCCCCTTCTACCATTCTAAAAGAATGCTTTTCTACATGCATCCTGACTAAAATTTACAACAACTAGTTTTTCATCATCTCCTAGCCTACAAGGTTCAAAAGTAAGAGTATACTGACAATTTTTATCCTTCATACACCTCTTTAGATGGGAATCCAGTGAAGATGTCCCGTTTTTCGCCGTGTCATCCTTTAGTTTTTCTTTACATTGTTTACAATGTGCCCATATTGATGGATGATCTTCTTTGTTGAGGTGCTCCCATACCCATGAAGTAGTTTTCCGCTTCTTAGTAGAAGTGGCAGTGTCATCTTCAGAACCTTTGGAAGGTGGAGATAGACCAAATAAGGCTTGTGGACTGGCATAAGAAGCTGGAGGTCTTGGAAGAGGAGGATGTTGAGGTGGAAATATCGCACTTGAATTAACATAAGCCCACAAGAAATGAACATTAAAATCAAAAATTACAAAACAATAACAAATCAAATTAACCAAGAAATTCAAAATTTTCATTCATTTATAATATCTTCTTGAACAATACTAGAACATGTTATTTGACACTATTTATTTGACACTGCAAGAAATGAACATGCTATGTGCCTGAATAAACATAATTGATACCCCACAAATTACAAAAAGCTCTACATAGGAAACCATTAAACTTAGTAATACACTTTCAAACAGACACACCAATTGGTATTAAGTAATCTAGTTGTTCAAACAAGCAACAAACAACAACCAAGCATTTTATATCACTTTCAGCAAAGCAAAATAAAACAAGGGATTCATAAACATTGGGGATTGAAATGTTTTATTTTTATATGCATCATAAGATTCGATTATGACAAAAAATATAAGTTATATGTACAGAGCATGAGACAGAAGCAGTATAAACTATAAACCTTAATTTAGTAAAATCCAAATTACAGCAAACCTTATTCAATAAATCCCTAATTGAAGCAAACCCTATTCATACTTACTGGGTGTTGATTGAGATTGTTCAATTAGAGCAACAGAATCCTGCAAAATCATTAATGTCATATCAATTTTAATAAACCCTAATATTTAAATTTCTTAACTTAATTCATGATAAATTAGTAACACAATTGAATCAAATGATATAACATACCATTAATTGAAGAAAATGATTGATTAAGCTTGTTTAACCGTCTAAAATTATGGTGGTGTAGTGAAGATTATGGTTGCAGAAGAAAAAGAAGAGAAGTAAAGAAGAGAAAGAAGAAGTGATAGAAAAAAAAAGAAGAAAAATGAGGAGGAGAAGAAGAAAGTAGTGGTGGAAGTACTGATGTTTAATGGAGGAGAAGAAGAAAAAAGGGAGAATTTATGGCTGTGTCTCAGTGTCTGCGTTGTGGTAGTGATGGCGGAGAAAAAAAAAGATAACTGAAAAGCGAAGGTTAGGTCGAAGAAGGGGATATAAATTGTTGGACGGTCATGATTAGATCTATCTGGATTTCAATCTACGACTAGGATAATCGGTTCTACCAATGATGGTTCGGTTCGGTTTTAGGTCAAACCAAAACCGAAACCATTAACCTCGGTTTTTCAATTTCTAAACCAAACATTAGTAAATGGCTTGGTTCGATTTTCTCCCAATCAGTTCGGTTCCTTCGGTTTTTCGTTACCATGTACAACCCTACCTACATGACCCAAAATTCTACCTCCATAGTCCCTGATAATTCATGGGTCAAAGGTGTCACTCCCTAAGAAAGACGATACAATCCACGGAATTGAACCCACGGTATATCTAGATTTGTTATTTCTATTTTCTCTGCTTACCAAACTCTTCTAAGTATCACGATCTTTAAAGAAATAGATTTTAGGACCACCCGTTTAAGTATGAAGGGTCTCATGTTGAAGTAAATCAAGTTTCAAACATTAAATAATATTTTACTTATTTGAATTTTAAAGTATTTTCATATAAAAATGTTGATTTATATATTTCGTTCTGAAGATATTTTTGAGTTTTGAGAAAAAAAATTAGTTTTTTTTTCACAGTATGTCTTGTTAAAGGTGTTATAACTCGTAGTCTGATTATCAAAAAAATAATCATAACTTCTGGAATTAAATTTTTTTAAATAGGGATTTGTACTTGTATGTTCCTAAGTCATTTTACATTTGATGAGTGTGTAAACACGACATATGTTATATTTTTAATTTTATATTTATTAGTTATTTATTTTGTATAGATAAGATGGTTTTACTTAGTGTTAGTGTTGCAGAATTCAATGAATATAGTTCGAGTGGACTAAAATACGGTATTTTGTCCGTAAAATGGATGGAAATTCAGACACCAGCCTAAATTACTAGCCTATAATGTGCGGTTGGAACTGGATTAATTCTTAAAATAACAATATTCCTTTGAGTTCCAGTGGTGTCGACATCATATAAAAATTTAAAGGATCATATGAAAATTTAACTTACCTTGTATACAAGATTTAAAGGATCAATATAATATTGTCCAACTATGGAAAGCAAGAGGAGGCAATTTTATAAACAAGGAAAAAAATAAAACCATTAGTATAAAATCCACATATTTTCCGTATTTTTCATAAATTTTATTCCATTTATTTAGTAAGGCATATGGTTATATACTATACTAATTAAATGAGAAAATTGTGGAAAGACTTTAAAGATTTGGGTATAAAAAGGGGTCATATATATATGAAGAGAGGAGTTTATTTTCCGGAGTTCATTCGTAAATTCCAAATTCCGAGCCAAGAGTAGAACTAGTTTAGAACATCTATATTTTTCAGGCGATTTGTATCCTTATAAGTATAATCTTGTATGGGTATTTCATTTTTTAAGTCTTGGAGGTATCTTTGAAACTTTTCTATACAATTTGGTAGTACATGGTTTAACAAGATCTCTTATAATGGTATCTTTGGAAGTTTTTTATCGCACCTTACCAATGGAATTGAGGTTTTGGAGTCTTCGATAAAATGAACTCTTTATGCCCAACAAGAGTTGCATAACCTTCGAGAGAATGTATAAAAGGCTAAACATGTTTACCCGTTTATGTACTCTCACTTTATTATTAAAAGATTATACGAGTTCTTAAGAGATAGTTTCACATAGTTTCTTTTATATTTATCATTGAACATTCCCTCTGCTTGACTGCCCATTTTTTTTATCAGCATTTAGAGATCATGAAGTGGTCCGTAAGCATCAGTTTTTGGATATGTTATGTCACGACATATTAATTACAGTTCATGGTGTTTAATCTTTTGCGGTAGGAAGTCCGCTGCAATTACTCAAGCGTGGCCTGAGTTTGATGTTTGTAAAACTAATTAATCACTACTTCAACTATTACTCTCTACTTACTCAAAACCTTATTGAACCCAATCTTATGTTTTGGAAGATTTATCATTTTAAAACTTAATATTATAACTTCGTTGTTATGCCAAAAGTCTAATTTTCCTTTGCTTATAAAATATCAACAACCTAAAGACTATTCAAAATAATTATTATGAAGCTTTTAAAGAACAAAAAATTATTAATCGTTGAAAGCACAAATATGGAGTAATATATCAAAGAAATAAAATATTAATTATTACACATCAAAAGATAGTTTCCTCCTACATCCTAGAGAAGAAATTTAGTTACTCATAGCAAAAATAATAAAAGAAAATTGTTTAAACATTTTGTTTTATTAATATGGGGAATACTTATAAATTTCTTTTATTTTTTGTCGATTCAACGATAAATTTCAATTGCAGTGGATAAAGCACGGTTCTGGATGCAGTAAAATAAGACGGCTCTGGAACGCATAAAAGAAGGCTTCTTACAGGAGTATTAGCTTCTGAATCTGTCGCAGTTATTATTGAAGAACCCGTTGTAAAAGGTCTTGATTTTAAAACTTTAGGTGACACTGTCAAGACAGTTCAGTGGTGTTATTTTCTGGTTCTTCTTCTTCTGTACGAACTAACCCTATATTCTTTTTTTCTGAAACTTGCAGAATGGTTTTTTTTCTTCGTTCTCTGGCTCCGTAACTCCCCATTGCTTCCCCAACCTCTTATATTTATACTAATCCATCGAGTCAACCCTCAATTGTGTCACATATCTTCACCGAATCTTTGTATTCAATGAAAAATAATTCTCGTGATTTTTTTCTTCTCCGTGATCTGATTTTATTCCCTCTCTCGTTGTTGCTTTCATTCTCTGCCTTACTTCTTGCCGTCTCTTTGGATATATATGGAATAGAGTTGTGTGAGTTTATGAGAGAAAATTATTGAGTTTCCCCATATATTTCTCCGACCTGTTTTATTTTTAAAGGGAGAATATTTCCGAGATTTGTTTGGATTTTGTGGGTCTTTTCCGTGCACAACTAGCTATTAATAAGGTAAGAGGATAGTCGTGTCTTAATTATTCCCAAATAATCTTCAAAATCCACACAGAATATTCAAAGATTGAACACCAAGCTTTCCCGCTAAATTACATTTCAAATTTTTTTAAAAGGAGGTGCCTTATCTATGGCATGGGTTCCTTTATCAAATCTCTCAGGTGCTTATAGCACTTTTGAGCCAACTTTTCCACACTTTCCAATTCTCCAAAAAATACCTACAAAAGAACAATATTAATACAAAACAAGGACTAACAATATATTAAAATATGATCAAATAAGACACATAATTGTGTCTATCAATTGATATATGTTATTTACGCTGAAAATAGTTATTCCTATTTGATAAACCTTTCTTTCTCCATTTCCCTCAATTTCAGCGCAGTTTTTTGCTAGTACTTGTTTGATAGGCATTGGACGAAGCCTGACGCATAATGGCGGCATATAATTGATGATTTTGCAGCTTCATTTAGTATAACTAGGGATTTTCTGCTTGAGTCTTTGACATTCTATTTTCTAGATGACCCCTCAGATCATGCTCTACATGTAAAATTATTTATTACTTTTATCGTTTGTTTGTGCAACATTATATATGATAATGGCAATAGGTAGGTTGCTCCTGCATAATTCTTTACCACTGAAGAGTCTTAAACTCAATACCTCTTTTTCTGTTACCACTTTATGAAAAAAGACTAGACCATCTCTATCTACCAAACTCGTGGATGATGGGAAGAACCAAATCAATCCCTCATTTTATAGTCCAGAACTCCAGGGGTTCAGCAAATCTAGTCAGTTTCCAGCCTGCAATGGTAGGATCCTCTTGTGTCAAAAGCTATATTATGTTCTTAAAAATTAATAAGATAACAAGATGAATACCATACCTATAATTCTGATGTACAGGTTATAGTTATTCCATTGTTAATACGAATATTGAATATTATATTTTCGTTAAAACTGACGGGGAACAAAAACCTGGAATATAGAAAAATAGGGTAGAACATAGAGATAACTGAGATTAACTCAAGTTTTCATTGAATAATTTTTAATTTTATGTAAGGATACAATAGGCTTGTCCCTTTTATAGGAAAACCATATAACTATAAATCTAATTAACCTAACTTGGAAAATAAGTAATTTTAAAAATAAATAACTTCTCAAAATAAATAAATTTCAAAAATAAGAAATACCTAAAACAATAGTAATTAATAATAAAAAATATAAATCCTTAATCTAGTAAATGTCCTACATCAGGCCCGCCAACTTGAAAAGATTCGTCCCGAATTGATAAAATACTGAAAAACCTGTCCTACATCAGGCCCACTATCTTAAAAAGAACTGTACCTCGAGTTCACCGGATACTGCAGACGACCTGTTCAACGAATAATATACTTTGAATATGTTGATGATCGTAGATTAGAATACCATATAATAGATCGTTTGATGCAAAAACTGATGTCGACGTTGTAAGAAATAACCTTAGAAATAATGTTTGTGGAGCACTTTTGACCGACAAAGTTATTCTTAACTAGCTTTGGAACACATGGGACTTCATCTTGGATAACTTTGAAAACTTGCAAATAAGGTATTAATGGTGATTCTATTACTGGTGAAGAAAGTGATTGTATCGGCGCTTGTATCATTGATGGAGTAACCACATAGGTGCCGAGCTCTAACCAATCCAATTGATCCAAAATAATCTTTTCTTTTATGAGTTTTGACGACTTTCTTTTGTAATTCCGTAATTCACAAAATACGTGGTCAAAATTAAACGTGATAAAGGTAAGTGGATTATTTTTATTTATTTTTAATTTTTTCAATAAACTGAAAATAAATTGATAGATTAGACGGAAAGATACGGAGATCTCAATAGGTAGAAAAGATGAAAGGATAAAGAAGATTAGATTGAACAGAACTATGGGATCGAAGACATGCTCTTGATGCCACTTGACGAAGAACGAAAGCGTGGAATCTAGAAAAATAAGGTAGAAAAGAGAGATAACTGAGATTAACTGATGTTGTTATTGAATAATTTTTAATGTGATGTAAAAATACAATAGGCTTGTCCCCTTTATATGAAAAAAATATAACTACAAATATAAATATCTAATTAATCTAACTTGGAAAATAAGTAATTATAAAAATAAACAACTTCTCAAAATAAATAAATTCTAAAAATAAGAAATACCTAAAATAATAAAAATTAATAATAAAAAATGTAAATCCTTAATTTAGTAGATGTTCTACACCAGAAACCCTTTCAGGAAGCATGCCAACTACTACTAAAAATCGCAGGCCCAAATACGCATCCAAAGATTGCACAAGTCATGTTAGAGAGACAAACCCTGATGGTGCTTCATGCAAATTCTACGAATGGTGGTTCCCAGCTGGTTTCTCTTTGAGGACTTGGGCCATTATTTAATGTGACTCTATTACCTGGAGTCTTAATCCTCCTCTCCGTATTTTACCCCTTCTGGGAAATGATTGTTCATGTACTTGGAACAATCTAATGTTAAAATCTAGTAAATAAAAAAAAATGGAACCAAGAATTTATGGTCTTGATCTCTCTTTTATGAAGAATTATTCTTAAATGCTAATGGGTAAACATACTAGGAACCCCTTCATCTGTGTAAAAATAATAAAATAGAACCCAATAAGTTTGAATATATATTTGAAATAAGTTTGAACATATTTTTGAATTTTAATTCTTTGGGTAAGTTGGGTTCGACTGAGAAATATAAAAGTTCAGAGTTGTTATATAGTGGTAAAACAAACATGTTTTTAAGATACTTCAAGTAGTGACATTATATAAATATAGAGGTATACTTCTATGTAGAACCCTTTACAAAGATAGAGGAAAAACAATATGTTGTTAATAAATTATTATCACTTAACACACTATACAATCAACTTCCAAATAAAAAAATAAGCTCACCCTTCCAAATATGCACATCCATCTTATTGAACTAGATTGTGCTCACTCAATGACCGCTGATAGACATATTTTTCGTGTCTTATTTGATCTTTATAATACTCAATTTTGTACTAATATAATTAGTTTCTATGTCTTTAGGTGTTTTTGAAGAATGGACTTTGTGGAAAAATTGGCTTAAAAAGTGTTTAAGGCACCCAAGACTTTTGATAAAGGCTCCTACTATTTGGATTAAGGGCACCCCACATTCTTAAATTCAAACGTCAATCTTGGCGGGAAATTATTCTATTGAATATGTGAAGTTTATACACTCGATAATTTTGGAATTCCTTGATGGATATTAAGAATATATCTTTTTGCCTTAATAAGGATGGGTTTATAATATTTGAAAACAAAAAATATCAATAAAATCGAATCAAATATTCCTAGAAAAAAAATTAGGGAAAAATATTATTTCACGTGAAACAGAGATGTGTGTTCCTATTTTACTTGATTTAGTTTCTATACTATTTAAATACTACTCGAGACAAATCAGGACGCAAAGAGAAGAAATATAATCACCAAAATTTTGTCTTAGAATAAAAGGAAAGATGTCATCGAGAATTTTTGGTTGTTGCCGAGAATATTTTGGATTAAAAAAGAAGATACTCAAGTTTTCGATGTTGTAGTATAAATAGGGGTTGAGAAGAGCATCATGAGAAGAGGCCGGGTGAGAGCCAGGAGCGAGAGAAGTCAAATCAGAAAAGCTGTAACTTTAAGGTTCTTAAGAAAGAAAGAGAGGAAGAAGAAGAACATAACTCAGGTAAAAACTGGCACTAAAATCCATGGCATTTGCAGATGCTTGATGTGATTTTAATATAGTGGTAAAAAAGGTTTGATTCTCGAACTTGTGAAGGTTTGATTTCTAAACTTAATTTTTAATAACTAAAAATAAAACAAATTAAAGTAAAGATGATTTAAAATTGATGGGAAGAACCAGTACTAAGGATTCCACTTTTAACCAATAACTCAAGTGATAAAATCGTGAAATTCTTATATTCAGTTTAATCAAATCATTGCCAAAGTTAGGTTTTTGAAAGAATAATTGTAAATCCTAAGTATGAGACATCAAAAGCAGTTAACCAAGCATGACTTATCAAAAGAGAACACAACTATTTAAGAAAAACCAATTTTTCCATTTTAATTCAAGGCAAATAATAATAAAAGAATTGTAAAATAAATAGATAAAATAGAAGTTACCACTTAATTATTGGAGAAAAAGCTTCCTCCGTCGCCCCAGTGATGGTGATTAGCTCCTTGTATTGGAAACGCACTCAAAATATAGTTTCATTGCTCAAAAAGTGCTTACAATGATTAAAAAGAAGTAACACAGCCAATTCGATACGCTTATAAGCGTTATAGTGAAGGGTTCAGAGTGTTACAAGAGAAAGAAAAGAGTACAGCAGAAAAGGACGGACTGTGCGTGCAATGGATAAAGAACGGCTGAGAAGCTGAAGATGCGACAATATCACACAGTATCAGCTACAGTTCCTCAACGCCGTATGTTCTTCTTCCTCTCTACATCAGCAGAAATTTTTTTTGTTCCTGTTCTCTTCCGGCTGCTCTGGCTCCCCTGTTTTCTTCGATTATTTTCATATTTATAGGGTAAGTAAACCCTAATAAGCTTTCTAAACCGATTAGGACTCCAAAAACCTATCCAAATCCACTTCTGATTACGTGAGAATTCCAAACAGAGTAGAACTTGGTTTTACGGATCCTGATTGGTTTTCCGGCCATTATTTCCGCCTCAAATTCTCTGTTTGACGTGTGTTATTGTTGTTTAGGGTGTTTGAATCATTTGGGTAACTCATAGAAGTTTCCAAAACCCTTAAAACTCGGTTGCAAATCATCGCATCACAATTCTTCACGTAACCAAAGTTTCCCGCCATTTTCGGATGTTTGAAATGAAAAGGGGGTGCCCCCAATCCAAAGTGTGGGTGCCTTTATCAATTCTTCCCGGGTGCCTTTATCAATTTTCGAGCCAATTTTTCCCATATTATTTATTTCTCAAAAATACCTACAAAGATATAAAAAGACACAATAAGTACAAAAACAAACACTATCAAAATAGATAATTGAGCGCAATTTAGACACAAAAATGTGTCTATCAATGCTTCAACGACAGTTCTTACTCAACAGTCCAGCAACGGTTCTGGTTTTAAAGCACACAAAAGATGTAATTAATTCAATAGAAAAATTTAATCTTTCAACGACACAATTGGTCAGTTCTTTCTTGTAAACTCTTTTAAAATTCATGAATAAAATGGTTTCTTCTCTATTTTCTTGTGCTACAATTCCCATGAGTAGCTAAAATCTTCATTTAGGATTAGAGAGAAACTCCAACTATGTTTTCTAGCATGTTGTGATTATTTTCTATAACAATTCTCTTGGTCCTATTGCTTGTTTAATCATAATGATAATTTCTTCATGTGTCCTATAGTGCTTGATTAATTAATATATTTATTCTTTGTTAGAGACCAGCATTTTATAGTGAAGAAAATTGTTAATTAGTCGTTTCATAAAAGTGGTAGAAATAGTTCGTTCGCTAGGAATTGTGAAGATTTGTTTTAGACTTAATTTAAACTAAAATAAAAAGCTCAATTAAAAGTTGATTCAAGAATATAGAGAAAACTGAGACTAAGGATTCCACCATTAACCAATTTTTAAGTGATTCAATTAAGAATAATAATTATGCAACTCACACATTCAATTTGATTCTAAAATATTGCAAAAAGTAGATTTTCAAAATAATAGGTGTAAATCACAAGCATGGAACATCAAGAGCTCTAGACTAAGCATGATCCATCAAACCAAATCACATCTAGTTAATAAAAATCATTTAATCAATTTTAAATCCCTGCAAAAATCATAAAAAGAATTGCAAAAATTAATTAAAAAGAAATATAACACTTTATTATTGGAAAAATGGCTTCCTCCGTCGCCTCAGCAATAGGGATTAGCTCCTCATGTCGAACACTCTCTCAAAATAATTATTCATATAGCTCAGAAGTGTTTACAAGAAGAAAAGAAGAGTAAAAAAGTTAACACAGAACACTTGATACAGATATAAGTGTTGATATCAACGTGTTATATATTGCTGATAAGGTAAAGAAAAGACAATAGACGTAAACGATTGATCTACGTTGCAGTAAAGCAAAGAAGAATACGCCACGGATTCAGCGACTCTTCTCAGTTGTGGTATGTTCTTCTTCTCCTTCTTTTTCACAGGAATTTTCTTTTTTTTCTTCTGAATTTTTCCGGCTCCCCCTCTATGCGTTTTTCTTCGATCTGTTGGGTTTATATAGGCTTATTAAACCCCTAACAACCTTTCCTAATCGATAAGGACTAAAGAAATCAATCCCAAACCAACTCCAAATCATGTTAATCCGAATCAGAGAAGAAATATGTTTTCCGGCCAAAAGATGGATTTTCCAGCTTGATTTACGGCAACAAACTTTTATGAATGACACGTTTCAACTTATTTTGATAGTTTCTTGATATAGATATAGTCGAGCACTCTTTAATTCCCAAAAATCTCGCTCCTAGATTAACTCATACTTTTCACGCATAAGAAACTTTCTTCCCGCCAATTTCGGATTTGAAACAAATAAGAGGGGTCCCCTTAGTAATCTAGCGGGTGCCTTTAACAATTCTCTCGGGTATCTTTAGTAATTTTTCCGGGTGCCTTTATCAACTTTTTGAGCTAATTTTTCCACATTTGTTTATTTCCTAAAAACACCTACAAACAAATAAAATACCATAATAAGTACAAATTGAGCACTAACACAATTGATTATTGATAACAATTTAGACATACAAATGTGTCTATCAAATACCCCCAAACTTATTATTTGCTAGTCCTCGAGCAAATCTAATCTAGAAAATAAAAATCTAACTCACTTTCGTAAGAATCACAACTACACTTAGCATGTGCAACTAGCCGTTAAACTCCTAGGTGGCCCTAGAAGACGAGTGTTGTCTCGTGAGGGTTTACAAGAGGTATACCCACAAAACCTTTTACTCCAAATTCTAGCTACTTGTGAACGATTGAGGGTAGACACTAAACATGCTATTTAGTTGGATACTAAATTCTTTGACTATGAGAATCATTACCCTATATGAGTCCAATTTTTGTACACGAGTTTGCACTAAACTACTAAAATTCATATATAAGAAAACAAAGTTCTACTCAGATAGTCGTAGAAACCACGATACTCGGGATCTAACAAACCACAATCACATGAATAGAATAAGAAGATGGATATGGAGATGTCGAAGTTTTCTTATGTTGACTAAGGTGAACAGTGTTTCCCATATCTGTCTGAAGGTCAGTGCAAGGATGAATCCTAATGGATTGAAATACGCTCCCACTGGTCTTAATCCTTATACTAATATTGACTCAGCTGGTATATACAAGGGCCCCAACGGTCGATTTATTGAGAATAAAAAAGTATTTACTTTTTTTTTCATTTTTTATTTTTTTGAATAATGGTCTAAATAAAATACAATAATGGGGTTTGATCTCAAACACTCTACTTCATCCTGACGGCGATAACAATTCGATACTGGTGCCCCACCAAATCACTTAGAGAAATACAAAAAGTTATAAAAAATAAATACAAAAGGTGATATGGTGACGACTCCGATATACGCTGACGACTATCATGTTATTTCTAACACCCGAGTTTTGTCCTTTTATGAATAGACCATTTAGCTGGGAACACCAATTCCTATAGAAAAATAGTTAAGTTTCCATCTACCTACAATGTTTACTGTCATCCTGAACTTTTTCACAAGTTTCTAAATTTTTGAGCTTTTTTTATTGCACTAAAAGTTTCTCCCTTACCCCTAAACTTAAATCTAATATTGTCCTCAATGTTTCAAATTAAAGAGCAGTACCAAAAGATACGTAAAAAGAGGAATAAAGAGGTAAGTCAGAAAGATAGTACCTGGGTGAAGCGTAACAATCCTTCTACGAAGAATAAGACAGAAAATAAAAACCTAAAAACGAATTACAAAAATATACTAATGCACATAAACAACCTTGATGGTCAATCAAGGTAAACAGGGCCCTCCACAGGGACCTCCTCAACATCACCTATAAGAAAGACTCTAAAAATGGTTTCAATCTCTGATCGTTAACCTTGAAAGGACTTCTACCACCTTGAGTCTCAATAGCACCATGTGGAAAAACAGTGCGAACAACAAAAAAACCGGTCCGCCGATAGCGTAATTTTCTGGGGAATAGATGCAAACGAGTATCATACAGAAGAACTTTTTGACTTGGAAAAAATGACTTTCTTGAAATATTTCTATCATGCACAAGTTTCATTTTGTTCTTATATCCCTAGCAATTTCATATGCATCTTTCTGAATCTTTTCCAACTCATTGAGCTGGAGCTTCCTGTGAGCTCCTGCCTTGTCAAGTGAAAGATTAAACTGCTTTACAGAACAATATGCTCTATGTTCTAACTCGACGAGAAGGTGTTATGCCTTATCAAAAACTAGACGATAAGGTGACATTCCAATGTGGATCTTAAACGCAGTACAGTAAGCCCATAAGGCATCAGTAAGCCTCAATGACCAGTCTTTCCTATTAGGATTAACTGTTTTCTCTAAAATATGTTTAATTTCCCTGTTGGAAACGTCTACTTGACCACTAGTCTGGGGGTGATATGGATAGTTACTTTGTGAGTACTACCATATTTTTTCATCAAGAGACTAAAAGATCGGTTACAAAAGTGTGACCCTCCATCACTAATTATAGCTCGCGGTGTACCAAAACGTGCAAATATGGTATCATTTAAAAACTGGACCACAACCTTGTGGTCGTTCGTTTTATACAAAACCGCCTCAACCCATTTTGAGACATAGTCTATAACGACAAAAGTAAAAATAACCAAAAGAATTAGGAAAAGGACCCATAAAATCAATGCCCAACTAATCAAAGACATCAATAACTAAAATAGGATTCAAAGGCATCATATTTCTACGGAAAATGGTTCATAACTTCTGGCAACGCTCACAAGCAACACAATAACTGTGGGTGTCCTTAAACAACGACGTCCAGTAGAATCCACACTGCAATATCTTAGCAGTAGTCTTCTTAGTACTAAAATGACCCCCACAAGCATGATCATGACAAAAGGAAATAATATTGGTCTGGTCACTCTCAAGTATATATCTCCTAATAATATGATGTGGACAATACTTAAACACATAAGGATCGTCCCAAAAGAAATGCTTTACCTCGGCTAAAAACCTAGAACAATCTTGTTTACCTCAATGTTGAGGCATTCGACCAGTAACAAGATAGTTCACTATATTCGTAAACAAAGGTAATTGGGAAACAATAAAAAATTGTTCATTAAGAAAATTATTCCTCACATGAGGGGAATCATCAGGGGAATCAACAACAAGCCTAGACAAGTGGTCTGCTACTACATTTTTTGCACCATTTTTGTCTCTAATTTCTAGAGAAAATTCTTGTAATAAAAGGATCCATCTAATCAATCTAGGTTTAGTATCCTTCTTGGACAGAAGGTACTTCAAAACAGCATGATTAATAAAGGGTATAATCTTAGAACCTAAGAGATAGGGTCTAAACTTATCCAGGGCAAAAACAATGGCTAAAAGTTCCTTCTTTTTGGTAGTATAATTCATTTGGGCATCATTTAAGGTTTTACTGGCATAGTAAATTACATATAATAATTTGTTTTCACACTGACCTAAAACAACACCAATGGAATAATCTGAAGCATCACACATGATCTCGAAGGGTAAATTCCAGTTAGGTGCCTGGACAATAGGGGCGGTAGTGACCAAAGTCTTAAGCTTCTCGAAACACTCTAAACAAGCATCATTAAAGATAAACTTAACATCTTTTGCAAGTAGATTGGAAAAAGGTCTAGAAATCAAGCTAAAATACTTAATGAATCGACGATAAAAACATGCATTCCCTAAGAATGACCTAATATCTCTTACGGTTTTTGGAACCTATAAATTCTTAATAAGGTCAACTTGGCTTTGTCTACCTTTATGCCCTTAGAAGATACAATATGCCCTAAAACAATTCCTCATCGAACCATGAAATGACATTTTTTTTCTTTCAATTATGCACTAAATTCTTTTCCTTATAGTAGGACTTATACCCTTAATGTATGCTATGGTCCACCCTAAAGCTTCCTTATTGTCTTGAAGTACATTCACTAGCTTACTTTCCTGATCACTACCCAAATCAGAGGCTACAATCAGTCTCAGATGGGCCTAAAAACACATACTTCAAAGTATCTGGTAATGGTTTGAGGTCCAACTTAGGAGGCTCTTCTAAAGAAGAAATTAAGATATAACTAGAAACTGGTAGTGGTTCAAACTTAGTTTCCATCTATTAGTATCTAACTCAGGGGTAAAATCTAACAAAGCATTCACTTAATCAATGGTGCTATCGTTGTCAAATTCTAAGCCAAAATGGGATAGCCAACTCTCTAATGGATCTTCGGATAAAATACTTGGAAATGACTCCTGAACTAAAGTTTCTATCATGTTCATCTCTTCAATGCACGTGCCATATATCTCAGGGGGTTGCTTACTAACATTGAAAATATTCAGCTCAATAGTCATATTACCAAAAGATAAATTCATAATACCATTCCGAAAGTTAATGATCGTATTAGATGTAACTAAAAATGGGAGACCTAATATCATAGGTATCTGGTTCTCTGGTCAAGGACAAGTTGGGTGTCTAAGATAACAAAATCCACAGGATAAATAAACTTGTTGACCTCAATAAGAACATCCTCGACAATACCACGAGGAATTTTCACAGATCTATCAGCTAACTGAAGTGTTATCAGGATAGGTTTTAATTCACCAAGCCCTAGCTGGAGGTACACATGGTACGAAAGTAAGTTCACACTGGCTCCTAAGTCAAGTAACGCTTTCTCTACACGGTAGTTACCTATTTTGCAAGAAATGGTAGGGGAACCTGGGTCTTTGTGCTTAGGAGTAGTGTTGTTCTGGATGATCGAACTTACATGACTAGCTAAGAAGGCTTTCTTTTATACACTAAGCTTTCGCTTTCGCGTACAAAGATCCTTAAGGAACTTGGCATAAGTAGGAATCTTCCTAATTGCTTATAATAAAGGAATATTGATGTTTACTTGCTTAAAAGTTACCAATATATCATTAAAATTTGATTCCTTCTTTGTTGGTACTAGAAGTTGTGGTAACGGGGCTCTGGTCACAAAATCAGGTTTAGCAGGAACCGCATTGGACTCTTTAAAGACTTTATCAATCTCTTCAGCTTCTGATTCAGAAGGGTGAACTACAACATGTTCACTATAAGTCATGGTTACCTTGTTATCTACCACTTTACCATTTCTAAGGGTTCTGACAACATTCACATGATTTGATGATTTCTCACCAGAAGAAACTTCATGAAATCCTCTAGGGTTGGGTTGTGTCTGACTAGGAAACTTACCTCTTTCAAAGAATCATTTATCTGACTAACCTGGATTTGTAAATTTGAAATAGCCTGAGTGTTAGCCTGTATAATCTTACTATTAGCTTGTAAAGTTTGGTCAACCGATTGCTGAAATTTTATAGTGTTCTGAGCTAACATGGTGAGAGACTCTTCTAAACTCATCTTCTTATCTGAAGGGTTCTGAAACTGTGCTGGTCCTGAGGGATTCTAAATATAACCAAAACCTGGGGGAACTTGAGAATTACTACAGTGATCTTGATTTTGGCTCTTAGACCAGGACAAGTTAGGATGGTTTCTCCAACCAGGTTTATATGTTTCTGAATATGGGTCAAACCTATGACAGTTTTCAAAAATGTTATTGTAAATAACACGGGCTTGCTCTTCATCGGTATGTCCCTCTCAAACTGACTTGGGATCTATTCCACAACTAGATTGATTTAACTCTAAAGCTATCTTTTTTGCTAGAGCTGCAATTTTGGCATCTGATTCAAAAGTTCCATCTACCCTATTGACATTACCTCCGTTCAGTAAAACTTTTCTCTGGGGTTCTCTACTACATTCCCATTGTAGGGTTTTTTCAGTGATTTCATTTAAAAATATCAACGCTTCATCAACAGTTTTACTATCAAACCCACCTGTACACAACGACTCGACCGTGGTCGTCGTTGGAATCTATCCCTTCACATAGAATCTGGACTATTCTAACCTTTTCTAAACCGTGATAAGGACATTGTATCAATAAATCATTGAACCTCTACAAATACATATTCAAAGATTCTCCCTCTTGTTGCACGAATGTGGAAACCTCTTGCCTAATAGATGATGTTTTGTGCCTAGAATTTTTTTTCGAGAAAAAGGCAGATGTAAGTTGTTTAAATGTTTCAATGGAATCAGATGACAAACTATATAACCATGATTTGGCCTTGTCTCTCAGGGAAAAAGGGAACAACCTAAGTTTCAAAGCTTCATCAGTAAGGTTGTGAATTCTTAGGGTACTACGAATTTCCTCAAAATCCCTAATGTGAAAGTAGGGGTTTTCATTTTATTTTCATAAGAAGATTGGGAGCATTTGTATGGTCCCAAGTTTCAGCTCATAGTTTGCTTTAATTGCATCTAATTTGATACAAGATGGACGACTAGTCCCAGTGGGATACAACAAAGCTTTTAAAGTCGCCATTTCTAGCACTATCACAATACTAGGAGTAAATTCCTCACATAAACTAAAACTTTCAAAATTAAAATTTTCAAAAACAAGGATCTCAAAGGAAGAGTCCTCGAGATTCTCGTTTTCAGAAAAAGAACTTCTACTCTCGTTACTAATCAAATGACCAATAGAATCTCTTTTCCAAGCACGCTCGCTAATGATCTCGAGCGGTCTTGGAATACACTAAAAAGACTAAAAATAAAATCCTAATTGGAAAGGGAATTCTAAACAAACACAAGCAAAGCTGACTCAACCAAATCAATCTTATTGAATCTAGCAAACAAAAAACATGATGGATCCACTTAGATTGTTTCTTGACCAACTTCTATTCTTCCAAAAGGAAACTAGTTACAGTTTCAACAAATCTCTTAGAACGATCCGAATTAGATTAAGTCGAGTAGAAATAGGATAAACTCGAAGGAGCTTTGATAATCCTGCCTCTTTGGAAACGTTTCCTTGGTTACAAGGCGACTCGAATCTATTTAAAATAATCTTCCTGAACTTTGAGTTAGGCTAACAACATAACCAATACATTCCTTTTGAATGACTTTCTTATAAGCTCGTTACCCTAACAGTATCTTTCTATTCAAAATTTTAAGCTTAAGTTCGCGTTTGGTAACGTTTTCCTAAGGCGGTCAAGAAGGATACGGTGATGAAAGCCGAACCCTTATCTTGTATTTCCTGTTCTTGCCCTTTACTAGAAATTAAAGTCCGTATTCAGTTCCTCAACCTATAAGCATATGAAGGAATACAGTAAACCCACTTGCAGGAGATTCGTGGGTTGATCGAGTTTTACCTCCCGTTCCAGACGGGCGATGAACCGTTGAAGTCGACTCGGGCCACTGACTCATGTATCAGTGTTCGAACCCAATGGGCTGAGACAATGTCGTAATTGTTGTCCTTCCCTGTGCAGTTTATATTTAATACTACCCTTCCGTAGGGTTTAAAAATAAAAATAATGTCCAAAAATGTCCAAAAATAAAAGAAAATTAGAAAAACAGTAAAAGATTTCCTAATACAGTTTTTCTAAAAAAATTAATAATTAAAAACCCTAAAAATTAAATTAAACGAAAATAAAATTCTTTGTCTTCTTTTTCGTTCTTTTTGATTTAACTTTTACTCCAAATCTTTAGATCACCAAAATCTTTAGCCCAGTTTCTTTTCGTTTTCGTTCCAAAACCTTTAGCAAAAGAGAAATACCCAAAAAACGTAAAATAGAACAAAATAAATAGAAATATAAAAATGAAACTAAACCTAAAAACAAAAATAAATCTAAAACTCTAACCTGAAAACAAGTCCTCGGCAGTGGCGCCAAAAACTTGGTCGTTTCAAAAAAGTGGTAAAAATAGTTCGTTCGCTAGGACTTGTGAAGATTTGTTTTAGGCATAATTTAGAAAGTAAAATAGAAATCTCAATTAAAATTTGATTCAAGAATATAGAGAAAACTGAGACTAGGATTCCACCATTAACCAATTTTTAAGTGATTCAATTAAGAACAATAATTATGCAACGCACACATTCAATTTGATTCTAAAATATTACCAAAAGTAGATTTTCAAAATAATAGGTGCAAATCACAAGCATGGAACATCAAGAGATCTAGACTAAGCATGAACCATCAAACGAAATCACATACAGTTAATAAAAATCATTTAATCAATTTTAAACCCCTGCAAAAATCATAAAAAGAATTACAAAAATTAATTAAAAAGAAATATAACACTTTATTATTGGAAAAATGGCTTCCTCCGTCGCCTCAGCAGTAGGGATTAGCTCCTCATGTCGAACACTCTTTCAAACTAATTATTCATAGCTCACAAGTGTTTACAAGAAGAAAAGAAGAGTAAAAAATTAACACATAACACTTGATACGGATATAAGTGTTGCTATCAGCGTGTTCTGTGTTGCTGAAAAGGTAAAGAAAAGACAATAGATGTAAACGATTGATCTACGTTGCAGTAAAGCAAAGAAGAATACGCCACGGATTCAACGACGCTTCTCAGTTGTGGTCTGTTCTTCTTCTCCTTCTTTTTCACAGGAATTTTCTTTTTTTTCTTCTGAATTTTTCCGGCTCCCCCTCTATGCGTTTTTCTTCGACCTGTTGGGTTTATATAGCCTTATTAAACCCCTAACAACCTTTCCTAATCGATAAGGACTAAAGAAATCATTCCAAACAAGCTCCAAATCATGTTAATCTGAATCAGAGAAGAAATATGTTTTTCGGTCAAAAGATAGATTTCCCAGCTTGATTTACGGAAACAAACTCTTATGAATGACGTGTTTCAACTTATTTTGATAGTTTCTTCATATAGATATAGTCGAGCACTCTTTAATTCCTAAAAATCTCGCTCCCAAATTAACTCAGACTTTTCACCCGTAAGAAACTTTCTTCCCGCCAATTTCGGATTTGAAACAAATAAGAGGGGTCCCCTTGGTAATCTAGCAGGTGCCTTTAACGATTTTTCCGGGTGCCTTTATCAACTTTTTGAGACAATTTTTCTACAAAAGTTTATTTTCCAAAAACACTTACAAACACATAAAATACCATAACAAGTACAAATTGAGCACTATTGATTATTGAGAACAATTTAGACATAAAAATGTGTCTATCATTAATCCTTTGAGAAAAATAACTAACTTAAACAATATATTTTCCGAGACGCATATAATTGCCTTAAGTCGTCTTGTGCTATTTAATAAAGAAAATTATAGAGAATAGTTACAATCATTTAGTACGTGTAGTAGTGATGAAATATTGAAGCTTAAGTTTTCATATACAAAATCATTTTGAGTATTTTCTGTTTATTTAGAATTTTAGAAAAACAATCATCATATTTGTCATCAGCACATATAACTAATTAAAAAAAATATAAATTACAATTTTAAAATCTATGTGGAATTAACCGTATTTGTATACTGTTAAATCGACAGCCGTACACTTGCGGCAATTTAGATAAAAATCCTATCAAATTTTTGACGCCGCTGCCGGGGACAAGAATAAAAACTTGATGGGATTTTAATTATAATGATGCAAGTGTGCGGCTGTCGATTTGACAGCATACAAATACAGTTTGTTCTACAAGGATTTTAAAAACTGTAATTTCTAATTTTTAATTAATCAATATGCCAATAACAAATTGATTGAGTTGGTGATTAAAATTCTAAAAGTGCACATATACTAAAAATTATATTGTATACAAATGAAAGAAAACCCATGATGTCGAGATTCCATCACTACTATGCGTACTAAATGATTGTAACTATTCTCTATAATTTTCTCAATATATTAAAGAAGACGATTTCAGACAAAATATTTACGTTTTGGAAAATATGGAATTTTAATCAATTATTTTTCTCAAAGAATTAACAATTTTCTTCACTATAGAATGCTAGTCTCTAACAAAGAATAAATAAATCAATTAATCAATAGTATTATAGGAGACATGAAGAAATTATTTATCTTGATTAAACAAGAAATAAGACCAAGAGAATTGTTATAGAAAATAGTCACAACATGCTAGAAAACATAGTAGGACTTCCTCTCTAATCCTAGAAGAGGATTTAGCTACTCATGGCATAAGAAAGTAGAGAAAAACTATTTTATTCATAATTTTATAAAAAGTTAGAAGAAAGAACTGACCAATTGTAAGAATAGAAACTAACGACAGATTTTATTTGCATTACAACCCTGAACTGTCGCTGGAACTATTTATAAAACTGTCACTGAAACTGTTGAATACAAAGGAAAAGGTGGCAGTTTTCAACGACAATTTTTGAACATCGTCTGTTCTTCTTCTTCGCCTGTGAGTTGCAGAATTGTTTGGATCTTTCTTTCTCTCGATTCTGGCAGAAGCTAGCCTCCCCCAATGCTTCACTCGACCTCTTCTATTTATACTACATAACCAATGACTCAAAGATCTTCCCAATCAATGAAAAATATTCTCGGCAGATCGAGAAATATTTTTTTCTTTCTCTCGCTGTTTTGATTTTTCTTTTAAGACAAAATCTCAATGATCTGGTTTCCTTCTTCTACACTCGAGATGGTATCTTTTTGATACTCCAAGTCTTAAAAAGATTTGATCTTCTTTATTACAGAGAATTACAACTCGAGAATATAAGATTTTTTTTTTTCCGGCAAACATTATTTACGAGATTTAGTTGGTCTTAATCGAGTTTCCCACACTTTTTAAACTCCTATAAATAAGGTAAGAGAATATTCGAGCCTTATTTTTTTAAAATTCTCTTTTAAATTACGTAAAGAAACGTCACAGATCGAGAATATTTCCCGCTAATTTTCTTGTTTGAATTTGAGAAGAAGGATGTGCCCTTATACAAAACATGAGTGCTTTTATCAATTTTCTGGGTGTCTTTAATACTTTTTAAGCCAATTTTCCCACAAAAGTTTATTCTTCAAAAATACTTAGAAACATAGACAATAATTATATTAGTACATAAATTGAGTACTAACAATATAAATATAAGATCAAATAAGACATATAATTATATCTATCAACCGCCAATGATAAGACTAGCACCTCAAATCATCTCTCTCATATTTGTTGACCACCAACAGTCGGATGAATGCCGACCATTAGGTTGCAAGATTCAACCCTGTGAAGACCAAATTGATTCACAAACAACCAATTAAAAATCAAGTGTTAGGGTATCAACCCTAACTCGTCATAAACCCATGGGTAGAAATCATATCTAAAACTGGTCTACAAAGTTGAAGGAACCCATAAGCTTATAAACTACTCAATTCTAGACCATCTAAGCAATGTGGGACTAAGGTCCCAATGTTCTACCACGCTTCCAGAGTCAACGTCCTCGTTGGTCCACTCGACATTTACCCGGTGGTAGCCCTTTCCTTTTTTGACGGCTCCACTTGACTACCGGTATTCAATGTGATGTCAACTACGCCCATACATAGTGCCCCCACACCGTAATCCACCCTATAGGTCACCCCTGCTCTGATACCAAATGTTAAGGTACCAACCCTAACTCGTCATAAGCCTATGTGTAGAACTCATCTCTAAAACCAATCTACAAATTGAGGAAACCCATAGACTTATAAACTACTCAATTCTAGACCATCTAAGCAATGTGGGACTAAGGTCCCAACATCAAGCTTAATGCACCATTACCTATTAAGATGAGTTACAATATACAGATTTTGGCGACCTATCAAGATCCAATATTTCTTCTGAAGCACACATTTCACTAATGCAGCGAGCCTAGCAGAGTCGGACATAAGTGTTTTTGGATATCCCTCAAATGAATCAGGATCATCTCGTTTACTTGATCATTGTTGTTCTCTACGCTAGGAACTGTATGATACCCAGTGTAACGATCATTTCTAGACATTCTTAATCAAAGACCCACAAGAGAGCAAATTTATTGAAAATTGGTAAAAGAATTACAAGAAATGGAAGGAGAATCATAATTACAACTTTCCCAGAGAAAGAAGATAGTAAAGTAATACTACAGTCGATAACCACCCATTTGAGTTCAGTCCACCTATGTTTCATTGGCATCAGTTATCTGTTACTACATTTCTGTTAGTACACAAAAGAAAACCCCGCAGAAAATTTGCCACCAAGAAGACTGAGAAGCTCCACACGATAGCAAAGAATATCACGCATCGATTTCCTTTTCGGTAGGTACGGGAACACTTAAACTGAGTTGAAGGTAGATATTTGAAAACTATAATCAACAATAAACAAACAAATCCCAAAAGAAATTATAATTACACTTTAAGTAAGCGTGATGATTCTTTTCCTAAATCTATATCTGATAATTCAACACACTTATTTTATTTTATTTTGAAGCATTCAACACTTATTTGGTGTTTCGTTTTCCAGAGGAATGATTCTCATTCTCCTGAATTCATTCCTCCATCACAAAACAAACAATACCCCGTATGCAACAGCACCTGAAAAGCAAGCAATTATAACATAGAGCAAAATTACATCAGCAATACCCAATGGCGAGTGTCAGAATAGAAGAATTTCCATTGTCACTAATATATCTGCTATCAATTCTTTCCTTGTACAAATTAAAGTCCCAATCTGAATCTAGTGTTGCCCTATATATATAAACCTTACTACTATCATCAATAAACCTTAGTAATACTTCCCTCTTCTTGTTTTCAATGTTTTTTTTTTTTTGTACAATGTTTCAAATACTAGATTATCAGAACCTATAATAGCTTATCAGTTGGTATTGGACTACTACAGTACCGCCAATACCCACCTGATATTACAGTTCTACTAGCAAACAACTGTTTACATAAACTTCGACGTATTGTGCTTATATACATATATAAACAAACAACTCTAAAACCAAATCTACCATAGGAGGTTTTCTTTATTCCCATAAATAACTAGAAGAAAAGAAGCAAAAGCAAAAGAAAACAAGACACCCTATATCACTTAACTCAGCATCAGGCATAAAGTGGAGGAGATAACCTTCAAGTTGGTTTTCGAATTGATATCGTCCACAAAAGATCTGAATCTGATTGTACAGTGATCTTCTCTTCCCTCACGATATTCGAAGTACTTATTAACCCTCCAAATTTCATCTCAGTATCATCTGGAAATGAATCAAATTTGGGAAAAACATTAAACTATGCACTCCGGATTCAAACCTATAAACAGAGATCCAGTTAGTTGTTAAAACTTAAACGTACACAGAGCAACTTCATGACAGGATAATAACAATAGAATATATATATATGATGACTTATGGTGAATGAGATAAACCTACCAAGATCCCATTGCAACCCAGAAGTTGTGGCTTTTGCAGAGGCCGTAGCGATAGGGATGAGCCCACAATGTGGGCCTTCTAGAGATGACAAGATGTTGATCTCATGACGATGGTTCCTTGGAAGAAGTTGGATAAGGCAGTCATCAGACATAAGAACTATCCGGATGTCTGAGAATTTACACAGAACATTGATGTTTCCAATCTCATGATCGAATCTCCCCCCAAGTGCTCCAGCAACAAGAATGCATAGCTGCAAAATAAAAGAATTTCTCAAAGATCACAATGCAAAACCAAAAGTGATATGTTTTCAGTACTTATGATGACCACATAACTCATTGAGTTCTATAGTCTCTCAAAACTGACTACAATTGCACACTCAAAGCTATCAACAGAGAAAGGATGGGTAAATGATTTGGTCATTGGATTGCTCAATCTCCATCGAGTTTGAAGCCACATGGGAACTATTCTAGACAATCCTTTCTTGTTACTCATCCTTGCAACTCTTCTTGTTATCTCATATGCCAAGATTGGCTAGCACAAGACAGGAAAATCAACCATGCAACGAGCTTATCTATCAAGATCGATTACGGTGTAAGCAAATGTTACCGAATCAGGATAAACACTAGAAACTGTTGAACCACCTCTGAAGAACCACTCCACTGTACAAAGAAAAACACACTTTGTGATTACTAGACAGCTCCGATCACTAAATTGCTCAGAAAATCACTAGATCACCAGAAATTCACACTCTATTCCTTCAATTTCCCATCTAAGTGTTTGATTGCTCGGAGCACTAGATTGACACATATTATCCTAAGAAATATAAACACCTGAAGGGTTATGAATAGGGAAACTGGGTAACTGAAACCAAGATGATTACGAAATAATCAATAAGCTGAAATCTAAGTTCGTGGTGAACAGACGATTAGAGAATCAAGGTCATATCCACTAGCCCCACATCCTCTATTTACATACCTGTAACCAAGTAAGCCGAGAAAACCCCACAGATACAACTAGAAGTCCATTAACATTCCATGTATTTCACTTAACAATGATCAGATTCAATCAGCAAAGACAAGCATTTCACTTACATCAGATTTGTCCACATTTGGAATAGCATCCTGAATAAATGATATGCACTTGTGAAGATCCGTAGTATCCTGATCCTGTGATTCATCCACTATTTGGGATCCCTAAAACACATCATAACCATAAGTATCCCAAAAATCAAAATTTAACTCTTGAAACATAATCAAACAGACATCAAAGATAGGTTTACCAAATTTGCATAGAAGTCTTTAACTTCAGCTCTAATTGAATCCATATCCCCTTTAATCACGTCTGGTTTATACCTATTCATCCATATTCATCAATCAGAACAAAACCCCACAAATTGTCATTCAAAATCAGAGAGATAAATCATGCGAAGACTTGCAAAACCTGTTTCTAACAAGAAGAAGATCTTGTTGTGGTAATAACAGAGGCATTTCATCAAACACTCTGTTAGCTCCACCATCAGCACATAAACGCAACTTCGCTGCATCAGAGGAAAAAAATAACAACTAGACTTTAAACCAAGTTTTAAGAAAATCACTAATCTCACGAAAAAATAAGAATGCAAGAAGAATCAACAAGTGTAAGAAACAGACTAACAGATGACGACGTACTCACCATGGTTCCATAAGAGAGGTGTAAATTTGGGGAGAGGTTGATTAAGAAGTATGAGAACATAAGTTTTCTTATCTTCTGAAGATGGAGGGATAGAAGGAAGAAGGAATGATGAACAATGAGACATTAAATCCATGACGTTGCTTGCTCCTCAACGATTGCGTACAAGCTTTCGTTTTTTTTTTTTTTGGTTTTGACTTTGGCTGAGGGACATCACTTAGTTGTCATAATTCTCGACACGCCTTTATACTCGTTCCATCCCACCGACAATGAGCTTTTCACTTTATATTTAAGAATTAAATTTGTCATGAATAAATGATTATTTTTTTATTTTTATATGTTATTTTTTTAAATAACTTTTTACTGATTCCTAGTGTCTCTAAAAAAAATTTCAAAAAATTTCAAAAATATTTAGTCATGTTAAAGGGTGCGTCTTAAATCCCCTTCTATTGGCCGATCAACAAACTCAATTTCTGATTGGTTGAAAATAAATTAATCCCCTCTCATTTCTTGGTCGTTTATTTTTTTTTGAATTAAATCGATATGTTGCTCCACGTTAAAAGATAATGTTTATAAAAATTCTTCCACCGCGTTTACATGGTTTTCATAAAATCCAGATCGTCGGATATACAACGATTAAATTATTAAAAGTGAATTTTTAGAACCGATAAATATAAAAAAAATAAAAAATAAAAGAAATATTCTTATAACACAAAAAATAGAACAGTTTTTATACGAAAATATTTATATTTTACATATATATATATTTACTTTATTTTGGATCGTTCGTGTATATTTATTTCCGAAAAAAATCTAAAATTCAGTTCTAAAATTTCTTAATTAATCTCATTCCAATTAGACTCCTGAAATCAGCTATATATACACAGTAAACTTAATGAAATCCGGCATTTTCCGGCATGAATAAGATTCTACGCCCAAAATAAATTAACAGGAAAATAATTTTTAGTATCGACTTAATATTGATTCTATACGTGAGACCACATTCCGTAATCCGTATTACTGTTATCATTCTTAGGTTTAGGTTTAAGTTTCTTTTCTTCTCAGGGAAACCGATCACGTCTACGAGAAACGAAGAGAAAAGAACCATCCAACTCAAGGTAAGTTATCTTATATCAGTTCTTTCTGGATTTGCTCATCTCCGTTTCCTCCTCTCTAGAATTTTTCTTGGGATGATTTAAAATTAGGGGTTTGCAGGTGGCAAGCAATTGATTTTGCTTGATTGAATCAGAGTACCATCTATTTTTTTAATGTGCCAGAAACACCTATCTCAAGGTGGAATCGAGTTGCTTTGAATGCCGCCAAGGTTTGTTTCTTAGATTTCAGAATTTTATTAAAGAAATTTGAATTTTTTTTCCTGTAACAAGAGACTATGATTATTCAAGTTACAGGAAATTGGTGAAGGAACTTTGTTTATATTTATATATATCATATTGGGTAGATTTCTATAATCCTATTACAGGATTGGGTGCAATTTTAATGGATAAAGCTGGAAGAAGGCCTCTACCATTTGTAAGCTTAAACCATCAAGTCCATATTGTTCTCTAAAAACCAAAACATTCATATTAACCATTTATTCTCTCCTCCAAAATTGGTAACACGTTGATTCACTATTTCATGTTTTTGCAGCTGGACTGATTGTAGGTTATCATTCAGCTGCATCTTTTTCCATGAAGGCAACCGTTGATGACTTATGAAACTTCTACAACTAAAGTTATCTGTTTTCTAAACGAGTACATGTACTCGTAGCCTGTTGTTTACAGCAGACTCAATACAAGATGGTCATGGTCTTTTACAACTAGGTACTTTCAAGATAGTAAGATCTGTTATTTTATTTTATTTTTTGATATTTGATAGTATTTTCTTTCAGGTGAGAGAAGTTGGTAGACTCAAAGTACATGTGATTCTCAACCATGATGTTACAACAGAACCATATCGTTATCTTCAAATGACAAGCTTAATAGTAGTACAGTTCCATTGTTGGAAGAGTTTCCAAAGCATTTGGTGATTGTTATTCTATGCTTCTCAGCTTATCTTTTGCGTAATATGGATTGAGTTAGTAACTACAATTTGTGATTTGAGAAGAGAATTGTCTTTCAAATTATGCAATCTAAGAAGCTTTTTTTTGGTTTGGGTTTGGCAGGTAAATATGAGGATTGAGTTAAACAAGTTTGTGAATCAATCACACTTTTTCTGGATTGCAATTGGGATTATGTCATATGTACTGCAGCTGAATCCCTACTGCAACCATTAGTGGATTATCTCAACACAATGCTTACTGATTCTTTTTAATCTGAGCATGAGTATGACGTTGATGATTCTCTTCTACCCTTTCAACCATCACTGAATTATACTTCTCCACTCTCCAGAACTGGTTAGCTTCTTTATTTTTGTAACATACCACAGCTTTCATATTTTTGCTCTCATTACATTGAAATATTTGGCATGGTTGTGTCATTTACAGGTGTGCCTCGAAGGGAAGATCTCTCAGCGATCTGCAATGAACAGTTTAAATGAAGGTCGTTCTCCTCATGGAGATCAGAATCCTTGGAAATTTTGTGAACAATTTTGAGATTTTATGTTTCCAAGTCTTTCAGGTGCTCGGATTGTGCTCACTGCTGTCAATCTAAGTGCCATTAAGGTAGGTTTTCTGTTTTGGCAGTTTTGATTTGTTTGATCCAACAGTATATGTGAAGGTTTGTAAATTGTGCACTTTATTTTTTGTAGCTTGGATATGGTTCAATGGCCGTGGAACTTCTAGCAAGGTAAACTTCTTGCACTTTCATTTCTTTATATCACGCTTATGGAAAGCAAATCGGTGGATTCTAAGACCCTTAAATAATCTTAAGCTTTATGATCTCTAGATGAAACAACCATACAGAAGAACAATTAAACCAGGTATAACAATTGATCGAAAACCTTACAGATGAGAGCCTATATTAGTGAAGTTTAATTTGGAAGGCGTGACACTGAAATACATATAACATAAACTCTTACATATTGTTTACATGGTTTAATGCTCACCGTTGTTTCTCATATGCAGGAAACAACCCAAGGGAATCGAACCAAACCAACATGATGCGTAACATTCAGAGGGTTAAGGCAACGGATTCTACATATGTACGCAAAAACAGGCTGATAATGCTATGCTAAATGAGAAGAAACTGATTTCCGATTTCGAGGTGTGTACTGATCTGTTTAACTGATGCCTTTTACAATTAGACTGATTCATATAAACTGACGCGATTTCGTTACAGGCAGGATTCATTAACCACACTCGCGCAGATTACTCACTTCGCGGATGATTGGTACTATATGTACTGTATTGAACGCAGAGAGGAATTCTGTGATACACGGCACCGGAATCAGTGTCCGGAGTGCTTAAAAGACATTCACACATTTTCAATGTAATGTACAGGTTTTTTTAAGTAATTTCGATAGAACCTGTTCATAGAAAATGTGAATAACACATATAGCTAGATTATACTAAAACTCTACAGCCTGCATTTAACGGTGATGATATCTGATGGGACAGGAGCGACAACATTCGTGGCGAGAGGAAATACGGCGGAGGAATTGGTAGGCATACAACGGATTCATTGGTGCGAATAGAAGAGGTATTTTATTGTAGTCGTGAAATTAAGATAAGTATGCAACCGTAATTCGTACATGACAGTTACTTTTCAAAGTAATTTGTTTCTCGCATTATATCAAGGAATTAAACATGTGAATCCATTGCCATCCATATGTAGCGTTACCGGTATTGCAGCCTTGGACCCTTTACGCCAATTCCTAATTTTTTTTTACCAAATGTGGCCTAACCTTCCACCAACAGTGCATGCAAATCCCCACTGAATTCTTTAACTGATAAGGATTCTATTTGCAAGACCTTTAGCTTATTAGTTCAAGCATGTGTATAAACCTTTGGTTATTAGTACACATTCATAACATTGTCATGTAATGGGAACTTTACAAATAACAGGAACTTCAACCTTATGGAAAGATGGGTGTTCTAACTTCTCCACAAGTTTGGCAGATGAACAACATGAGAATAGCAGATCAATCACCTGCAACGGAAACTTTCACAGGTCTAGAAGGAGAATGCAACACTGCAATGAAGGAGGTACATGGGGAGACTTCTATGGACGATATTGATTAATTGATTTAGTCTGTAGGGGAGAGGCTGACAACCAAATTTTTTTAATTTAATAAACTTACCTGTTTATGTAGGGCATTTGCCTATTAGCCTAAATAAAAGAATGTCAGACGGTTCAGAATATCAAACTTTGATTCGTCAAAAATAATCCCCCTTTACAATGCACACGACTGATTATATCATGGAAAATATTTCCAGCAAGGATCCTAAAAAAACAGTAAAGGAGATGAAATGTTGCTAACAGAAACTACATTATTGATTCCGTAGTCCTAACTATCAAATCACAAACGGTGTTGAGACTGAATGCAAGAAAATTTGTTTAAAATTTGATATTTCTTAAGATTATGTGGTTTGTATAAATTACTTTGATAGAATTGCCCATACATCAGGGACCACAGGGTATCCGGACAATACCTACGTCTAAAGATTAATGAGGAAGCAGAGAGCACACCTTGCACCTGCCAAAAAATCTGTTGAGCGGTTTCAAGGCACTGGTGAACTTCATCTCTGATAAATGAACTGCCAGATGAAGGACCCCATATCACAAGACTGACTATCTATCATTAGTCGTTCTGGAAGTAATATAACCTTAGCAGACTTCCTGACTACGAAAATCAGAACCCTTGGTGTAGGAGAGTTCAGCATTGTCCGTAGGGACGACTTTTTTTGTTATACGGCGTCAAGTATAACCAAGTGTGTCCCTGCTTTACTATGTTCTTAATGTTGATACAGTCCTTTATTAATGACACTAATACTTTCAGTCTTGATGAACAAAAAAGTTTTAGTTACCACTCATAACAGCTACACAACCTTGGAACCATTAATAGGTATAGAAATAGATGATCAAGTATCTTAGGTTGCAACTTATTATTGCATAGTGGATTTCAATAATTCGTATGATACACAGCTAAATACAATGGTAATGTAAACGAAAATAAACAAATAACAACAACCAGTAATTTCAAATGGCACACGTAAAGTCGTTAAGTTAACAGAACTTGCTTGCACAAATAACTTTCGAGTCGTAATTCATGCACCAGATTGGAACCGAACCTGCAATGTTGAGGTCGATACTCAAATATTATTCATGTCCTCAACCAGTTTGTTGTAACGAGAGATCGAACGAGAACAATAATAGAGATCGAGACACAGAAATTTACGTGGTTCACTAACTGTTACGTTAGCTACAAAACCAACAGAGAAAGCAGAGTTTTATTATAGAGCAGAATACTGATTTACACACACATTCTAGGTACAACGTGTGTATATATATAGGGCAAAGAAATAAACCCTAATTCGACTAAATAACGGAAAACAGGCCCAGTGATAATATATTATGTATACCGTAGAATTTCGGTCAACGACTCCCCGTAGAGTTCCGATCAACGACTGATTCAAGGCATATCAACACAGTTGAAGTTCTAAATTATAAGATTGCTTTCTGATTCATAAAATTAACAGCCGTCCAAACACCTTCTCGCACAAAAATATGAGACAATTATATATCATCTATAATGGATTAAATTGTTTATCATGTCAAACTGTGAGTACAGTTACATGGATTAAATTGTTTTAAATAATTAATAATATATAAGGGTCGGGAGCTATACAAAGAGTGCTTCATTGAGAAGAAATATGGGACCTGAATAACAAAAACTCTGGAGATTAGATTGGAGTACAAAAAAAACACTAGTATTTTGGATAATTCAGATATTTTTGACATAGGACGATATGACTACAACAATAGGTGTTTCCTTTATTCAATGTGTGTGTCTAGGTCACAGCTGAGCTTGAGAATCGGAACCCATGGATTATATCAAACTACCTGATTGGGTACAGTAACAAGCTTTGAAGCTTCAATAAGGCAGATAGAGTAACACTGTCATGATTCATGAAAAAAAAGAGTTTTTAAGAGATAAAAGAGGGTTAGGATCTGTCCAGGAGATGTATAAAGAATGATCAGGATTTGTTAGTATACCTTATTAACGCAATGTAAAATGTTTTTCTCATTCTGTTGATTGACCCATGCATCCAACACATCAGCAGAGATGATTTCCCGAAATCCGCCTTTGTTGCTTTCACACCATGAGAAGCAGTAACCAATGAATAAACAGCAAGGAATTATCAAATTGCCCAAATGAATAATAATAGCACCTGAAGATTTAAGGCTAACTGCTACCATTAACACCCGCAACACAATCTTTGAGAAGAGAAAGACATTCTTAATATACATCCTTCTGATTCGGAAAAAAAATACATAGAATCGATTGCAAATAAAAATCGGGCGGGTATACAATAGTGCAGACTCTTTCCAATTTATCCCAGCTTGGTATTGAATAATCAGTTGCAGGTAATATTTGTAAGAACTACATGTTAATATATCCCAGCTTACTAAGGAACAACTGCTCAACAAAGACGGAGACGAAAATATTGTAGTACAATCCTCACTCACACAGAAGCACCCTATTCAAAGAACTCAGTAAAATTGAAAGACATATATCAAGAAAATTATTCATAGATATATAAGAGAGCAATTCTAATAACATACTAAAGCAAAAAGACACTTTCTGTAATGTTCTTAATGCCATTTTCGCTTCTAATTAACTTGCTCGTAAATACCCACCAATATTCCTGCAATATCGCTACAGGTTCTGCCATAAACAATACAAAATGTTAAAGAGACAGAATTTATCAGCTAATACATTTAAAAATGTTAAAAAGAAAATGAACCCCAAACTACAGCAGCTTCAACACATTGGGGGTGTGAGACAAAACATGTTCTACTTCTGCTGTAATAATCCAATGCCCACTGGTATATCATCACCAGTGAATCAAACAGAAAAACAAGATAGTAATCGAATTACTTTATTAACACCAATGAGTAATCTTCTCCCTAAACCACATCCTTCTTACGTGTCCTGACTCCTAAGACCAAAGAAAGCTGAATGAACCTGACATTGATAACATCACCAACTCTTCCAGTAACCCAATGATAGCCATCCTTGACCAAATATTTTGAATAGGAAAAAACTCAAAATTGACGAAAAGCGGTTCAACAGTTTCTTATATTTACCAGCTGCCACCATTACCAGTAAAACAATAGCCAGGGTAGATATCCACTATACTCACCGTCCATCTCAGTTCCCTTCTCATCAACTGTTACAGGCTGCAATGTTCATTTCATTTTGTTATAGTTCAGAGATCATTTCAATAGAGGAGAGCTAGTTTGGATAGCATTCCTTAAATACCAAATTTAAGGATGTTTTGCTATTCGTTGTTTCCATGATTTAAGATGTTTCCTGTCTAAAGGACAAGAAAACAAACCCCAACCCAATAATAAAAAGCAAACAAAAACTAATTCTTCGGAAACCCAATAATTATTAGATATCAAGAATAATTTTGATCACAGTAGAAATTGAAGAAATTCTGATGTTGATTGAAGAAAATGAATTGATATTGAATTGTTGTTCTTAGTTACAGAATTAGTAAAGCAAAACTACTTTACCAAATATATATAGCCTACTAACATACACATTTAGGCTAACCTACACATACCAAGGGCACACAACACTCACACATGTGGACTCACACACATCTCTCACACATGTGATTATTAACTAACTAAACCAACTCTAACAACTCTAACATTCCCCCTCAAGCTGTGTATCAGTCAGATACATTAGCTTGTCAGACAGAAAACGAAAAACAGAAGTGCATAAGCCCTTGGTGAACAAATCTTCCAACTGATGGGATGAAGGAACAAAAGTAATCTTCAAAAAATTCAGAGACACCAACTCCCTGACAAAATGGTAGTCCACCTCAATGTGCTTAGTTCTGGCATGGAAAACAGGATTGGAAGCCAACTAGATGCACTCAGGTTATCACAGTAGAGAACCATGGAGTTGGATACAGGCATATGAAGCTCCCTTAGCAAGTAAGAAATCCATAACAACTCAGAAGAAGCAACAACCAGGGACTTATACTCAGCTTCAGCTGAACTCCTAGAAATTGTTGGTTGCTTCTTGGAAGACCAAGAAACTAAAGATGAGCCCAGAAAAATTGCATAACCATTTGTGGATCTTCTAGTGTCTGGACAACCTGCCCAATCTGAATCAGAATAAGCTGTAACTTGTCCCATATCTCCAGCAGAAAGAGTAACTCCAGAACCAATTGTCCCTTTAAGATACCTCAGAATCCTCTTAACCAATTGGAAATGCAAATCAGATGGTGATTGCATGAACTGAGAAACGTAATTCATTGCATATGTTATGTCAGGCCTAGTCATAGTCAAGTACTGGAGACCTCCTACTAAGCTTCTGTAAAAAGTAGGAGATACCAAAGTTGTACCACAATAGGCAGAAAGTCTAGGACCTGAAGTAACTGGAGTTGGACTAGGTTTACATCCAACCATCTTAGCCTTCTTAAGCAACTCAAAAGTATATTTTTGATGAGTAAGAAGAATTGTCTCAGATTTTGTTGATTTCACACACTCAATCCCCAAAAAGAAGTGAAGAGAACCAAGATCTTTCATACAAAATCCAGTTCCTAAAATCTGAATAAACTGCTTCACTGAATCTCCAGATGAACCAGTTAGAATAATGTCATCAATATAAAGAAGTAGAAGCATCATCTCAGAAGCAGTGTTATAAATGAACAAGGAATGATCACATGTAGACATAACAAAACCATGTTCAAGGAGAAAGATACTGAATCTATTGAACCAAGCTCTAGGGGCCTGTTTCAAACCATATAATGATTTTTTTAAATGGAACATATGATTAGGATGAGTAGAAGAAACATAACCAGGTGGTTGCTCCATGTAAACATCTTCATCCAAGAAACCATGCAAGAAGGCATTTGAAACATCCAACTGCTGAATAATCCAATTGCTGGTTAATGCAATTGTAAGAACACACCTGATTGTTGTTGTTTTGACTACTGGACTAAAAGTCTTTGTGAAATCAACTCCATCTTGTTGCAGATACCCCTTAGCAACCAGTCTGGATTTATACCTATCAACTGAGCCATCAGACTTGAGCTTGACTCTGTATACCCATCTACATCCAAGGACATTCCTTCCCTCAAAATATGTTTCTAGTGTCCATGTTCCATTGTCCATTAATGCCTGATACTCCTTATCCATAGATTTAATCCAAGTGGGATCTTTACAAGCAGTTTTATAAGATGTTGGTGCTGTAGGAGCTTGCAAAACAGAAATAAATATATAAGAAATTTGATAACCACTGGTGTAATTGGCTACAAAATCAGGAGGGAGACCTTTCTGTTTGAAAATCCCACTTCTGGACCTTGTTTGGATGCTAGGAATATGAGGAACAACTGGAGGTAAAATATCTGTCTCATCTGAAGTAGAATTAGCAATGTCAGGAATTTCATCAATATCAACAGAAGATGAAGGAAAACTTCCACATTGCCCAATTTGAAGATGTACAACCTCAGAAGCAGAAGAAGGTGAAATGACAGAATCAACAAAAGGAAAGCTTGACTCATCAAAGGTAACATGTCTAGAAACAAAAACCTTCTTAGTTGAATTGTCATAAAATTTGTAACCCGTGTACAAAGAGCTATACCCAAAGAAAGTACACCTTATAGATTTTGGACTAAGCTTGTCTTTTCTGAAAGAAGACATGTTTGGATAACAGCTATATCCAAACACTTTAAACAAGCTATAGTCAGGCATGTCATCATACAGAAGAACAAAAGGAATCTTGAATTGAAATACCTTTGATGGAAGTCTGTTGATAATAAATGTTGTTGTAAGATAGCTGTCAAACCAAAAGAACTTTGGAAGAGAAGCTTGAAAAGACAATGTATTACCAACCTCAGTAATATGCCTTATTTTTCATTCTGCAACACCATTTTGCTGAGGAGTCTTAGGACAAGAAATCCTTAAAGTAATACCACATTGCTCAAGAAATTATCTAAAAGGTCCTTTTACCAACTCAAAAGCTCCATCACATTGAAAAGAGACAATAGAAGTGGACAAGAATTTCTCATTGTGAAGTTTAAAATGTTTAAAAGATTTCAATGATTCATCTCTTGTGGTGAGTGGATAAATCCAGTGGTATCTACTGTAATCATCTATGAATAGTATGAAATATCTAAAACCATCCAAAGAAGTGACTGGAGCAGGTCCCCAAATATCTAAAACCATCCAAGGTAATATATTAAAAGACACATTATTGTCAACACAAAACTGAGAAACACAAATAAGGTTTTGTGTAAGTTGTGGAACCAACAACACATTCTTTAAAAGAAATTCAGAATTCTCAAGGACCAAAGTAGCTTCTCCAATTCCAGAAATCTTTAGATTATTTCCATTTCCAATCATAACCTGATTAGTACCTGAATAAGGTTTGCAATCATGTAACAAAGTAGGATTACTAGTTATATGAGCAGTAGCACCTGAATCAGGGATCCACTGTGTACTTACCACAAAATTCAGAAGTAAGTTGTTCAACACCAGAACAAGTATAAAAAATTGATGTGATCTTGGTTTAGTTGTAGATGCATGAGGTTTTGCATTAGTTGTTGGTGGAGTATAACGCCAACTACATCTGCTTGCATCATGACCAAATATTCTACATATCTGGAACTCAACATCAGACAAGTTTGTAGAAGGCCTATTCCCAAAATTAGCAGGTCTATTCTCAAAATTTCTAGAAGTAGTTGGTACAAATCTATTGTATTGTGGTATTTTCTTTGAGTAAAATGTTGTATTAGTAGATTCAAGAAGAATGGATGAATCTTGCTCTTGTGTTTTAAGCCATTGTTCATGATGAACTAGTCTAGATCTTAATTCAACAAATGTATACTGTTTTTCTCGATTATGAGAAGAAACAACAAATTGATTAAAACATCTATTTAGACCATTCGAGGTATACATAACAATGTCATCATCTGATATCTTTTCATTTATAGCAACAAGATTATCAGTGATTTCCTTAATCTGACACAAGTATTCAAGAACTGAAAGATTACCTTGTTTTATTGATTGAATTTGTCCTTTGTGGATAGATTTTCTTGCAAATAATTGAAGGTTGAATTCCAATTTAAGATAATCCTAATATTCCTTTGAAGTAGATAGACCAAGAACACCAGCATAAATTGATTGAGTGAGTGTTGCATTGAGACATGACATAACAAATCGATCCATAGCTGTCCAAAAAACATACTCGGGATTTGATGTTAATACTTCATTAACTAGAATCATTGAAGCAGGAGTTGGATAAGATCCATCAACAAATCTTAAGAGATTTGTGCTCATCAAAATGGATTCAAATTGATGTTTCCAGAGAAGATAGTTTGTTGAATCAAGTTTTAAAGAAACAAAATTACAAATGTTTTGAAAAGGTAGTTGAATTTGATGTTGTTGATAAAGATTTGTTGCTTCTGTTGATGAATGTGAGTTGATTGATGTTGAAGAATTTGTATTCTCCATTATAAAAATTGTTTAGAATGTTGATTGATGTTGAAGAATTGAAAGTTTATGAAAGAAAAGAAAATTTTGGATCAAGAACAACTCGTTAGAGATTGTAGTTCTGATACCATGAAGAAATTATGATGTTGATTGAAGAAAATGAATTGATATTGAAATGTTGTTCTTAGTTATAAAAATTAGTAAAGCAAAACTAGTTTACCAAATATATAGCCTACTAACGTACACATATAGGCTAACCTACACATACCAAGGGCACACAACACTCACACATGTGGACTCACACACATCTCTCACATATGTGATTATTAACTAACTAAACCAACTCTAACAACTGTAACAGAAATATTTTCTCTTCTATACAATATAACTTCAACAGTTTACACTCTAAAGAAATGTAAAAATTCAATGAAATGATAAGATAAAAAAGATTAAACCCAAATAAACTTACTTAAAGAGAATATCAAGACCATTGATCTCTGATAGAAGATGATTGATTGATTAGCAGCTTATCCTCCGGAGATGATAAGAACGCGCAATAATTCTGTGAAGAAAAAGGCCAATTAATATAAAAATAATACTTTGGGGACATGACATGAATATATGCATATGATATGAGACTTAATGGATGATAAATGACAAAGATCCAAAGGTCATATGAATCAATCTACGTGAAGAGATTATTATAAGCCAAATATCAATACTTCATCATTTACCACAATACTGAACTTGCAAAGATCAACTAACAACTTCACTTAAAATATAACCATGCCCAATTTTACAAAAAAATTATCATCCAACAAAACAACAATACATTGTCCAGGAATATTACATTGCTCATACAAACACAACGGGTCATTGGAAATTATCGATACACTAGTACACAACCCACCAGATATAGGAGATCCTTGAGATAGAGAAGCGCATGCAAGTAATAGTGAATCATGCAAGCCAATACATAGTTAATTAAAAATAAGAAAAAAGTTCAACACTTACCTGTTCATTAATGTCAAGTAGCTCGCGGTCATTGCCTGGTCATATTTAGTCATAGGAAGATGTGATGACTGTAGGTTTCTCCACTCCATGTTGATAACCTAAATAATTAGAAGGCAACTATAGATTAGAACATTCCCTATGAAATTTTTTGTTTATTGTTAAAACCGATCAAATGTTGAATAATTAAAGTATAAGAAGTATATTCAAATCAGGATAAAAAATTCTTAGAGTAATAACAGGTGAAGGAAATATATCATCTCTGTTATGATTTAAGTAGAAGACCATGCCACTTAGGAGCGACGTGAAAATTGAATACTTCAAATATAAGAAACATACTCAAATAAGGATAAAATATTTTTATTGGAGTATAAACGGGGAAGGCAATATATCATTCATCTTGTGATTTACGTAGAAGACCATGCAGATTAACAAAAACTGCAGAATCATATATCCATTCATGACCATTGTCAAGAATCATATACCATTATGACCATTGTCAAAATAAGTCATAAGGAACAGTAATACCTTTAGATTGCACTAACCATCTTCATTCTAAGTTCTATCAAGACGTTGGGGCATTCCGTTGGAAAGATCAAACCGACCTTGCTTACTCAACTTCTAAAAATAATTTCAATGGATTACATCCAATGGCTCTTGCAATCACCCATTAACTTATAGAACCTTCTTCTCGTCAACCATATAAATCCACCTTTTTGGGAAGGTAAAGGAGGGATAGGATCTGTCCAGGGGATATGTAAAGATTGGTCAGGGTTTGGTAGCTAAGTTAGTCTAGATAAGGGGCGGTCCAGATTTTTTCTCTTAAGAGATAAGTCTATGGTTGTTATTAACTTGAAAAAGGCAATGAAAGCAAATAACTTGTGATGGCCAAATTCTTTTTTATGTTTGAACCGTTCGCATCATCTGCGGAGAATAAATAAGTCTCAAACCCTAGCAACAAAAAAAAAATAAAAAAATTGAAGAATCGCTTCCCTGCAGTGAATAAGAAAATCAAGAAGGAGGTAACTATTTTCCTTTTGTGTTGTCTTCTGAATTTAGTATACCCAATCAAGATCCCTCTTTCCTATTCTAATATTGAGATTTACAATTGCAATATTAGAATGGGAAGACAGTGATTCCCCTTTAATATTATGAGTATGCTATAATGACTAATATGCTAATATAAATTTTCTAAAATAGTTGCACGATTCTAATGATAAGGAGTGGGAGCATTGGTAATCTTGATATAAGCACATAACAATTATCAACTTGAAAAATGTAAGTATAATTCAAAAAAATTGAGCTATGTAGAAACCTTCTAAAATGAGAAAATTAGAAGCTCATTCTTGCAGTAAAATGTAACAGTAATTTGGTTGAGCGGTACCCTTCGGGGTCCAAAGGAAAAATTATTGAAGATTGATGAAATCCTTATAAAGGGATGTCCATCCTGAATTCCTTAGGGACGTATGGTTCTTTGGTGAAGTGAAAGCTTACACGTATGTTATGCATTACGGTATGGGGACAGGTGTGGGCCAAAGCCCATTTTAGTGGGAAGGTACCTACGGTAAAAACCTGGAATCTTTGAGTAGTATTTAAGCGTGCTTTTTGTTTCTCATGTCAATTTGGACCACACGCAGACAATTTAAATAAATTAGGTCTTTTGTAATTCTCATGCCTAGTGATTTATCATCTAACAACGTTTGAATTTCTCCAGCTTGACTAGTGTTCGAACAAAATTTTGAATATAACAATGTATAAAAATTTGGTTAATGCTTTTAGTTGTCATTGTCAAGAGTATATGCAATTGATATTCCATTGTGGTTTAAGCATTTATAACAAAAAATTCATTGGCATGCAACTTAAAATTTCATTCATACTTTCGTAATATCTAAGTCTTTTTAAACTGCACAAATATATCATAGTGAGATTATCAAAGGGTATCAAGTTTTCCTACCCATAGAAATAATCATATTAATCAAGAATTTTTTGAAGATGTTCAAAAGCATTTGGCCTACGGGGCGGGGCGAAGCCCCGCCATACCATATTAATAATTTCCATCAGACCCGGTGCATAGCACGTGTTACATACTAGACGGTAGCGTTCACCCTCTTTTGTGTTGGTGGGTTGGCGAAACCTTTTGTCATGATTGTTTGATATTTCTTTTATTATTTTTACACCGCGTTTATGTAATTTTCATAAAATCTTGGTCGTCGAATTTGTGGTAATTGGATTACTAAAAATAGGTTTTATAGAGCAGGCGAATACGGAAAAAAATTAAAAAACAAACGGAGATATGTTTTATCCGGCATGGATTTGTTGTTTTAGTTTATTTTTGGTGTTTTATACGGAGAAGTTTTATTAATTTTCATGTTTACATACTCTTGATCTAAAAATTGATTTTTATTTATTGTTGCCTTTCCCGTTCAATATACTTTAGTTAGCGAATCTAGGAACTTCTGTAACAATTTTTCACCTAACTATACTCGGATTTATGCTAAGGAAGGTTCGGCGTATTCTGAGGAACAAATTTGAAAATGCAGTACACCAAAATCACTGATTTGCGACGATTATTTCGATCTCCCAAAATTTTAGTAACAGAGATATCTGTTGCAAAACCGCGGTACAAATTTATGCAACTTTATTCAAGTTGCATAAATTAATTAAAGCAACATTTATAAAAGTTGCTTTAAATAGAATTAATGGAACGAAAAAATTAATTAAAGCAATAGAAATACCCGTTGCTAAATATGTAATTGAGAAATAAAAATAAAAATTCAAAAATCTGTGTTTTCAGAATTCAATGACGAAACCCTGCAGCCCTCTGCAGCCAACCTATAACTGATCCTTACACCATGTTTTCTTACTGAAATTGGTTACTTACACATATCAAGTTCCCTTGCACATGGATTCTAGTATAACACCCATTATTCATCAATAATATATCCTTGCAACGAATGAAACGAATATTTTAAAAAACAAACAAGACTATGATATAACTTAAATTTAAAGTTAGGGGACTAAAAATGGATTGGATAACTTACAACTCTCTCAAACGTAAGCTTAACCTAAAACTACTGCAAGCATCCCAAGTTCCTCTGTTCTTGATGAAAGATTGAAGGTCACAACTGAACCTGTATGGTATTAGGAAACAAAACTAATTACTTGTTTTAACTTCTGAAAATTATGAAACTAACACAACTTTGATTGAATAATTTTGCTAGTTAGATAGTAAATTAATCTCCAATGTATCATATCGCATTATGTATGTGATTCATATAAGACATCCTTAGGTTATACTAAATCAACCCAAACAGATCAGTGTAACCATAAGATAAATAGCATTCTTATCCTATCCAAAACAAAATGATGAAAAGTGAAAACCATCAAAGAAAGTCCAGATTATGTTGGTTTTCAGTGGTGGAAGGTGATTTGAGATATGCAGTTGGAGCTACTATTCTGGTGAACTCCTATTCTAGCAGTAACGAAAACAAGTAAAGTGATATGTTTGTTCAGTTTAAAGATCACGGTGTTAGCAATGGTTTCAGTATATTTACTTAATCCTGATGGGTAAAATAAACCCCCAAAGCATCAGAGGTCATAATCTATCTATGGGTAGGCTAGTACCCGCTAATGCAATGCTCCTAGAGGGCAGAAATCAAGCCAACTCTTGCAATCTTTTAATCATCTAGCATCATGTTCAAGCTAAAATAAGTATCATATATAAACACAATTTTAAGATAAAAACTTAGCATTTCTATGGGTGCTCAACGTACGACATGAGAAGATGTTGCAGTAACACGGGTTGGGCTCTTCGTAGATGAGTCTAGCCAAGAACAATGAGACCTTTATTTATTTTTACACAAGTCTATTAGAATCTTGAAAACAAATAACTCAAGCAGGAGTTCAGATCTATGTTGGTAGTTTCAACAAGTGACTTGTCTAGCAAATTCAAATCCAGTTTGACACAATAATGACCATATGAAATAAGATTAGAAAATGCCTTCTCTAGTTCAGACAATTGTTGAATTCATAACATATTGCTGTAAGCACGATCATAAGTCTCAAGGACCTACACAACGAGTAACTTCTTATATATATTACCACAAATCAGATATTATGTGAGAAGATAACTTATTAATAGAAGTAAAAAGTTGATACTTCAGTAGCGATTATGTAAAGATTTGTCAACAAGGAAATTTCAAATTTGAAATCTAAATACCAAACAAAGCGAAAAAGAAGGAAAAAATTGAATAGAGGGAGAAAAGAGAAAAACTGCATTTATGGATGGCTTATTGACTTCGAAAAATGCACAAAGTTTGAATTTCAACAACTAAACTATCACACTCCTAAAAGAGAAAAATCACGACATAATGTCTCACTCACTTTGTTAAATGAAAAGTGCACAAGGTGTTAACAGGCCAACAACCATTATAAAAACAACTCCGCAAAACCAATGCAGTGCAGGTAGCCAAGCAAAGGGGGCCAAAGAAACTTACCAGTGCCGCAAGCTCTATTGCCAAATATTATCTTGCCCTCTCAACAAACTCACGTGACTCGTCGTACTGTAAAGAAGAAATTAAGCTCTCTATGCAGATCAAAATCATAAGAGAAAACAACAAGAAAGATAGACAATATCAAAGATTCTTACCTTCCCACGGCGAACCAACAAAAAAGCCCTAAAGAATGTACCGTTACTACTTCCATCACTAGTTGCATCAGTGTTCCTTAGAATCCAGAGTTTGGTCTCATCCCTATCATCCAGACGAGACACGTAATCATACATCTGATCCCACTCCCCCATGTTCCAGGCAGCACTAGCAGCTTTCAACACTTCTAGTTCCTACATGAAAAGGCCCCAACCCATGTCACATATCAGAATGAGAAAGTGACAAAAAATATTAGTTGACAAAGAAAAACGCAAAGGAGAGCTAAGAAGACCACAACCACCACAACATCACATATCAGATATAAGAAGAGGTTACCTGTCTGTATTTTAGTGGCTTTAGAAGATGCATTATGAACAAGAATATGAGGAGGAAACTCTTTATTGGCAGGTTCAAATCCAAAATTTCCATGTCTATTGTTCTCCTCGCTTGCGGCATAGAATCTGATTGTAGAAAAACAAATGAAAAGAAAATCAAAGGCTGCATACATAGTTTAACTGAACCAAAATATACATCATAGGAGTTATATATATCGCGTAGCATTTGTAATAGCCGAAATATGTTATAGACATAACATGTATTCAAAATATACATCATACATATGAATTCTGATGCTTACAAAAACTTTCCTAAGTGAAGTAGTACACGAAGCAACTTTCTTGTATATAAATTATTACATTATCTTAGTAGAACACACCATTTACATCCTTTCAGAATAACCAAAGGGTCATTCTCTGTAGAATCAATAAGTGATCAACAAGAGAAACCAAAATAACCAGATTAAATCGACACAAAACCTACAAATCTCAGATCTAAGCGATTCAATTCTATTAAGATAAACCCCAAAAAACCCAAATGATGATGTCTACTTATAATTCCAAAATAAAAACTAAACAAAATCAATACAACCAGATGTGAAATATACAGTAACCAAACCCAAAACTCAAATTCATAAAAATATAGAAATAGTTGCAAACCCAAAAACTAAAACGTTGCAAAAACCTGGATATGGTGTAGTGATGGGCAATTCATCGGCAAATTATGCAGATTTAGAGAAGAAAAAAAACAGAGAAGTTTCGTGGTGGCATTTAGAGAAACAAACGTAGAAGTTTCGTAATGGCCAAGATACGAGGTATATATAAACAATACATTTTCGGTTACAGTTGCATATAGGATACCAAAGCTATCAAACTCGCACTTTCAATGGGTGAGAAGGGAAATCAGAAGACAATGGAGGTCCGTGAACAAGGTTTGTAGGCCTAACCAAGTTACCAATGTATAACCAATTGTCTCTTTATGCTTAACTTTTGGTCTATAATTTCGTTTACGTTTGGTTGGTGATGATCAATGGTATAGATTGAGTAGTGTTCTAGAGTCTCGATCGGATTGGAAGACAATGGTTATTCTCATATTCGAATTTGTGTAGGTATTGGACAACAAGAAACCGGATATACAGTGAAGAGAAGGAACTGTTGCCATTGAAGATTATGATGAACGCAGTAGGTTAAAGATAATATTTTCAGTTCCGTGATGGATTAGAAGTTGGGTTTCATTTGGATTTGAGTTTCCAGCAAGTTTGCATTGTGTTTGGCAGTGTTTTTGAGCGAGAAAATAGGGTTATGTATCTATCGTTGATTGTATGAAGAATATGGTAACGAATTTTGAAGTGATTTAGAGTTTGAATTGGATTAGAAGACTTGGGTTGCTATCTTATTTGAATTTGCAGGTGTATAAAAGAAAAACCTAAGCTACAACAAGAAGACACCATCGGTAGCAGCTGTATTCAGTTCGCAGTCACCATCATTTCTACCTGCATACAACCATCACCACTCCATCCAAGTGTTTTTTTTTTCAAGTGTTCCATACTTCCATGTGTTCTCATTTTTCACTTGTGTTGCAAATTTGTGCAAAATTAGTGGAATTTTATGGTCCACAGACCATTCTTGGAGTACAGAACTTGGAGTTTTGATGCAGGCCGACCAGTTCACTGTCGAGCCACCACCAACCGTTGATCCTGAAAAGATCATAACCTTAGCATCTGAAGTGGATAAGATTCCTCCTGATTCATATAGTTGATCCAAAGAAGGCCTTCAAGAGATAAATATTCATCGGGAACATAGTAGTTCCATTTTTCAAGAACCAACACCTTTTGGCCAGATTTTGCTAAAACTGCGGGTGGAACTCCTCCGCCACAACCAGAACCAACAATTACAACATCACATTCAATTTTGTACAAGTTTTGTTTTTCATCTTCTTTAAATTTCAAGCCTTTTCGAGTTAAAAACTGAATAAGGGTTTTGTCAGTCTCATTTGAAGTTTCTATTATTCCTCTGTCTAGTGGCTTTTTTTTCTTGCAGTTTCAGATAAGTTCTCATTGTTTTCCACCTTATAACCAATAACTTCACATGCTGGGTTCTTCGAGTTCTCATCAAGCTGCAAGAGAGAGAGATAGAGAGATGACAGTGAGAAAGTGTTATAAATTTATCGCGGGACCATATCTTCCAACAACGGCGCACACAAAAGTGAGTGAGATGAAAGCTAAACAGACAAGTGAGACAAATCATAGTTGAACACAATGATATGGAATATGATTCTGGTTATGACTAACTAAGTGGCATCAAACGTCTTCTTACCTATGTTCATCTTCCCTCTTTTTTTTTCTGTGTTATAATGGTTAATTTTTGTTCTAATGTGTTTTACTTTTATTTTGCGTTTTTTTAGCCTTAACCCTTTTATTTTCTCCCTATTATGCTTTTCTGTATTTTTGTTTATCTGAATCAATAAATCCTAACTCTTTTCTGTATTTTTGTTCTAATTGTGTTTATCGAACTATGTATTTGTTTCCTTTATGGGTTTTACATTTTTAATTTTCCTTTTTGTGGTTTACTTTCGGCTTGCACTTGCAGGATAGTCCATTGTCAAGCCAGAAATATAGCATAGATGCAATTCAGATGCATCTCTGTTTCCCTTTGGGCCTTAAATGTTTGACTTCGCGGCATGGATGATTTATTTACTCTTTTACATTTCATAGCTTGAATATTTTTTGTTGCAGGACCACTGTCTGTAACCAATCTTCGTATCTGCCGGGATGATTCGAAGGTGCAAACTATGATAACTAATAAGGCACATTGCATATTGATCTATGGCATCCAATCCATATGCCCTAAAATGATATTTATGGGTGTTTTGGCCAATCCCTTACAGGTGTTAGTTGTTAAGTTGGATTTGTGATACAAGTTTTATTGTGGAGAAGCATCTGTTTGATGATCTCAGAATACAAATTTGGGTTATACCAAGATCTACTTTCCAAATAAAAATCAAGTGCATCATTAACATCTACTTTAAGAAATTAAGTATCAGATGATATTAATTTTCGCCATTTCACTTACATATTTTATGCCATGAAAAAGGATAAAATCAATAGCTTGATTGAGAAAGTTATAGTAACAACTGAGGTAGCAAATGCTAAGGTATTCAGTCTAGGTCTTTCAAACAAGGTAAAGTTAATGACCCATACATGATTTTCTTTACAATTTTTATTTTTCTTGAGCACTAACTTATCACACACTACACACTGAAAACTAAGAGATGGTAGTTAAATGATGTGATTTTATATAGTGGTAAAAAGAGGTTCGATTCTCGAACTT
>JAJJMC010022403.1:3982286-4017484 GCA_023531435.1 Papaver californicum
CGAATACTAACTCACTAGAAATTAAGGTGCAATTTAGACACTAAAATGTGTCTATCATTAAATTTGTTTGGTATGCTCATAAATCGAACCATGCCATTTAATTAGTAAATATGATTGACTAATGTAGGGAAAAGAATTCAAAGGATATGGTGAACTCATATTTGTATTCAGCTTTATCACTAAACCTACGGAATATGCATCTTCACGAAAAACACGTACAAGCAGAATAACCAGCCAAGGTCACGGTAATAGGAAAAAAACCTTCTATTTTTATGGTAAGAAATGGTCTGTTGGCAGGTGCTTTGACTGTAGCAAGACATTGATTACCATATGGAAGCAATCAGACCAAGATAGTAGCCTGTAAGGTTGATTCAGCATCTTACAGGCATCATTTACGGTATGTGGTTGCTGTAGACTCTTCTTTTTCTTCAGTGTTGATGTCGTAGACACTTCCTTTCCCTTGATTTGATTGCGTATTTCTTCCTTTTCTATTGTTGTACAATTTTTGCTTCTTCTGAAACCTTCTTTCTTTATTTTTATTTTTATTATGAGGTTAAATTTTGTTGGATGGGTTATTTGCCAGGGTACGATATACAGTTTAATATCAAGTATGCATACTTTCGTATGTGGCAGTCGATTCTGCATCCATTATCTTCTAATAAATTAAATTAGCTTCTATGGGAAAAAAAACTCTGATGCTTCAGCCACTACAAATAAGCGCAACGTCAATTCCCGAAGTATTACATTGTAGCTCTGTCAAACATGATAGTAAGCTCACCTCCCCCAATATTCTATAAGCTTTTATTCATTTGGTTTCAATTCCTTTTTAATTGATTGGTCCACTTGATAGTTCCGTAAGTAGAAGCAACTTAAGAAAGTAAATTTTAGGAGCCTTGCAATATATGTTGATTGTGAAGTCTGATTCTATTACGACTAAGGGATTACGTCAGTTAGGAGTTACGTCGTAGGCATGTAAAAATTAAGTCTAAGTATGTAATAATAGAGCTGAAACCTTTAAAAGGAAAATTTATAGAGCAAGTAATCTGTAATTTTACAATTAATTGATTCAATAACCCTTAATTTATTGTTATGGATGTACAAGATAAATAAAATTAGATATTTCTTTAATACCTAAAAAATTATTAGATATTTTTCTAATATCCTTGATTGAATATTCACCCAAAATATTATCTTTTCATAAAATAAATTATTACAAAATAGACTAAAATATCCATATTTTATCTTTTATATAAACTAAAAGTCAATCATGTTTCTACAGACTTTTCACTATAGCTTTACCAACTGAAACAATGCCTGTCATCAGAAGGATCAGCATCATTAGTTAATAAAATTTCTTCTTTACTTACATAATCTAAAAATTCGATAAGAAAAAGGACGCATTTAAAACAAGCACTATTGAACTATTTTGAATTTGATACGAATTAATAATTTACTAAAAAATTTAGTCGAAGCTGGTGCGCCCTTGGAGCCTTATCGTAAGCAGTATCCCCAAGTGCAACAATAACCCAACCAGTACTTGTGCGATGTGCCTGATCGGTATGCCTCGTTATTCCTATCATGGTGCTTTCCGAGCTTTCACTAAAGATACCATATGTAGAACGCCTAGAATTCAAGATCCATGTAGCATATACACAATATATCACTGTATATATATATATATATATATAGGGAAATCAAAATTCAAAATACCATCGACAAAACACGACAAAACGATGTATAATGTGTGCAAATCGCAAAACACTTTATGTGCGAGGCTTGGCAATGTAAATTCAACTAACATACACATGCATCATCATATAAAATGTGTACACGTGTTGATGTATTAGGGGAAAATTGAGCGGGTTCCATTTACTTTTCTAGACTAATAACGTAGCCGCTAACATGGATTCTCAAATTGAAGTGTCACCTTCACTTCATTTGAGCCTAATTGCCTCTGGACTTGTTCAAAACTAGGAAAATTTAGATATGTAAAACTAGTATTGTAGCTTGCAACCAAATAAACAACTTACGAAAATAAAATCTTGTTTTTAAGTTTGAGCCACCAAGGAACACCTAATTCCTAACTATCAATAATCCTTTAAACTCATTTAGGTGCTAACCTAAATTTATTTATTATTCAACTTGTTGTGAAACTAGGCCCAGCTTTTGGAATTTAAGCTGTCATGTTGAGAAACCATTGAACTACGATAACAACATTAAAAGAGGAAAAAACACCAACATTCAAAATAACATTATAGATCTATAATGATCCAGGTGGACGCAGCAGATGAATAATGAATTTAGTAGCTAGTAAATTTCAAAGGTTAGAAAATAGAGAACACAAATATATCAAGCGTTAATTTAATGCTAACACACGATGCACTCAGGTACATCAAGCAATAACACAGGATGCAACTGGATGCATCCAGTGTTATTGTTTTCATTCTTATTTCAATTTCAGTAATCAACATAGGATGTACCTAAATACATCCAACAATATAAATATTCAACTCAATCCAAAATAAGATGAAATTGGTTTGATCTTAGTTTAAAAATGGATGAGAACAAATTCAACCGAATCTAAAATAGGATGAAACTAGTTTCATACTAGTCTAAACATGGATGAAAAAAATTCAACCAAATCTAATAAGGATGAAACTAGTTTCATACTAGTTTAAACATGGGTGAAAACAAATTCAGCTAACCTATAACACGGTGATACCAGTTCCATCTAAGATAGGATGATCATAGTTTCATTCTAGTTTAAACATGGATGAAAAAAAATTCAACCGAATCTAAAAAAGGATGATTCATGTTTCATCCATGTATACATAAGAAAAATAAGACAGACTAAAATTTCATTCACCTCATAAAATCACTCATGTCAGCAATTTTCGGTGTAACACAGAATGATACCAGTTTCATCCATATTTACTCAAGAAAAAAAAAACAGACTAAAAAATATCATTCATCTTATAAAATCATCCATTCCTCTCATAAATTTCACGCCTAAAACAGAGTGGTACCAGTTTCATCCATGTTTATGCAAGAATAAAACACATACTAAAATTTCATTCATCTCATAAATTGCAGGTAGTTTTGGTCAATCAATGTGGAATTGATGAATTTTAAAAATAAAATCAAAAAGACATTTAGGGTTAGGAAACTTACGAGTGATCATCTTGTGAAATTGATGGAAGACAAAATCCTAATTTTCTTAGTTTTAACAAATTCGAGAAATCTCCATTTTAATTAGGGCATGTGACGAAAAAAAAATTGTCAATGTTGGTGGTGGTGTTGATGATGCTACTGTTGGCGTTTGTAGTGGTGGTGGTTGTAGATTTTATTGATGATGGTGATGTTGAGTTTTTTTGGCGAAGAAAGATGATTTTAGAGAAGATATTATCGATAATTTTTAGGTAGAGTGTAATTGAAAGAGAACCCAGTGATATTTTAGACAGTTTTAGATTTAATTGGTTCCCATCCATTTAACCAAACTCGGTACTTTACTTGTCCGATGCGACCAAATTTTAAAAATTCCTGGGCATACAGCCCATTTTCTCGTAATTTTATGCATCTCTTTTAAAAATTTGCTTAGAAAATTGAAATAAGTTAAAGGTGTAGCACCATAGAATTTGATATGTTCTTTATCTTTAACAATTTAATGCATTATTAAAGAGATGATAGAGCATTGGGTTATAAAATTGTTGATTATCAAGTATGCTAGCTTTAAAGCGATAGTTCAAGTATGAACTAGAAAATGCAAAAAAAGAGGAGTATGCCAACAGAGAGTCATATATTTCAGTATTTTAGCATCAAACGCCTAGTACAACAAGATGCACTGAATTCAGTTTCAATCTAATTTATATTGTAAGTCCATGTATTTAATTAGGGATTGGATTTATCTTTACTTTATGAGATGTTTATTCCATGTGGGCTTATTTCATTGGCTACTTCTTCAGAAAAAAGTGAAGTAGAAGTGTGGATCCATTTTACAGTCAGAGTTTATTCCGTGCAGCTATTGTCCGTCTACCGACTGGATTAAATGGGAAAAACAGGAATACAAGTTCTGTGCTACAAATCAGTTATTAAATATATATTTCACTTCTACAAAAAAAAAATCCAGCATACCCACGGTTATAATACTTCAGCAACTTTTAAAGTCAAAATGGGGGGAAGAGAGCTTGGATGCGTCGTTTAGGAAGCTACACTTGGAGACAGTATCAGTTGATTAAGATCCCGGCCCGACGGAGAACTAGACTCAAAGGGAAAAATGGGCAGGCTGGAATAGGGTCTTATCGGAGAAGTTTAATATTGTCTAATTAAGGGAGTAACACATTATTGGGTTAAATTGTGATTTCGCTGTGTAAACTGTTTCTATCTCCGTTGTGTTTGATAGATATATTTTTGTGTCTAAATTGCTCTTAATTATGTATTTTGTTATTGCTCAATTGTATATTTATTTTGGTTTTTTATGTATTTGTAGGTATTTTTGGGATATAAACTATTGTGGAAAAATTGACCCAAAAAGTTGATAAAGGCACCCAAATTTTTTACTAAAGGCACCCACAACTTGGATTGGGGACATCGTTTCTTTATTTCAAAAATCCGAAATAGGCGGGAATGATTTCTCTACGCGTGAAAGGGTTCTATTTCTCTGAGAAGCGAGTTTTATGGGATAAGAAGTGGATTTCGAGTCAATTGAATGTTTGAGTAGCAAGATAATTATTAATACTAAATCACTTGAAAAATTAGCTAATGGTGGAATCTTTAGTCTCAGTTCTTTCCATAATCTTATATTAATTTTAATTTAATCTTCTTTATTTTTAGTATTAAAAATTAGGTTAAAAAATAAAATCTTTACAAGTATGAGTATCGAATCTTTTACCACTATTTCTAAAACACATCAGTTTTTGGCGCCGCCGACGCGGATTTGTTTTTAGGTTAGGTTTTTAGATTAATTTTTGTTTTTAGTTTTAGTTTTATTTTTAGATTTTATTATTTAGTTTTATTTTATGTTTTTGGGTATTTCTCTTTTGCTACAGGTTTTGGAACGAAAAAAAAAAGAAATTAAGCCAAAGATTTTGGTGATTAAAAGACTTGGAGTAAAGTTAAAGCTAAAAGACCAACAAAGAAGAAATTTTTTTTTTTTTTATTTATCTTTTATTTTTTAGGGTTTGTATTTTTTATTTTAATTTAGAAAAATATTGTATTAGGAAATCTTTAATTGTTTTTGTAATTTTCTTTTATTTTTGGACAATTTGGACACTTTGGAATATTTTGGACATTATTTTTATTTTTAAACCCTACGGAAGGGTAGTATTAAATATAAACTGCACAGGGAAGGACGACAATTGCGATATTGTCTCATCCCCTTGGGTTCGTACACTGACACAGGAGTCAGTGGCCCGAGTCGAATTCAACGGTTCATCGCACGTCTGGTACGGGAGGTAAAACTCTATCAATCCACGAAACCCCTGCAAGTGGATTTTCTGTATTCCTTCGTAATGCATATACGTTGAGGACTGAATACAGATTTATTTCCTAGTAAAGGGAAAGAACTGGCCATACAAGATAAGGAATCGGATTTCATCACTGTTTCCTTCTTGCCCGCCTTAGGAAAACGTTACCAAACGCGAACCTATGCTTAAAATTTTGAATACAAAGAGACTGTTAAGGTAACGAGCTTATAAAAAAGTCATTCAAAATGACTGAATTGGTTACTCTATTACCCTAACTCAAAGTTCAGGAAGATTATTTTAGGAAGATTCGAGTTGCCTTGTAACCCAAGGAAACGTTGCCAAAGAGACAGGGTTATCAAAGCTCCTTAGAGCTTATCCTATTTCTATTCGACTTAATCTAATTGGATCGTATTAAGAGGTTTGCTAAACCTGTAACTAGTTGCCTTTTGAAAGAATAGAAGCTGGTCTAGAAACAATCTAAGTGGAGCCATCACGCTTTTTTTTGCTAGATTCAACAGGTTTGATTTTGTTGAGTCAGCCTTGCTTGTGATTGCTTAGAATTCTCCTCCAATTAGGATTTATTTTTTTTAGTGTATGCCAAGACCGCTCGAAACCATCACTGAGCGAGCTTGGAAAAGAGACACTCTAGGTCGTTTGATTAGTGACAAACCTAGTAGTTCTGTCCCTGTAAATGAGGACCTGGAAGACTCTTCTTTTAAAGGCCCTGCTTTTGGAAATTTCAATTTTGAGAAATTGACACTGTGTGAAGAAGTTACTCCTAGTCCTTTGATAGTTGCAGCAATGACAACTTTAAAAGCTTTGTTGAACCCGACTAGGGCTTCTCGTCCATCATGTGTCAAGTTAGCTGAAACTGAAGCAAACTATGAGTTAAAACCTGAGACCATACAGATGCTCCCAATCTTCTTAGGGAAAGAAAATGAAAACCCTTATTTCCACGTTAGGGATTTTGAGGAAATATATAGTACCATCAGGATTAAAGACCTAGATGATGAAGCATTGAAACTTAGATTGTTTCTTTTTCTCTAATAGACAAAGCCAAATATTGGCTATATAGTTTGACTTCTGAGTCAATTGAAACCTGTGAACAATTTACATCTGCCTTTTTCCAGAAGTTTTTCCCTAGGAACAAAACATCATCTATTAGGAAACAAATTTGCATATTTTCTCAATAAGAAGGAGAATCTTTATATAGGTATTTGGAAAGGTTCAATGACTTATTATCACAATGTCTTCATCATGGTTTAGAAAAAGTAAGGCTAGTTCAGATCCTCTACGAGGGTTTAGATTATTCGAAAACAACCATGGTTGAGTCTTTATGCACAGGTGGGTTTGAAAATAAAACTTTTGATGGTGCGATGACATTTTTGAATGAAATCGCCAAAAAAACCCAGCAGTGGGAAAATAGTAGGGAGCCCCAGAAAACAATTCTTCTAAGTAGAGGAAATGTCAATAGGGTAGAAGGATCTTTTGAATCAGATGCCAAAATAGCAGCTATATCAAAAAGGTTAGAAGCTTTAGAACTGAGTCAATCTAGTTATGGAATTGAGCCCAAGTCATTTTGGGAAGGACAAATTTTTGAAGAACAAGCCCATGCTCTTTATAATAACACTAGATTTGATAATCATCAGAAGTTTGACCCTTATTCAGAAACATAAGCCTAGTTGGAGAAACCATCCAAACCTTTCTTGTCCAAGGGCAGAGTCAAGGTCAATCTAATAATTCTAAGATTCCCCCAGGTTTTGGATATACTAAGAATCCTTCAGGACCGACACAATTTCAGAATCCGATAGATAAGACGATCATGAGTTTAGCAGAGTCTCTCGCTTATTAACTCAGAACACTACAAATTTTCAACAGTCAGTCAACCAAAGTTTACAAGAAAATCAAAAGATTTTTCAGGCTCACAGTCAGGCTTCTTCCGATTTAGAAACCAAGGTTGGTCAAATCGTTAAGTCTTTGAGAGAAAGAGAAAAAGGCAAGTTCCCTAGTCAACCATACCCCAATCCTAGAGGAGTTCATGGAGTATCTTCTGGTGAGAATTCGTCAAAACATGTTAATGCAAGTAGAACCCTTAGAAATGGTAAAGTGGTAGATAACAAGGTAACCATGCCTGATAGTGAACATACTATAGTTCACCCTTATGAGCCAGTAGCTGAATAGAATGATGAAGTCTCTAAAGATCCTGATGCAGTTCCTCATAAGCCAGATTTTGGGCCCAGAGCCCCGTTCCCACAACTGTTAGCACCAACAAAAAAGGAATCCAACTTTAACGACATATTGGAGGTTTTTAAGCAAGTCACTATCAACCTTACATTATTAGATGCAATTAGGCAGACTCCTACTTATGCCAAGTTCCTTAAGGATATGTGTACGCGAAAGCGAAAGCTTAGTGTACAAAAGAAGGCCTTTTTAGATAGTCATGCGAGTTCAATTATCCAGAATAATACAACTGTAAAGACCCAGGTTCCCCAACCATTTCTTACACAGTAGGTAACTACCGTGTTGAGAAAGTATTACTTGACTTAAGAGCCAATGTGAACTTACTTCCGTACCATGTGCACCTCCAGCTAGGACTTGGTGATTTGAAATCTACTCAGATAATACTGCAGTTAGCTGATAGGTCTGTGAAAATTCCTCATGGTGTCATAGAGGATGTTCTTATTTAGGTTGATAAGTTTATTTATCCAGTGGATTTTGTTGTCCTTGATACCCAACTTTTCCCTGACTCAGAGAATCAGATACCCGTGATATTAGGTCGTCCGTTTTTATCTACATCTGCGATCATTAATTGTCGAAATGGTATTATGAACTTATCCTTTGGTAATATGACTATTGAGATGAATATTTTCAATATTAGCAACCACCTGAGCTAGATGAAACGTGCATTGAAGAGGTGAACATGATAGGAACATTATTTCAGGAGTCATTACCAAAAACTTTGTTAAAAGATCCATTAGAGAAATGCCTAGCCCACTTTTGGTTTGATTTTGATGATGATAGTGTGATTAATGAGGTGAATTCTTTGTAAGATTCATCCCCTTTGATAGACACTAGTAATGGATGGAAATCTAAGTTAGAACCACTACCAGTTTCTAAGTCTACCCTAATTCCTTCTTTAGAAGAGCCTCATAAGTTGGACCTTAAACAACTACCAGATACCCTGAAGTATGTGTTTTTAGGCCCATATAAGACTTTGTCTGTGATTGTAGCATCCGACTTGAATAATAACCAGGAAATTAGGCTAATGACCGTGCTTCAAGACAATAAGGAAGCTTTTGGGTGGACCATAGCAGACATTATGGGTATAAGTCCTACTGTTTGTATGCATCAGATTCATTTAGAGAATGATACCAAACCGTCTAGGGAGATGCAACGTCGACTTAACCCTAACATGAAAGAAGCAGTTTGAACTGAGGTGCTTAAATTATTAGATGTGGGTATTATCTACCCTATTTTAGATAGTAAGTGGGTCAGCCCCGTTCAGGTTGTTCCCAAGAAATTAGGTATCACTATAATCCAGAATGATAACAATGAGTTAATCCCAACCCGAGTAACCACGGTGTGGCGTGTTTGTATTGACTATAGAAAATTTTACAAGGTCACAAGGAAGGACCACTTTCCCCTTCCTTTCATTGACCAAATGCTTGAGAGATTAGCTGGACATAGCCATTATTGCTTGCTAGATGGTTTTTCTGGTTATAGTCAGATTGTTATTGCCCCAGAAGACCAAGAGAAAGCCACTTTTACATGTCCCTTTGGTACCTTTGCATATAGATACATGCCTTTCGGGTTGTCTAATGCACCCGCTAATTTTCAGTGTTGTATGATAAGCATATTTTATGACATGGTAGAACGGTTTTTAGAGGTCTTTATGGATGATTTTTCAGTATTTGGGTCATCTTTTGATGAGTTCTTGCACCATTTTACATTAGTGTTGACTAGGTGTAAGGAAAATAATTTAGTGCTTAATTGGGAAAAATGTTATTTCATGGTTCGATCAGGAATTGTTAGGGCATATCGTATCTTCTAAGGGTATAGAGGTAGACAAAGCCAAAGTTGACCTTATTAAGACTTTACAGGTTCCCAAAACTGTACGCGATGTTAGGTCACTCTTAGGGAATGCAGGTTTTTATCTTCGATTCATTAAGGATTTTAGCTTGATTTCTAGACCTCTTTGCAATCTGCTTGCAAAAGATGTTAAGTTTTTCTTTGATGATGTTTGTTTAGAAACTTTCGAAAAGCTTAAGACTTCGCTCACTGCCGACCCTATTTTCCAGGCACCTAACTGGAATTTACCCTTTGAAATCATGTGTGATGCTTCAGATTATGCTATTGGTGTTGTTTTAGGTCAGCGTGAAAACAAATTATTGCATGTCATTTACTATGCTAGCAAGACCCTAAATGATTCCCAACTGAACTATACTACCACAAAGAACGAATTGTTAGCCATTGTTTTTGCCCTAGATGAATTTAGACCATATCTCTGAGATTCCAAGGTTATAGTCTTTACTGATCATGGTGCTTTAAAGTACCTTCTGTCTAAGAAGGATACTAAACCTAGATTGATTAGATGGATCTTTTATTACAAGAATTTTCTCTAGAAATTAAAGACAAAAAGGGTACAGAAAATGTAGTAACAAACTACTTGTCTAGGCTTGTTTTTTATTCCCCTGAAGATTCCCCTCTTGTGAGGGATATTTTTCTTGATGAACAACTTTTTGTAGTTTCCCAATTACCTTGGTGTGCGAATATAATGAATTATCTTGTTACCGGTCGAATGCCTCAACATTGGGGTAAACAAGATCGTTCTAGATTTTTAGCCGAGGTAAAACACTTCTTTTGGGACGATCCTTATCTATTTAAGTATTGTCCATATCAAATTATTAGGAGATGCATACCTGAGAGTGACCAGACTAGTATTATTTCCTTTTGTCATGTTCATGCTTATGGGGGTCATTTTAGTACTAAGAAGACTGCTGCTAAGATATTGCAGTGTAGTTTCTACTGGACTTCGTTGTTTAAAGACACCCATAGCTATTGTGTTGCTTGTGAGCGTTGTCAGAAGTTAGGAACCATTTCCCGTAGAATTATGATGCCTTTGAACCCTATTTTGGTTATTGAGGTTTTTGCTGTGTGGGGTATTTATTTTATGGGTCCTTTTCCTAATTCCTTTGGTTTTTTGACATCCTTGTCGTTGTAGACTATGTCTCAAAATGGGTTGAGGCGTTTTCGTGTAAAACGAACGACCACAAGGTTGTGGTCCAATTTTTAAATGATAACATATTTGCATGTTTTGGTACACCGTGAGCTATAATTAGTGATGGAGGGTCACACTTTCGTAACCGACCTTTTAATCTCTTTATGAAGAAATATGGTATTACTCACAAAGTAGCTACCCCATATCACCCCAAGACTAGTGGACAAGTAGAGGTTTCCAATAGGGAAATTAAACATATTTTAGAGAAAACAAGTAATCCTAATAGGAAAGACTGGTCATTGAGGCTTATTGGTGCCTTATGGGCTTACCGTAATGCGTTTAAGACCCCCATTGGAAAGTCACCTTATCGTCTAATTTTTGACAAGGCATAACACCTGCCCGTCGAGTTAGAACATAGAGCATATTGGCTGTAAAGCAGTTTAATTTTTCACTTGAAAAGGCAGGAGCTCACAGGAAGCTCCAGCTCAATGAGTTGGAAGAGATTCGGAAAGATGCATATGAAATTGCTAGGGAGTATAAGAACAAAATGAAACTTGTGCATGATAGAAATATTTTAAAAAGTCATTTTCTCCATGTCAAAAATTTCTTCTCTATGATACTCGTTTGCATCTATTCCTCAGGAAATTACGCTATCGGTGGACCGGTCTTTTTGTTGTTCGCACTGTTTTTCCGCATGGTGCTATTGAGACTCAAGATGGTAGAAGTCCTTTCAAGGTTAACGATCAGAGATTGAAACAATTTTTAGAGCCTTTTCTTACAGGTGATGTTGAGGAGGTCCCTCTGGAGGACCCTGTTTACTTTGATTGACCATCAAAGTTGTTTTTTGTACATAAATATATTTCTGTAGGTTTTTATTTTTCGTTTTTAGGTTTTTATTTTATGTCTTATTCTCCGTAGAAGGATTTTTCACCCAGGTACTATCTTTCTGACTTACCTCTTTATTCATATTGTTACTAATCTATTGGTACTGCTCTTTATTTTGAAAAATTGAGGACACTGTTTGATTTAAGTTTGGGGTAAGGGGAAAAAATTAGTGCAATAATAAAACTCCAAAAGTTAGAAACTTGTGAACAATTTAGGATGACACTAACCATTCTAGGTAAATGAAAACTTAGCTCTTTTTCTATAGGAATTGGTATGCCAGTTAAATGGTCTATTCCTAAAAGGACAGAGTTCAGGTGTTAGAAATAACATGATAGTCGTCACCATATCTCGGAGTCTATCTCGACCATATCACCTTTTTTTTTTTTTGTTTTTTTTTTTTTGTATTTCTCTAAGTGATTTGGTGGGGCACCAATATCGAATTATTATCGCCGCCAGGATGGAGTAGTGTGTTTGAGATCAAGCCCCATTATTGTATTTTATTTAGATCATTATTAAAAAAAATCGAGTATTGACACTTTGTTAGCAATATGTGTGTGTTCTCTCTGTCTCTGTCGCCTAAGCAAGCATGGAACGCAAGATCCATGAGAACTATCATGTAAGATGCTGATAAGGAGCATGTGCTTGGATTCATTTGATCCAATCATGTTTTCAGTACATTTAATAAAATAATAAATAATTGTTTTATTTTCAATAAATCGATCGTTGGGACCCTTGTATATACCAGCTGAGTCGATATTAGTATAAGGAGTAAGACCAATGGGAGCGTATTCAATCCATTAGGATTCATCTTGGCACTGACCTTCAGACAAATATGGGAAACACCGTTCACCTTAATCAACATGCACAAACTTCATCATCTCCATATCCATCTTCTAAATCTTATCATGTGATTGAACTTTGATAGATTCTGAGTATCGTGGTTGAACGACTATCTAAGTAGAGCTTTGTTTTCTTATATATGAATTTTTGTATGCTGAGTGCAAACTCGTGTACAACAATTGGACTCATAAAGGGTAATGATTCCCATAGACGAAGAATTCAGTATGTCAACTAAATAACTTGTTTAGTGTTTACCCTCAATCGTTCATAGGTATCTAGTGTTTGGAGTAGAAGGTTTTGTGGGTATAACTCTTGTAAACCCTCACGAGACAAAACTCGTCCACTAGGAACACCTAGGGGTTTAAAGGCTTATTACATATGCTAAATGTAGTCGTGATTCCTGCGAAAGTGAGTTAGGATTTTATTTTATTCTTAGATTAGATTTTGCTCGAGGACTAGCAAATAATAAGTTTGGGGGTATTTGATAGACACACTTTTGTGTCTAAATTGTTCTCAATTATGTATTTTGTTAGTGCTCAATTGTATACTTATTTTGGTTTTTTATGTATTTGTAGGTATTTTTGGGATATAAACTTTTGTGGAAAAATTGGCTCAAAAAGTCGATAAAGGCTCCCAGAAAAATTACTAAAGACACCCGTAATTTGGATTAGGGGCACCTCTTTTTTATTTCAAAAATCCGAAATAGGCGATTATGATTTCTCTACGCGTGAAAGGGTTTTGTTTCTTTGGGAAGCGAGTTTTATGGGATAAGAAGTGGATTTCGAGTTATATATATGAAGGAATAGTAAAAAAATATCAATACACGTCAGGTCTGGAGTTTTCTGCCGAGAAAACATGTTGAGATGTCGAGTTGTAGCCGGAAAAGAGATTTAATCTCTGATTTGGAGTTGTACGAATTTCAATCTGTTTTGTAGAGTTGTTAGGATCCGTTTGTTGCAAAAGGCCCGCTTTGTAAAGGTCTAGAGCAGCTAGGCAGTCGCTCTTGTAATCAACCAACTTTCCTAAAGCGAGTACTCTTCTCATTGCTTCAGAGCTAGACCAACCACCAGGGAGCAAGTAAAATTCTTATCGCTTAATAGCTAGACCAACCAATAGAGCAAGTAAAATACCAATTGCTCATATCTAGACCAACCATCTTAGAGCAAGTAAAATACTTAGTTGATAGATATATGGAACAACTTGGCCTGAAATTGTTTTGTTAAGGTTTTAAGCGACCAAATAATTTTGCTCGCTAAAAGCGATTTCTGATTTTGATTGGTCTGAAGTTGGTTGCATAAGTTTTTAAGCTACCAAATTTTTTTACTCTCTAAAAGCGATTTGTGATTTAGGAGCTATTAAAATACCTAGTTGATAGATACATGGAACAACTTAGCCTGAAGTTGGTTGCTTAGATTTTTAAACTACCAAATTGTTTTGCTCCCTAAAAGAGAATTGAACTATTAAAATACCTAGTTGATAGATACATTGAACAACTTAGTATGAAGTTGGTTGCTTAGATTTTTAAACTACCAAATTGTTCTGCTCCCTAAAAGCGAATTCTGATTTTGATTGGCCTGAAGTTGATAGCTTAAGTTTTTAAGCTACCAAATTTCTTTGGTCGTTAAAAGCAAATTTTGATTTAGATAATCCCAAAATGTAATTGTAATTAAAAAGTTATCACTAATTAAGATTAGTTAATTAAAATGGCAACTTCTAATTAAGATTAGATAATTACAAATATATTGTACTTCAGTATCCCCACCAAAAGACATTACCTTTTTACATAACTGTTTGCCACATATCCCCGACAAGAACCAAAAAACATACAAAAGTTAATGGTTCATGTATCATCTTAATCTCTAATTTTCACTTCCCCAAAAGAACAAAAAACATATATGTCAAGGTCCAAACAAAAGACCAAAAAAAAAGAGCCAGCAAAAGGCATTGTACCTGCTTGTTCACCAAAATAAAACTGCACATCCATTGTTCACCAAAATAAAACTGCACATCCATCAGTTAGTCAGACTCATCCTCCATATACAAATCATTCTCCTGATTGTCATCAGCACGTCCATCTACCTACAAATCATGATCATCGCCAGCATCGTCGTCCTCATCTTTTTTCTCATCTAGGGATTCATCTTCCAAATAATCTGGCATAGGTTGAATTCCCATTTTCTTCAAAGCCTCATTCATATACTCTCTGAGATTACGCTCTCTCCATTGAAGCTTTGAGATCTCCTTGTCTTGCTTTGCAACTTTCTTCTTTTCTGAGTCCAACTGTTCTTTGAGAGCAGTCATTTGTGCTTCATTTCTTTCATATAAGCTAAAGCTGTTGGTAGAAATTTTAACTTACGAGCACGCTTGGCCCCATAGCGACGAGGATCAACAACCTTTGCATATATTTCTTCAGGCGTGTAGTTGACTTCACCTAGACGAACCTGCTCACTCAATCGATTCAATTCTGACTGCATAAACATTGTAAAAGAAAAACAGGCAACTAATTCAAAGAACTATCATATAAGAAGAATGTTTATATAAGCAGAATATAAGCAGAATTTAAGCAGAATAAAAACAGGCAACTAATTCAAAGAACATTCATTTCTGACTGCCTATAAGCAGAATTTTCATTCAAAGTGCAGTAACTCGAGCAAAAAAATAAAATATGGATGGATCAAATACTATCGTAAAACCACATTTAAACAACTAAGGTTCTCATGTATGATCAAATTCCGTAATCTGCAAAAAATATAGTTAATAAGAAAACCCTAACCAAGTTTAACGTTTACTTCATATTTCAACACATCCTTAGCTATTATGCAGACGTTCAACACATCAGCCAACAAAGATCTAATGAAGCCAGAACATGGAAAACAACGCGCAATCATCATGTCTTCCTGAATTATTCAAAAATATTGCTACCACACAAACAGTAAGAAATGCATAGCCAAAAAACTATATAAATTTGTATTATGCATTGCAACCATACCAACGGTAACAAATGACACATGCTACGTATTTGGACCTTGTAGATTGGGATGCTCAGTTCGCATTTAGACCAACAGTAAGTATCAAGCATTATTCAAATTAGTTAATAGTGAGTGAATGAAATTTGTACCTGCCAATCTTCATACACTTTACCGAGCTTCTAGCTTTGTGGGTTACCATGAACATACTGAGTGGATCAACTGGGAGATTTTCGCATGCCTAATGATATATAACTTGTTAGTGTACCACAGTAAAAGTAATTAATACATAAAGAAAACCCAAAAAACAGCAATAAACAATTTAAGATATCCTAGCATGCGCTTTCCTAGCAAAACTCTGCGTACCATTTGTATGATTCAGAGCTTGTGCCTTCCGCACAGCCTTTGCTTTCTCGGATGCAGCCTACCAATTAAATATGAAAAATGCAAGTTAGGAGACACTCTAGCAAATATCTGGACACCACAGCTCCATGTTAAAGGTTAAACATATATTTATTATCTAAGATGTCAAATCATCAAAATACATTGAAAAAGGTTAGACCAGCAAATTTATATACCTTAAACGCAACATCAGTGTTGAAGAAGTCACACATAAATGTCCAGTCATCCATATTGCGGATTCTTGGGGATGGATGTAGAAAAGCTTGTTCATGACTATCAAACGATCGATAGTGCTTAGCCAACTCAGAGCGATATCTCACGTAAGCCAGCCTCATCTGTGTTCTAATAGCCTTTTCAGCGTTTGCGTCATCAGGTACTAAGATATGGTAATCCTAGAACAAAAAATAAATATGTTAAACAGTGACCAGTAATTAAAAAATTTTATGGAACTAGAAAAAAATTAATAAAAAAGGTGAATTAAGTATTACCCTGACAAGTTTAGATACTCTTGTTATCTTTTCTTCAGGCATGTTTCTAAACAGACGCACAGTCAAAGGAAAGTTGTCACTCTGGCGCACCCACATACATATGGCTAGAATACATTCAAGGCTGATTTTACCCACCAAGCCATTATCAGAAACTTCCACTTTCAGTTTATCTTCAGCAGTATCTCTAAGTGCAACATCAAAAGAACTAAACAATCATGGGTACAGAAAAGTATAAGAGTAACAATGACCCAACACTATCAAATCCCATACCCTAAACAAAAGTTACAGACTTTTTTGATATGAGAAAAAGAGATCTATTAAAAAAATTAGAAAACTACAGAAAAAAGTCACAAAGAACCAAAAAAAAATCAATAAAGGTTAATGGAAGATTCCATATGAAACATGAGTATTTACCACTACTACATTACATCAAAAGAACTAAACAATCATGGGTGCAGAAAAGTATAAGAGTAACAGTGACCCAACACTATCAAATCCCATACCCTAAACAAAAGTTACAGACTTTTTTGATATGAGAAAAAAGAGATCTATTAAAAAAATTAGAAAACTACAAAAAAAGTCACAAAGAACCAAAAAAAAATCAGTAGAGGTTAATGGAGGATTCCATATGAAACATGAGTATTTACCACTACTACATTACATCAAAAGAACTAAACAATCATGGGTGCAGAAAAGTATAAGAGTAACAGTGACCCAACACTATCAAATCCCATACCCTAAACAAAAGGTTACAGACTTTTTTGATATGAGAAAAAAGAGATCTATAACAAAAGTAGAAAGCTATAGAAAAAAGTCACAAAGAACCAAAAAAAATCAGTATAGGTTAATGGGAGATTCCATCCCAACCAAAAACAAATTTAAAAGGGAATTAAAGAAAGATTAAAGTAGCAAAAAGACAACATCAGAGACAAAAAAAAATAATTTTGATGAATCCCCAAATTAAACCCTAAATATTGAACCTAATGATGCAGACAATATCAAATACAAAAAATAAATAAATAATAATAACTTCTGATGATCCCCAAATTAAACCCTAAATATTTAACCCAATCATGCAGACAACATCAAATACAAAAAAAAAATGTTACTTCTGATGATCCCCAAACTACACAGCGGACCTCAAAGCTTAAAATGAAAAATATGGATGCTAAGAAAGACACCCCTAAGCTTAAAATCAAACATTGGGGAACAAATATGCCAGATCTAAACATATTAACACAGAAATGATAAAATACACTATGAACTTGATGTTGCAGGACATGATTTAAACATGTTTTAGAGAACATACTTGTGACGTACTGAAGGAACACTATGAAGTTGATGTTGAAGGGTATCAAATATTGAATGACGCTTCAAGATTTAGTGGTGATGAAGGTATCGACGGTGAAAACCCTAGCTTTTCGCCTACTGGCGACTGCTCTGGAAGTTTTGAGAGAGCAGAACCGACAAAAAGAGAGAAAGACAGGGAAAGAAAATGATAGGAAAAAAAAGTTCAGGGTTTTGAACAAAAAAAATTGAACGGTGGATAAGACACCTCATACGGATCATGGAAATTTTTGGATGGTCCAGATTCGTTTTTGGATTCTCATATGGATTAAGACAAGTGTATGAGTAGCATGTGTGGTTCTCTTTGTGTTAAAAACTAGTGCATTCAATTTTATTATGACGAATCCTATACGAAAAAATCCAAAGAATATATATAAATTAATTTGGATATTTTTATCGACGATAGAGCTCTGGTAAAGATTTCGACTTAGGGGAAAAGGTCATTAAAGACACAATATGAACAATATAGGTAGGTTTAGGGTTCCGATGAAGATTCCAACTTAGTGAAAGAGGTTATTAATTAAGGATAATATGACAAACATCGGTAGGTTTAGGATTCTAGTGAATTTCTGACTTAGGAAAAGAGGTCATTAAGGATCATAGGACGAACATCGGTAGGGTTAGGGTTCCGATAAGATTATAACTTAGAAAAAAAGGTCGTTAAGGATAATATGACGAACTTCGACAGTTTTAGGGTTTTGGTGAGGGGAAGAGGTCATCAAGGATATATGACACGCATCGGTAGGGTTAGGGTACCGGTGAAGATTCCGACTTAAGGGAAGAGGTTATTAAGGATAATATAACGAACATCGATAGGTTTAGGGTAAAGGTGAAGATTCTTGCTTAGGGAAAGAGGTCATTAAGGATAATAGGACGAACATCGAGAGGTTTAGGGTTTTGGTAAGGGGAAGAGGTCATCAAGGATAATATGACACACATCGGTAGGGTTAGGGTACCGGTGAAGATTACGACTTAGGGGGAAAGGGTTATTAAGGATAATATGACGAACATCGATAGGTTTAGGGTAAAGGTGAAGATTCTGACTTAGGGAAAGAGGTCATTAAGGATAATAGGACGAACATCGGTAGGCTTAGGATTCCGATAAGATTATAACTTAGACAAAAAGGTCGTTAAGGATAATATTACGAACATCGACAGGTTTAGGGTTTTGGTGAGGGGAAAAGGTCATCAAGGATAATATGACACACATCGGTAGGGTTAGGTACCGGTGAAGATTCCGACTTAGGGGAAGAGGTTGTTAAGGATAATATGACGAACATCGATAGGTTTAGGGTTAGGGTACCGGGGAAGAGGTCATCAAGAACAGTATGAACAAGTTTATGAGAATGAACCGATAACAAACAAGATTATGAAATTAAAGATTAAACACTCGTATGAAGATGTACTTTCGACATAACAATCATTAGTCTAAAATTGATTGACCAAACATGACATTAATTACTACGTCCCGAACTGCACCCCACCGAGAACGATAATCCTAGGCTATATATGCAAAACACAACAGGGATGCGGATTACTACCGAGAACGGGAAATAAATATCGAGTTTCCAAATAAATCTACAAATAATAATCATGTGATAGTTTTACAAACACAAGGTATATTTTGGACTGATATCTCTCCCCATTTTGACCCAAATTCCTCTTGGAATCCATATTTTACAATTAACTCAAAAAAATCTCGTTTTATAATATGCATGGCAACCCATATTACCCGACTATTCCGACCAATCAAAGATCGGATTTTATGGTTGTAAAATTACGGGAAATAATTAGATTTATTATGGTTACGAAATTATCGGGAAATAATTATATTTATTATTTTTATTCATCTTACCGAGATGTGTCCACGTAATAGTCAAATAATTAAAATTCTATGTTTCAAAAATAATAATTAAACTTCCCACGTGTAATTTTTTTTTTTGGTGAAATTGTTTTAAATGTAATACATACAGCTATACCCGTCAAACAAAACAAATGGTGGACCTCTAGCAAAACAGGTCACATGAACTTTTAAAGATTTTCACTCATGGACCCATATCCTTTTGTGCTGAACCACATGCTAACTTCACCCAACTCAATGTCTCTAACTTTAAAGTGCCATAATTTCAGACAAATTTAACTTCACCAACATAAAACGAAATCTCTAACTTTAATGTGCCCTCATTTCAAACAAACTTACCTACCCAAATATTAAACGAAGAATACTGCGAGGTTTTCTTCTTAGACTTCTCAGTTGTTTCTCCACCAAATCTGTTGTCGAATAAATTAGTTTAGATTTCCCTTTTATGGAGATTCCTGTAGTATAATCTCAGTTTCTAGTTACGAATTATTTCGAAGCTAGGGTTCAATCTCATTTTCCTCTACACAACCAGGGACCTATCGAAGTCAGAGAGAAGAAATTTTTTGGCTTGGTCGAAGTCTTGAAGTCGAAGAGAAGAGTTTAGTATAGTACGTATTCCTGAATCCTTAGTGCAGTGATTTCTGGTATTGTACAGGATTTAGTGGAATGAATTTTTGCTAGGTTTCTCAACTTCTCTTACTATGTTTAGAAATTAGGGCTTTTATTTGATTTGATGAATTTTTCCATAAACTTAAAATTAGGGGTTTTTAATTTTATTCTACTATTCAACTTTTATAGTTCATGGTGAATTCATCAATTGGGTACAGTACATAATGCTTACTTAAAAGCCCAGGTTTTTAATTTGATTCTACTAACAGTAGCCTTTGCCTACTAATTGTTAAATTAGGGGTTGTACTAATTCTACTAACAGTACAGAATGCTTACTTGCTTAGTAGTTAGTATTGGGTATTTAGGGTACAGTACAGAATGCTTAGTATTAGGCATTCCATTTTGTGTTAACAAGTAGTGTTTATATTTTTTGTAACTTACATTCGCGCATAGATATTTGATTATGTATTTTAGCATTTCAATTTAATTGTGCGTGTTCGATACAGATATTCTGGTAAACTTCCTAGACTCTGCAATGGATAAGAGTTAGATTAAAATGCATAGGAAAGAGGAGGTGTTCCGCGAGGGAGTCGTAAACTTCCTAGACTCTGCGTTTGAGCATATACAACCTGGGATGGAATCAATTCGTTGTCCGTGTGTGTACTGCAATAACAATTGCTACCGTTCTCGAGATGAAGTGCATCTACATATATTGCATCATGGGTTCACGAAAGGATATACTAATTGGATATACCATGGGGAGGCAGAGGTAAGGGAACCTTTGGGTACTGCTAGAACAGTTGAAGATAACTTGCTGGAAAACGACGATTGGGATGAGTTGCTAGGTGGTATGGGAGCAGCTTCGAACTCCGATGCTGCTAATTTTTACCGGTTGTTGGAGGAGGCCTAGGAACCTCTTTATCCTAATTGTAAGAATTATTCAAGGTTATCCTTTACTGTGCACTTACTTCGTATTAAGACCCGTGGTGGATTGGCTAACAAATGGTTTGACGAGCTGTTGAGTCTTCTGATCAAGGCATTTCCAACTGCCCTAATACCAAAGAAATGTTACGAGGCTCTAAAAATCATAAGGGACTTGGGTCTTACCTACCAAAAGATCGATGCTTGCCCAAACGATTGCATATTGTTTTGGAAAGACTATTCACTCTTGGATAAGTGCCTGGTCTGTCATACTTGCAGATGGAAAAATGATGGGTTGCTGGTTGATAGACACATTTTTGTATCTAAATTGCGCTCGATTATCTATTTTGATAGTGTTCGATTTTGTACTTATTATGTCTTTTATGTCTTTGTATGTATTTTTGAGAAATAAATAATTTAGGAAAAATTGGCTCGAAAAGTGATAAAGGTACCCGTAGAGAATTGATAAAGGCACCCACACTTTGGATGGGGGCAACCCTTTTTTGATTTCAAAATTCCGAATATGGCGGGAACCCTAGTTGCATTGTGAAGAAACTGTTGTTGAGTTGGTGTCACGCATTTTTAGTGATTTGGGTATTTCTAATTCACCCAAGAGAATCTAAACAACATAAATATGATCTGTACACGTCGAAGATTGGAGTTTCAGCCAGAAAAATCGCCAACAGTGATGAATTTGGACGGACAGAGTTGGTTCTGTTTCGGATAACGCACAATTAGAGATTGAGTTGGAGTTGTTTTAGGAGTTTTAATCACTTTAGAAGACTCTCTAGGGTTTGTATATATATAACAAAGAGAAGGGAGGAAGCCAGGGGGGAAGAGACAGAGAGAATCATCGAAAAGTAGACAGGAAGCTTGGTTTTTCTGCTGCTGCCGAAGAGGAAGAACAGCTGAAGAACATACGGCGCCAGCAAACTGTCGCTGCTTCAGCTGCTTCAACAATTGTTCTTCTACTACACATTCGTCCGATCTTTTCTCCTGTTCCATTTTCTCTCTGGTGTAACACTCTGAACCCTTCACTGTAACGCTTATAAGCGTATCAAAACGTCTGTGTTACTTCTTTTTAATCATTGTAAGGACTTTTTGAGCAATTAAAGATTATTTTGAGTGTGTTTCCATTAGAATGAGCTAATCACCATCACTGGGGCGACGGAGGAAGCTTTTTCTCCAATAATTAAGTGGTAACTTCTATTTTATCTATTTATTTTATAATTCTTTTATTATTATTTGCCTTGAATTAAATTGAAAAAATGGTTTTTTTCAAATAATTGTGTTTTCTTTTGATGGATCATGCTTGGTTTTCCAATCTTGATGTCTCATGCTTTCGATTTACAATTATTCTTTCAAAAACCTAACTTTGGCAATGATTTGATTAAACTGAATATAAGAATTGCACGATTTTATCACTTGAGTTATTGGTTAAAAGTGGAATCCTTAGTCCTGATTCTTCCCATCAATTTTAAATCATCTTTACTCTAATCTGTTTTATTTTTAGTTATTAAAAATTAAGTTTAAAAATCGAATCTTCACAAGTCCGAGAATAAAACCTTTTTTACCACTATATTAAAATCACATCAATTTTTGGCGCCGCCGACGCGGAATTGTTTTTAGGTTTAGAGTTTTAGATTTATTTTTAGGTTTTTATTTTTATTTTTATTTGACTTTGTTCTATTTTACGTTTCTTTGGGTATTTATGTTTTTACTACATGTTTTGGATTTGGATTCAAAGGAAAGGAAATAGAGCCAAAGACTTTGGTGATTAAAGACTTGGAGTTAAAGTTAAAGCTTAACGAACGGAAAAGAAGACAAAGAATTTTATTTTTAATTAGATTTTTTGTATATAGATTTTATTTGTTTAGAAAATTATATTAGGAATTTTGTGTTATTGTCTTTTATTTTTTGGACATTTTTTGGACATTATTTTTGGGACTTTGGACATTTTATTTATTTTTAAACCCTACGGAAGGGTATTATTAAATGTAAACTATTACAGGGGAAGGACGACAATTACGATATTGTCTCGGCCCCTCGGGTTCGTACACTGACACAGGAGTCGGTGGCTCGAGTCGACTACAACTGATTCATCCCTCGTCTGGTACGGGAGGTAAGACTTGATCAACCCACGAATCCCCTGCAAGTGGGTTTACTGTATTCCTTCGTATGCATATATGTTGAGGAATTGAATACGGTTTTACTTTTCTAGTAAAGGGCAAGAACTGGCCATACAAGATAAGGACTCGGATTTCATCACCGTTTCCTTCTTGCCCTCTTTAGAAACACGTTACCAAACGCGAACCTAAATCTTAAAATTTTGACTAGAAAAAGACCGATAGGCTAACGAGCTTATAGGAAACTCATTCAAAAAGACTGTATTGGTTATTTTGTTAGCAGAACTCGAAGTTCAAGAAGATTATTTTAAGTTGATGATAGCCGCCTTGTAACCCAGGGAAAGTGCCAAAGAGACAGGGTTATCAAAGCTCATTAGAGCTTATCTTGTTTCTCTTCGACTTGATCTAATTCGGACCATTCCAAGAGGTTTGCTAAAATTGTAACTAGTTTCCTTTTGAAAGAATAGAAGCTGGTCTAGAAACAATCTAAGTGGAGTCATCATGCTTTTTGTTTGCTAGATTTAATAGGTTTGATTTGGTTGAGTCAGTCTTGCTTGTGATTGTTAGAATTTCCTTCCGTTTAAGATTTATTTATTTTTAGTTTTTATTAGTGTATGCCAAGACTGCTCTTCAAACGGACTTGGAAAAGAGACGCTCTAGGTCGCTTAATTAGTGACAAGCCTAGTAGTTTTGTCCCTGGAAACGAGAAACTCGAAGACTCTTCTTTTGAGGGCCTTGTTTTTGATTTTGAAAACTTGACTTTGTATGAAGAAGTTACTCCTTTGATAGTATCGGCAATGACAACTTTAAAGTTTTGTTGAACCCGACTAGAACTTCTCATCCATCAGCTATTAAGTTAGCTGAAACTCAAGCAAACTATGAGTTGAAACCTGGTACCATACAGATGCTCCCACTCTTCTTAGGAAAAGAAAATGAAAACCCTTACTTTCACATTAGGGATTTTGAAGAAATATGTAGTACCCTAAGAATTCACAACATGTCTGATGAAGCTTTGAAACTTAGGTTATTTCCTTTTTCCCTAAGAGACAAGGCTAAATCTTGGTTATATAGTTTGCCATCTGAATCCATCGAAACATATGAAGAACTTACCGCTGCCTTTTTATCTAAAATTTTCCCTAGACACAAAATATCATTTCTTAGGCAAGAAATTTCCACATTTTGGCAACAAGAAGGAGAATCTTTGTATAGGTACGTGGAAAGGTTCAACGAATTAGTAACACCAACACGGTTTAGAAGAACAAAGACTAGTCCAGATCCTTTATGAAGGGCTAGATTATCCAAAAACGATCATGGTTGAGTCATTGTGTTCAGGGAATTTAGAGAGTAAAACTTTTAATGAGGCAATAAAATTTTTGCATGAAATTGCCGAAAAAACCCATCAATAGGAATGTAGTAAGAAACCCCAGAGAAAAATCTACTGAGCAGAGGTAATGTCAATAAATTAGATGGAATTCTTGAATCAGATGCCAAATTTGCAGTTATAGCAAAAAGGTTAGAAGCTTTAGAATTAAGTCAAACTAGTTGTGGAATAGAACCCAAGTCATATTGGGAAGGACAGACTGTTGAAGAGCAAGCCCATGCTCTTTACAATAACACTAGATATGATAACCGTCAGAAGTTTGACCCATATTCAGAAACCTATAACCCTGGTTGGAGAAACCATCCAAATTTTTCTTGGTCTAAGGGCCAAAATCAAGGTCATACTAGTAACCCTCAGGTTCCCCCAGGTTTTGGTTATACTAAGAATTCTTCTGATACAACACAATTTCAGAATCCGTTAGAAAAGACGGTCATGATTTAGCAGATACGGTCGCCACATTAGTTCAGAGCACTAAGGAGTTACATCAGAACACTAAAGAGTTTCAGCAGTATGTCAATCAAAGTTTAAGAGACAATCAAAAAATTATTCAGGATAACAGTCAGGCAATTTCCAATTTAGAAAACCAGGTTAGTCAAATCGCTGAGTCTTTGAGAGACAGAGAAAAAGGCAAGTTCCCTAGTCAAACACAACCCAACCCTAGAGGAGTTCATGAGTTATCTTCTGACCATGTGAATTCAATTAAAACCCTTAGAAGTGGTAGAGTAGTATACAATAAGGTAACCTTGCCCGATAGTGAACATGTTGTAGTTCACCCTTCTGAGTCTATAGTCAAAGAGACTGATAAAGTCTCTAAAAAGTCCAATGCGGTTCCCGCTGAACCCGATTTTGTGCCCAAAGCCCCATTCCCACAACTTCTAATACCAACTAGGAAGGAATCCAACTTTAATGATATATTGAAGGTTTTTAAGCAAGTCACGATCAACCTTCCATTATTAGATGCAATTAGGAAGATTCCTGCTTATTCCAAGTTCCTTAAGGATATTTGTACGCGAAAGCGAAAGCTTAGTGTACCAAAGAAAGCCTTTTTAGCAATTCATGTGAGTTCAATTATCCAGAACAATACAACTCCTAAGTACAAAGACCCAGGTTCCCCAACCATTTCTTGCACAATAGGTAACTACCGTGTTGAGTAAGCGTTACTTGACTTAGGAGCCAGTGTGAAATTACTTCCGTACCATGTGTACCTCCGGATAGGACTTGGTGATTTGAAACCTACTCAGATAACACTGCAGTTAGCTGATAGGTCTGTGAAAATTCCTCGTGGTATCATAGAGGATGTTCTTATTGAGGTCGATAAGTTTATTTATCCAGTAGATTTTGTTGTCCTTGATACCCAACTTGTCTCTGACCCAGAGAATCAGATACCTGTGATATTAGGTCGCCCATTTTTAGATACATCTAATGCAATCATTAACTGTCTATCTAGAGACACTGAAAACTCTAAGTTTGGGGGTGACTATCATTCTCCATGTTCTTTACCTTTATCTCTTAGAAAGGTCCCTAACTTGGGACTTTACATATGCACCTCTACCATTTTACAAGATCATCTTCAAGCTAGATTCCCTGATCCTCTTAATGTTCAGAAAGAAATTCAGTTGTCAGAAGCCCATCCTCTGGTCGATGTGGTTTACCTAGGCGATAATACCAAGATTGACTTTGTTTTCCCACCAAAATATTTTCTTCCTTATGTGGGAACGTTAAAATTTCAAATGTGTCATTATTAAGTTTTGAGACTAAACCTAATTACTTTAGGAAATTAGAATCGATACATTTGTTTAAGAATGACCACCTTCATAGTAGTCAACAGTGTGAGTCAAATGAGTCAAATCTGATTGACTTTAAGGATCCACAATTATTCAGGTTATTATTATGTGCTTCTAAGTTCTTAATTGAGTTATTCCAGACTCTACAACCTGATTCTTTTGATATTTCCTACGAGGAAATCCAGCCCATGAAAATATGTTATCTAGACCCTTTTATAGAGCCTGAACCTGAACTACAACTAGAAGTAGTTGTTATAAACAGAAAACTAGATAAGGGTATGCTCGGTTTTTTCATTTTCTTGGCCTGTTGTTGTTTCCTCTTATTTGTGATATCACTATTTGATTCAGAAAACCCACAGTTGTTCCGACTATTGATATATGATTTTATGAGGTGACTAAGTCTTTCTTAGTCTGGCTGAAGACTTTAAACTTAGCACTTCTTGGGAGGTAACCCATGATCATGAAACACGGTAATATCTTTCCTTAACTCCTTTTCATGAAGTGATAACAGTTTCTCCTTGTTCATATTTTTAATCATTCATCTTTAGAAACATTGAGGACACTGTTTGATTTAAGTTTGGGGGTAAAGGAGAAACTTTTTTTAGTGAAATAATAAATCTCTAGAATTTAGAAGCTTGTGAACACTTCAGGGTGACACTAACCATTCTAGGTAGATGGAAACTCTGCTCTTTTTCTATAGGAATTGGTACGCCCAGTTAAATGGTCTATTCATAAAAGGACAGAGTTCAGGTGTTAGAAATAGCATGATATTCGTCACCATATCTCGGAGTCTATCTCGACTATATCATTTTCTGTTTTTACTTTTGCAATTTTGTGTTTCTCTAAGTGATTTGGTGGGACCCAGTATCAAATTGTTATCGCTGTCAGGATGAAATAGAGTGTTTTGAGATCAAGTCCCATTATTGCATTTTAAAAAGAAAAAAAAAAGAAAAACAAAAGAAAAACAAAAACAAAACAAAAAAAGAAAAAAAAAAGAAAAAAGAATATTGACACTTTGATAGAAGTATGTGTGTTCTCCCTGTCTCCGTCGCCTAAGCAAGCGTGGAACGCAGGATCCATGGGAACTCGTGTATATACTAGTTGAATTGATATTAGTATTAGATTTAAGACCAGTGGGTGCGTATCTCAATTCATTAGGTTTCATCCTGGCATTGACCTTCAGACAGATATGGGAAACACCGTTCACCTTGGTCAACATGTGCAACCTTCATATTTTCCATGTCCATCTTCTAAATCTTTTCATGTGATTGAACTGTGATAGATTCTGAATCTTGTGGTTGAACAATTATCTGCGTAGAGCTCTGTTGTCTTATATATGAATTTTAGTATGCTTGAGTAAACACTCGTGTACAGCAATTGGACTCATATAGGGTAATGGTTCCCATAGCTGAAGAATTGAGTAAGCCAACTAAATAGCATGTTTAGTGTCTATCCTTAATCATTCACGAGTCGCTAAAATCTGGAGTAAAGGTTTTGTGGGTATACCTCTTGTAAATCCTCACGAGACAAAACTCGTCCACTAGGGACACCTAGGGGTTAACGGCTTATTACATATGCTAAATGTAGTCGCGATTCATGCGAAAGTGAGTTAGGATTTTATTTTATTAGATTTGCTCGAGGACTAGAAATTAGTAAGTTTGGGGGTATTTGATAGACACATTTTTTTGTCTAAATTGCCCTCGATTATCTATTTTGATAGTGTTCGATTTTGTACTTATTATGTCTTTTTATATATTTGTAGGTATTGTTGAGAAATAAATAAATTGAGAAAAATTGGCTCGAAAGGTGATAAAGGCACCTGTGGAGAATTGATAAAGGCACCCACACTTTGGATTGGGGGCACCCCCCTTTTTGATTTCAAAATTCCGAATATGGCGGGAACCCTAGTTGCATTGTGAAGAAATTGTTGTTGAGTTGGTGTCACGCGTTTTTAGTGATTTGGGTATTTCTAATTCACCCAAGAGCATCTAAATAACATAAATATGATCTGTACATGTCGAAGATTGGAGTTTCAGCCGGAAAAATCGCCAACAGTGATGAATTTGGACGGAAAAACAGAGTTGGTTCTGTTTCGGATAACGCACAATTAGAGATTGAGTTGGAGTTGTTTTAGGAGTTTTAATCACTTTAGAAGACTCTCTAGGGTTTGTATACCCTATATATACCAAAGAGAAGGGAGGAAGCCAGGGGGAAGAGCCGGAGAGAATCACCGAAAAGTAGACAGGAAACTTGGTTTTTCTGCTGCTGCCGAAGAGGAAGAACAGTTGAAGAACATACGGCGCCAGCAAACCGTCGTTGTTTCAGTCGCTGCTTCAGCTGCTTCAACAGTTGTTCTTCTACTGCACATTACGTCCGATCTTTTCTCCTGTTCCATTTTCTCTCTGTTGTAACACTCTGAACCCTTCACTGTAACACTTATAAGCGTATCAAAACGTCTGTGTTACTTCTTTTTAATCATTGTAAGCACTTTTTGAGCAATTAAAGATTATTTTGAGTGTGTTTCCATTAGAATGAGCTAATCACCATCACTGGGGCGACGGAGGAAGCTTTTTCTCCAATAATTAAGCGGTAACTTCTATTTTATCTATTTATTTTACAATTCTTTTATTATTATTTGCCTTGAATTAAATTGAAAAAATGGTTTTTCTCAAATAATTGTGTTTTCTTTTGATGGGTCATGCTTGGTTTTCCAATCTTGATGTCTCATGCTTTCGATTACAATTATTCTTTCAAAAACCTAACTTTGGCAATGATTTGATTAAACTGAATATAAGAATTGCACGATTTTATCACTTGAGTTATTGGTTAAAAGTGGAATCCTTAGTCCTGATTCTTCCCATCAATTTAAATCATCTTTACTTTAATCTGTTTTATTTTTAGTTATTAAAAATTAAGTTTAAAAATCGAATCTTCACAAGTCCGAGAATCAAACCCTTTTTACCACTATATTAAAATCACATCAATTTTTGGCGGCGCCTACGCGGACTTGTTCTTAGGTTTAGAGTTTTAGATTTATTTTTAGGTTTTTATTTTTATTTTTATTTTACTTTGTTCTATTTTACGTTTCTTTGGGTATTTATGTTTTTACTACATGTTTTGGATTTGGATTCAAAGGAAAGGAAATAGAGCCAAAGACTTTGGTGATTAAAGACTTGGAGTTAAAGTTAAAGCTTAAAGAACGGAAAAGAAGACAAAGAATCACTGGTAGGCGACGAGTCATATATTAGTACGACAAGAAAACCTAAGAAGAAAGTTGCTGAAAAGATAGTACGATATTTTCCTTTAAAGGCAAGAATTCAGAGGTGGTTTATGTGTCCTAAGACCGCTCCTCACATGATATGGCATGAAAAAAAACGTATTGATGATGGAATTTTAAGGCACCCGGCCGATTCTCAGAACTGGAAGAGCTTTGATAAGATGCACCCCATATATTTGCAGCCGAGGCTCGCAATCTGAGACTTATATTAGCAAATGACGGGATGAATCCTTTTGGAAATATGACGAATCCTCATAGCACATGGCCAGTTGTTTTAATCAACAACAACTTACCACCATGGATGTGTATGAAAGATTCCAATTTCATTTTGTCTATGATAATTTCAGGACCCAAGTCACCAAGAAATGATATTGATGTGTATCTGCAATTATTAGTAGAGGAGTTGAAGGATTTATGGGATCCCGGTATTCTCATTTATGATGCTTCAAAGAAAGATTTCTTTCTATGTTGTGCACCATTACTGGGTACTATTAGCGATTTACCTGCCCTAGCCATGCTTTCTGGATGGAGTACCAAGGGACAATATGCATGTCCGTACTGCAATAGTGACTCATGTTCACTTCGATTAAGCAGCGGAGGTAAGAGCTAAACTTGTATTTATTTTGGATTACTTTCCTGTTATGCCCAACTCTTATAATTTTGTCGAAATATGATTTGTAGGTAAGTGGTGTTACATGTTTCACCGTTGTTTCTTGACAATGGATCATAAATGGCGCAATCACAAGGCGTCCTTCAAAGGAAAAAAAGTGAAACAACCACCACCAAAGCTATTAAAGGGGGTTGAAATACTTGAGCAGTTGGATCAGCTAAAGCAAGTTGAGTTTGGTAAGAATGGCAATCAACAAAGTATATTAGAAAAGATACCATTTGATCACAATTGGAAGAAGATTAGCATTTTCCAGGTGGAATTACCCTACGTGAGCTCGATTTTATTGTTCCATAGTCTTGATGTGATGCATATCGAGAAGAATGTTTGTGATATTCTGATGGGGACTATATTGAAGGTCAATGGGAAGACAAAAGACAATATAAAAGCCATATTTGACCTACAGGGGCTGGGTATACGGAAGGACTTATGGGCGACGAGAATAGGGGATAAATATAGGGTGCCAAACGCCTCATATGTGATGTCGAATACTGAGAAGGATTCATTTTGTAGACTTTTGAAGGAAATTAAGGTTCCGGACGGGTATGCATCAAACATTTCTCGTTGTGTGAACCTTAAAGAGCGGAGGCTTATAGGTCTAAAAAGTCACGATTGCCATGTTTTATTGGAACATTTGTTGCCGATAGCAATTCGTGGAAATTTTCCAGATGATGTGTGTGAATCAGTGATTGAGTTATGTTTGTTTCAAAGGGTTGTGTGCTACGGTCCTTAATATGGCTGATTTAGACAAAATGCAGGACAATATTGCAATCATATTGTGCAAGTTAGAAAGGATATTCCTCCCATCTTTTTTTGTCGTGATGATGTACTTTCCCATTCATCTACCAGAAAAAGCAAAGGTGGGTGTTCCAGTAAAGTATCGTTAGATGTATCCGATTGAGAGGTACGAAGTATCAATGTCATTTTCCTTAGAAATTTTACCTTTTTTTGAACACATACTAGTCCTGGTTGATTAGGTGACAGTTCTTTCTATGCTATGTATCAGGTACTTGCAGAAGTTAAAGTGTTATGTGCGGAATAAAGTTTATCCCGAAGGCTCGATGGCGAAAGGGCAAATTATAGAAGAATCTCTCGTTTTAATTGAGCGCCATATGAATAGTGTAGCTACGAAGTTTAATCAACTTAATAGAAACGAGGATAACACTCGATTTCAATCAGCAGTTAATAAGTTGTCTGTTTTCAGACAAGCCGATGAATTTCAAGGTAAGAAACATGTGGCGTCGACTTCAGAGGAAGAGTTCCACAAAATTAAATTCGTTGTTCTCAAGAATTGCGATGAAGTGCGCCAATATGAGGAGTATGTGTTCTCTAATTGCTATTTTTCCTTTTGTACAGTTATAAAAATGCTAGAATCTGAGAATGTTCTCATGCACATGTGATTTGCATAATTTTCTTACGGCAATATATACAGTAAGCACAAAGCTATGCTTGAAGGAACTAGACACGCACATAAAAAACACACCCAAGAAATTCCTAGATTGTTTGAACGTAAAGTGAGTCTTAATTCAATACTATTAACACGTTTATTTCGCCACACAAACAGATTTCTGACTTTGGTGGGATTTTTCTGTAACGAACAGATTTCCCAAGTGCACAAAGAGACCGGTCAGGTGACTGAAGAACTATCATCATTGGTCGTAGTTCCTTGTCGAGAAGCTTTGGATTTCAACATTTACACGGTCAACGGGTACCGCTTTCATACAAAATGTTGGGACCATCGAAGAATGACACAAAACACTGGAGTATGTGTAACCATCGAGAAGGATTATTTTGGAGTGCTAACTGATATTGTAGAGCTGAGGTATGTGGGTATCTTTCGTGTTGTTCTTTTCAAATGTGATTGGCGGGATGTAGATAGTGATAGGGGATGCAGGAAAGATTGGAATGGAGTTGTTACGGTTGTTAATAAAACCATAAGTTTTTGGCAAGATGAACCATATGTATTACCATCTCAAGTATCACGGGTAATGTATGTGAATGAAGAACATGGGTCCCAATGGCAGACGGTGATAAAACTAAAACCTCATAACTATTATGATATGTCGGTGCGTGATATTAATACATATTTGAGTCCGAGTGAAGCAACGCAGGATTTGTACTCGACTTATTCAATGGAAGATGTACAACGTGAACTGCAGCAGGATGATGATGATAATTTTCTTTGGGGTAGGAATGATGTTCCTGATGAAACCATCACTTATGTTGCGCCAGAACAAGGTCATGCGAAAGTTTTCGATCAAGATGATGCTAATATTGAAAGTGTCTATACTACTAGTGATGACGATGATTTGCTCGAATTTGAAGAGTCTAACAACGAGATGGACTGTGATTAACCAGTCAGAATGCAACCATCACTCACCCTAAGGTACCAAATTTTTCATTTCCTATCATTTTTCTTATTTTTCTCATTTTGGGTTCTTTAATAATTTTGATTCTGATTAGCTCAAAATACAGTTAGTAACCACATTATTGAGAAATGCTTCCAGACCATGTTATTATACTATTTAAGCTATTGGGTACTAAGTACATCTTGTAATATATTGGATGTAATCCTTGTTTGATTGAGGTTGTTGTTAGGCCATTTCACGTAGTTCCGGCAGCTGAACAAATTAAGTGGCTAAAGAGATAACAGTGATGTTATGTTGGTAAAACTTCAATTCTAGGATAAGATGGGTCATATAGCTTGATTATAGATATTGGTATAAATACCCTTGTTAGACATTGTGATGGGTCATATAGCTTGGTATCGTTTTTTGCTGGGACATATCACGCAGTTCTGGCAGCTGCAAAATATGCCTACAAGAAAGGGTCTTACCATTGTAAAACTTCAGTTCTAGGATAACATGATGACACAACTTTATGGATATTCATGTGAAAACCCTTGTAGAGATTTTCGTCTGTGATATTTCCTGTGTTGCATGAAATTTTCAGAGTGTTATTTACTTTTTGAAACTTTCAAAGTGTTATTTCCTTTGTTTTCCTGCCCTGATTTCCTTTTTGTGTATTTATGTTTTTGAAAGTTAGTTACTTTGTAGTCCTGGATAATGAGAATGTCTTTGTTTTCATTTGAATCAACACGGTTACATTACAGTATCCAGCATCAAGTCATCATCGACCGAGAGTGAAATTTTCTGTATATCTTAAGAATTGACAGAACTGTTGTTGTGCACTTGTGCAGGATGCTGGGACCAAGGATCAAAAGTCTCTGACTTCCTTAAGAAGTTCTACACCAATCAACTACTTCTAAATCTGAGAACAGGACCTAACCCATTCTTCTTGTCTGGCTTTTCCTATATTTTGTCCTGGGCAATATCGGATTACATGTTTTTTTGTTTTTCTTTTGTCCTGTAAACTTCAGGAATAAAATCAAACACTTGAAACTCTTGTTTGTGTTTCATCAAAAGCAAAAAGAAACTTTTGTCTGTCAAGTTATATGTGCTCAGTCAACTTTATTTCTGATTCACCTTCAGGTTGCTTGTTTGGTTTTATTTGGTACAATAACTGAGATAAGTCGGACTGAGTAGAGAAGATAGGATTAAAACTTTGTATTTTTTGACAACGAATTTCTACTTGTTAAGGCAAATTTGTAGATAAATTGCTATTGAAAGATAAAATAGAACTGATAAATACACTGAAACAAAAGAAAGTTATAACCAAATTATAGTCAATTTAGTCGACTCATGTTAAAAAAAATCAATTTGTGCATCCAAACATTTGCTCAAAGTGAATCAAAATATTGATTTGAACGAGTTTTCATGTTTCCATTAAACAAATCCTAATAAGATTGTTGGATTAATACTAAGATCTCAAATGTCTACTTCAAAAACTGACTTCTCTTTTGAAATGGTGGTGGCGGCTTAAACTTAGTTGCTGGGAGAGGTTTTACCAAGTAATTCATTTTTTGGTTGCTACGAGTATATGTCTCAAAGTAAAGAGCTACACGAGCACATTTCTAGATGCTATATAGATTACTTGAAAAAAAAGGATCTAGCGATCAAACACATCTGTTCATGGCTAAAAATTAGTTGACACAGCTTTAAAGCATCCCAACTATTTGGCAGTTGCAAGTTTTGTAGCTTAAACTCTTAAATCGACTAGAATATTGGGCTCTTGCTAACATTTAAAGCAACCAATTAATTTTCTGTTGCTACGAGTATGTGCCTCAAAGTAAAGAGCTACACGAGCACTTTTCTAGATGTTATATAGATTACTTGAAAAAAGGATCTAGCGATTAAAGACATTTTTTCGTGGCTAAATAAAAGTGGACACAGGTTTATAACCGCCAAATATCTGGCAGTTGCAATTTTGGATGCTTAAACACTTAAAGCGACTAAAATTCTGAACTCTTGCTAAGATTTTGGTCGCTTAAACCGGTTTTTCTTGTAGTACATGAATACACATTTTGAGAGTGTTTACAACATGAGGAGATAGACCCCATTGCTGAGGCGACGAAGGAAGCCATTTTTCCAATAATAAAGTGGTATATTTTATCTAATTACAATTTTTACAATTCTTTTATGATTATTTGCTTTGAATTAAATTTGAAATAATAATTTTTATCAATTAGTTGTGTTTTCTTTTGATGGATCATGCTTAGTTTAGAGCTATTGATGTCTCATACTTTTGATTTACAACTATTATTTTGAAAATCTAATTTTGGCAATATTTAGAATCAATTGAACGTATCAGTTGCAAGATAATTTTTAATACTAAATCACTTGAAAAATTGGTTAATGGTGGAATTTTTAGTCTCATTTTTTTTCATAATCTTAAATTGATTTTAATTTAATTTTCTTTATTTTTAGTATTAAAAATTAGGTTTAAAAATCAAATTTTTATAAGTCTGAGTATCGAATTTTTTATCATTATTTCTAAAACACATCAGCGCTCGACAGGGGTTAGTTTACTGTAGACTTTATTGAAGGAAATGCTTTAAACACGAC
>JAJJMC010022403.1:4017494-4246946 GCA_023531435.1 Papaver californicum
ACACAAAATCTATAAAATTGATTTGTGAGGTTAGTTTACTGTAGACTCATTTTTCTTTTAAATTGGATTTACAGGAATAAATTTACATTGTGCAGAAAGAAACTGTTGCTCGAAAAATTATTAGGTGTATGTTTTGCAACGGGTACCTCGAGAAGCTTATCAGGTTATGAGTGATCTAGCACAAAGAGAAGCTTATGATGGGAATGTCAAGTATTGTATACCTAGGTGTGTTAAAAGAATTGAAATTTGTATACAATAGAAAATATGAGTTGTCTTTCTCTCTTACAGTTGTGCATATGTCCACCATTTATGAAAATCATGTGTCCCAATTTTGGGATTGAAAATCGTTGAAAATAGCAAATAGGTGACATTTTATTATAGTTAGATAACAGAGTTCTACCCAATGCTATTCATATTCTGCCCTTTAACAGTCACCAGTATTCCAGCATTTGCGCCTCCAGTTTATCTTGCGTCCAAACACAAATTAATCATTAGTATTAAACAGAGGTGATTGTCACTAATCTTTGCATTAAGTATTTGCATTGAATGTTATAAATGTGATTTTGTTGGTTACATTTTTTCATGTCCATGTTTGTGATGTCACTTAAAATGGCAGTCAGAGCGAATTATTTACCATTACATGGCAACTTTTCATGCAATGTCTGCTCTATAAATGTGCTACTGTTCAATCATTTGAACGGGATAGCAAAGTTTGAGAACTACATCGTTGTTTATAAGTTTATTCACACTTGCAGTTAGATATGGAAGAACGTCGTACTGAATATTCTCAATCTGACATGATGGAAAAAAATCCAACCTATCCGGATACAACTGCGTAATTAAGCATCCAACTATACATATATGTGTGCATTTCTTCCATGTCTATTAATCTCTTAGCATACTGACGAGTTGTTTAAGGTGGATAAGAAGCTCAAACTTAACAGAGTCTCTACATGAAATCAAGGTTTCTAAATAGAACTCATATATTAAATTGGTTTCAAACTTAATTTTTAATGTCAAGGTTATGCACGCTCTTTTCTTCCAGGGAGTAAGCTTGCTTCATTTGTAAAAATCCATATGCAGATCTTCAAATGAAGAAGATCAATGATGAGAAGAAGGCCTCGATGGGTTCTCACTTTGCAACAAAATCCACCTTGAAGGGTTCATGTTGTTGCTTAGAAGGATGATGACATACCTCCTATTGAAAATGTTCTTGCATAACTAGAGGTAGCGCTTAAGCTGGCTCGGCAAGAGATATGACACTCTTTTCTCTTCTCTTTCCTCTATTTCATTTTGGTCACGAAAGTATGTGATATACAAAGTTACTGGATTGCTTATGAGTTTTGGTGGTTACCTGCAGATGACAAAGTTATAGGATAACCTCAGGGAACTGAATCACCCTACGTATTCAAAAGAAGTTGTCCCACTTGGGGCGAAGTTATGTAAGTTAAAAAGCATGATTAATTTAAGGAGGAAATATGTGAGTTTAACTCCTTGATTAATTATGTCTTTTAATATGGATTTTAATTTTATTTCTCGTTACACGGTTGATTTTTTTTATTTCAAATTTATAGAAATTTGTGTTGTACTCCCTTTTTTTAATATTAGACATGTGAATTTAATAATTAAAAAATAGTGATTTTATCTGTTGGGATATATGAATTGGTTTCATGAAATTTGAAAAGATGATAAAAATTTAGTTAGTGTCTATGCATATTGTATCCATTAGTCAGAATTAATCTATGCCAACCGACTTGAATAGTGGATGGTACGTTGATGTGCCTTATTAACTTTGGGTTTAAGTGAGCTTAAAGTTTTTTTTAGTCCAGTAACATTTATAACATTCAAGTTCTTAGCAGGTATTGTAATGCTAAATTCTTCATGTTCTTATACTTGAATTGTTTGGCTTGATTACTTTTCTCCATCCAGGAAGGTTATTGTATGATCTAACTTCTTTTAAATGTGTTTTTATTCGTACATATCATGCTTTATGTCATCTGATGTATAAATTTCTGATCTAGGGAGAAATTTCTCGAAGATTTTCTTAAAAAATAAAGGTTGAAAGATGATGATGGTCAGTACTATATTCTCGGGCGCAACTGCGAATGTGGCTTATTTAAAGGATTTTATGGGTGTTGTTTTTTGGAGATAGAAAAGTATTTGGAGGTTGTGAAGGTCTATGATGTAACATTTTTTATGAATGTTTTAGATGATGTTGATCATTCGATTGTCTGAGTGGAGCAAACTGAGATGTCAGAAAGAAAATGTCAAGTAAGGTTATTATATTATCTCTTTTTTTTGTAATTTTATAGGTGTATATTTGACATTGATGTGCATCTTTCACAAAAGATCGGACTAAGAGAGGTTTTTAGTTAAGAGTTTTTTCAAGGTGATCAATGTTAACTATGACACGGATCAATCATGGCTTAACCATTTTAGTTTTCAACTGTTAAGTGACCTGATGCGTGTCATGTTTTAGGTTCCATCCTAATTATGCACCGTTTTTCAGCAATTTATGTAGGATTTTATTTGAGGATGTCACATTATTTATATTCTCTAAACGTTACCAACTGATCCCAAGATAAAAAAACACCCATGCTAGCTATCATGAGATTCACATTGTTTTTGTCCAAGATACCATATGTGGAGTTGAACAAGCTTCACCATTAATTGTGTCTACTAAGTTTACGATGTATATGCTGGCTTCTGTGATTTTAGATAAACAAGAAATTATTCTAACTGTAGTCAAAGTCATTCTTTAGTTTGACTTTCAAAAGAGTCAAATATTGCACAATGAACTCTAAGTAAACCGAGGTTTTGTAGGAGTCAAGTACTGCTGAAAAGATTAACTTAGTAGTCTTTTATACATTATTCATATTGCGCATGGGACCTATCTGATAAATTTCCTCAAAGTTTAGTGTGAATTTCTTCATCTGCAACCTTTAATCAATCAGTCAGTATCATGTATCTGATTGGTTGCATAAAGCATAAAATATGGTTTTTGAATTTATATTTAACGATGCTAGAGGTGCGATACTTTGGGGTCCATGTCCATTGTGAGAAACACGATCTATGTGACGAGGCAGGTGGTTGCCCATTAAAACGGGTGACTTTGTGATCTCTCACTCCCATGAGTTGTTTATTTTCACTCTACCGGTAAGTAATCCTTGCTTTAATCTTTTCCATTAACAACTATTTATACCTTCTTCCTCTCTATTTCATGTTTTGGTGCCAATTTTGTCTCCATATCTTTCAAGGGCATTTAAGCTCTGTAGAAACCTTCGAACATGAGAAAATGGGAAGTTCATTTTCGCAGTAAGGTTTAACAGTAATGTGGCCGAGAGGTTCCCTCAGGGGTACAAAGGAAAAATTATTGGTCCTTAAAAAGGGATGGTCATCCTGAATTCCTTAGGGACGTATGGTTTTAAAAATTATTGGTCCTTAAAAAGGGATGGTCATCCTGAATTCCTTAGGGACGTATGGTTTTTTGGTGAATGGAAAGCTTACGCATCTGTTATGCATTAGGTACATATGGTATGGGGACCGATGTGGGCCAAATCCCATTTCAGCGGGAAGGTACCTAGGGTAAAAGTCTGGACTCTCTGGATAGTATTTAAGCATGTTTTTTGCTTCTCATGTCAATTTGAACCACACCCAGACAATTTAAATAAAATTAGGTCTTTTATAATTCTCATGTCTGGTGATTGATTATCTAGCAACGTTTGAAAACTTTTTCAACTTGACTATAGTTCGAACAAAATTTTGAATATAGCAATATATAAAAATTTGGTTAATGCTTTTAGTTGTCATTGTCAAGAGTGTATGGAATTGATATTTCATCGTGGTTTAAGCATTTCTAACAAAAATTCTTTGGCATGTAACTTAAAATTTCATTCATGGTTTTGAGATTTTTAAGTCTTTTTAAACTGCACACATATATCATAGTGGGATTATCAAAGGGTATCAAATTTTCCAGTCCATAGAAATAATCATAGTAATCAAGAATTTTTTGAAGATGTTCAAAAATATTTGGCCCACATGACGGAACGAAATCCCACCGCACCAAATCAATAATTTCCATCAGCCACGTTACATACTAGTTTCCATTAAAAAAATTACAAATGCCCAAAAGTTTTTTTTTTTTTTTTTTTTTTTTTTTTTGACAGAGGGTATTAAGTTTTTAACCAACTAATAATTATTCATTACCGACTTTCATTGGGTTGATACAGAGTGTCTGCTAACTGATAGATAAAAGTAACATTACGTATCTACTCTAAATTCAAATTTGTGTGAAAATATGCAGTGATTTGTGTGGAAGTGTGAAAATATGCAGTGATTTGCGTGAAAATAGTTGTACCACCAGGGTGAGGCAGAAGATTATCGTCAAACGCATCCAGGGTTCTAGACGGAAAATGATTGTCTGACGCATCCGAAAGGATGAGATCCTAAGCAAGAATACGAGGCGAGGCGAGGCGAGGTGAGTGCACATTCGTGCATCAAAGTGGGTTCACATTATAAACTTGAGAACTTGGGAGCTTCAGCTTGCAATGTCAATATCATTCCCCTATGAAGTTCTAAATTTGCAATCTGCATTCATTGAACTTGCGACAAGGTTCGTTTTTGTATATTAGCAAGTTGAAATACTGAAACTGGGAAAGAGGTGTGCCCAAATCTGGAACTTGGATTTATTAATGAAACAAGGCCTTCAATGTAAAAACACCTTCACTTGCAGCCTTAGCTCAGGATAAAACATACCTCTCCTCAGGAAGAAACTGCAACCGAAAGAAAATATATGGGGCGAACATATGAAGACTAGAAGATATAGAACTGGAAGCAATTGGTTTCCCAGGAATAGCTCCATCAGTGAGAAGATATAGAACCTTATATGGCAGGATTTTTCACAAGAACAGATCTTGTATTCGACAAATTAAAATCAGATACATAAACAAATGTTTACAACAATCTTGAAATTTGCTGAGAGTTTGTCATTTCCCAGAGTACAGCACCAAGAATTGCCGCCTGCTAAAGATGTTCAGCTTCGTGCAATGCATCCAAAAAAAAAAACCTCTGTATTAATATTGCACCCCCTTAACCATTCATCTGCAAGAAATAAATGTAAATAATAAAAGCTAATGAGAAAGAAAGCATCTATAATGACGAAGTACTGGTGGGAACAAAGCTTACGTTCGGGCAACCCTCCTTTGATGGCTTCATCGAGATCCAATTCTCTATTGCTGGCAGCAAGTACCAACACCCACTCTGTCCTTCGTATGCGGACCATCCCAGTTTACCTTGCACTTAAGTCCACTTGCGCATAGGTTTGTGTTCTCTTGGATTTCATGTCTTCCTAACATGGTGTCAACCTGCAATAGGGGAGAACCATGAGAAGGAAAAAGACACCAGTACCTTTCCTTCACTAATACCGACCGAAATTGAATATCGGAGGAGTTCATCAACTGATAAAGAATGCTCAATTTACAGCTACCCAGAGATACCACCAAATTTGGAACCTTTTAGACTAACCTCATTAACAAATCAGATGTGTGTCGTTTAGAGCACATGACCACTTTCCAGTAAAAACGAACATCCCTTGTATAACATGAGAACAATCAAGTTCCAGGTTCAATCCTTAAACTAATGTCACAACAATTTTGAAGCATGCCGAGATTTTGCCATTTCCCCGAGTACGGCACCAACAATTGCCGCCTGCTGAAGACATTCAGCTTTCTGCAATGCATCCAAAAGAACAACACAGCTCTTTGTATTGATGCTACAACCTTTTAACCGTGTTTCCTCGAAAATTACATATGCATCCATGGCTCTGCCAACATTGCTCAAGCCTTCTATTATAGCATTATAACAAGCAGAATCAGGAACACCGCCTTTCAATTTGAACTTCTCGAAAAGTGCATATGCCTCACTTACATTCCCAACCTTCGCAAGCCCTGAGATCATGGTAGTGTAGGTAATCAACTGAGGCTTTATACCTTTCTTCTGCATCTCTTGCCAAAACACAAATGCCTTATTAAACTTTCGAATCTTACAAAGACCATTTATGAGGATACTGTATGTTACATTGTTGGGAGGACATTTCCAATCTTTCATTTGTTGAGATATCACAAGGGCTTCGGTGACCTCCTCTGCCTTCACTAAAGCATCAAGAAGGCAGTTCCAAGTGTAAATATTAGGTGTTAAGCCTTTCTGCATCAATTCCTCCATGACCAGATAAGCCTCATCTACCCTACCAGCTTTTCCAAACCCATCAATTATACTGCTATATACAACTACATTTAACTCCACTCCTCTTGACTTTGCTTCTTCAAAGAGCATATAAGCTTCGTCAAGCCTATCAATTTTAGCAAGCCCATCAACAACAGATCCATATGTAACCACGGTTGGGGGGTGACCCTTGGCTTTCATTTCCTCCAGTAGCTGGTATGCTTTATTTACCTTTCCTGATTTACAAAACCCATCTATAACAGCGTTGTAGGCACGAGTATCAAGCACCAAACCTTGTCCTTTCATTGCATAAAACTTCTCATATGTTTCTCGTGCAAATCCAGACTTTACAAGGCCATGAATAAGTATCGAATAGCTCTGTACATCTGGTGTGAGACCCCGAGACTTGATTTCCTCAAATAAGGCTCTGCCTCTCTCAGTTTCACCAGCCTTGAAAACACAATCCATATAGGTATTTAGCAGGGTGAGATCTGGAGGACACCCTCTGCGTGTCATTTCTTTATAAACCTTGTGTGCATCCTCCATCCTACCACACTTGAAGAAGTTTCTAATCAGGGAGGTGTAAACAACAACATTTGGATTATGGCCAGCATCTATCATCTCTTCAAACAAATCGTAAGCCTCGTCAACCTTAGAATGCCTGCCCAAACCCTCAATAAGAGAACAGTACGTAAAGTCATTTGGGGTAATATGTTTCTCGTGCAAGGATTTAAAGATTTGGCAAGCTTCAGCGAGTTTCTGTGCTTTACATAATCGATCAATCATAATATTCACAGTTAACACGTTGGGAAATAATTTAACTCCTTCCATGGTATCTAGCAATTTATATACGGCCTCAACTCTTCCTGCCCTGCAAAGCATGTCAATGAGAATATTATAGGTTTGGAGATTGGGTTTTACATCAGTTTTCATCTCTTCAAAAATCCTTAAAGCTTCACTCAAGTTTTGCTTCTTCCTAAGGCAAGTAAGGATGGAATTATAAGCAATCACACTGGGAATAACACCCTTCTCTTTTTGCCTCTCAAGTAATTTGTAAGCTTCATTGAACTTTCCAGTAGAACCGTAGCCCATTATCATAGTATTATACGCATAAGCACATGGTACTTTTCTATTAACCTCCATTTGTTCAAATAGATCCACAGCTTCATTACACCGATTTGCTTTCCAGAGGACTCCAATCATGCTTGTATAAGTCACATCATCAGGCACGAGGCCTTGTGTTTTTATCTTATGGAAGAACTTCCATGCTATATCCACCTTACCAACCTTGCCAAAGCAATCGATACAAACATTATAAAGAACTATATCAGCAGTAAAAGACTTGTTCTTCATCTCATCTAGTAAAGAGAGAGCAGCATCCACACGGCCATCCCTTGCAACTGCGCAAGTGACAGTTGTTAATAAAGGCACATTCACTTCATAGCCTACTTCCTGCATCTGATGAAAAAGGGAGAGCGCAAGATCAGGCTCATGGGCCGCTGCTAGGGCACCAATCAGCTTAGTATAAGCCGAAAAGGCAGGACGATATCCAAATTTACGCATTGTTTGTATTAGATTGAAAGCTTCTCTAAACCATTGGGAATTTATACAAGTGGCAACTAATTCAATGCAGCTATCATTTGAGATCTCACATCCAGCAAGACTCATTTCCTCCAAAATCTGTTCTATATCACCAAAATCTTTATTCTGAGCCATTACCATGAGAAGTGCATCATATGCTCCCCCGTTGTGCACTTGGCCAGTTTTCTTCTCAACCCATCTGAAATAATTCATTGCTAACTTGACATTATCCAACCTCTTCAAGACTCCATTAACTAATTCTGGTTGATGTTTCTGGTCCAAAGAAGATAGAGCATCTTCTATAGTATGTCCCCAAGATGCACTTCCCAAAATGCGGCAAACCTCATCTACTACTGGTCTCACATCTTTTTTTCTTGTGTAACCCTGATTAGTGGAGTCGCTGACAGGACTAGCCTTACTATCCACTTCCGAAGAAGATCCATTATGCAAGGACGAGAATTCCTTGTGTAAAGTGTATAGGTTCCAATGCTTTATGTCAGAATGAAAGATTCCTACAATGCCATAATAGAATCTTGTAAACCTAATCTCACAATGCACAAAGAGAAAAGTAATTTGTAACACATATATGAGAGAACATAGGAGCAGTATAAAAAGAGGACTTGAGCAAAACTTTTATCAGAATAATCATTTTTATTATATGAAATGATTGAGGAATTTGTGGTTATCAACCGCAACTTCAGAACAGTTTAAATAACGATTACACAGTAAATATAAACAAGCAAGATTACATAGCTAACCTCGGAGATTCAAGAGCTTCTGCATCTTTCTAAAAGGGAAGGAATGAATCTGCAAGTAATGGCCAATATCAAGGAGTAATTATAACAGAGAAATAACCCTACATTTCTCCTACCAAAGATTCTCCGTAAATCCCAAACTACAACTCTTGTTTTTCTAGTCCCAGGGGAAGTTAAATCAAAACCTAAAACCCTAGAAATATCACTATTAGGGTAAAAAATCGAATTGCAAACCTGTTATTGGAAACTCAATGTAGAAGGATTCTAGGGTTTTTCGAACATTTCTTCTCTTCTCCAGCTTAGTGACTGAGAGAGATTGAGATTGTGTATATGTGGTGGGAAGTTGGGAACTCGGAGTGAGAAAGTCCGAGAGAAAGAGGGAGATACGTGCAGGTGGGTTGAGGACCCTTGAGCGCAACAAATTCGGGTGCTAATAGGGTCGCCAACTTACTTGCGAGGGTACCAAATCCCAAGTAAACTAGGGCAAGGACTTAGTCTGATTGGTCAAGATATACTCTCTGATATGTGTTACACATAAGGAACAATGGCTCAAATATGTTATAATACTTGATATTGGATACGCCGTAAACATGTAAGTATAAAATCTTCATCTTCGTGGTTCCTAAGAGCAACTGCAGCGGACGACTATACCAAAGAGTAAAGATTAAATTTACTCTTTGGTCACCCAAAATCAACCGCAACGGACGAGTATATATAGGAATAAGGCGAGTAAAACCATTGTTCCAAATAAAATTTTCTTCAAATCTTATATATACTCGCAAGCTCTTCTAATTGGGCGTTAACAAAAGACGTTTCCTTATGAAAGCGTTTTGAAACACGGACATTTCCTTATAAAAGCGTTTGATGAGACGCTCACAAAAGAATGCGTATGAAGTAACGCTTCACTAGGAGAACGATGGCAGAAGAAACGCAAGCCAAATGAGCGTCTGGTTAAAACGTTCTACTGAAATAACGTTCGTATATAATACGTTCTATTAAAAAGACGTCGGATAACAGGCGCTCTCTCAGGAGAGCACCGGAGCACCAGTCTTATTAACGCTTACACTAGTGGACGTGCTTCATTACGCTTATTTAGGTGAACGTGAAACTCAGCTCACGCTTCTGTTGATGGACGTTTCAATACTAAGCGCTATTATAAAGGGGCTTCTGGCATTCAGGCGTCTTTTAGGCACAGCGTATATCACTAAACGTCCATTAGTGTGGACGTTAAACATAGTTTGATTAAGGAAGCGTACGAGAATGCAAACGCTCATTTATAAGTGCGTCTGGTTCCAGAATATGAAACGCTCACCCAAATGTGCGTCCAACAACATACGTCCCACTAGAGAAACGTCTGTGTCACCTAACGTTCTTTTAAAATAGCGTTTTATAACAGACGTCTAATTAAAACGATGTGCGATCATATTTACTCACAAAATCGTTGTGTAAAAAATAAAAAAACGAGTAAATTTTTTTACTCTTTGGTATTTGGTATACTCGTACCGTTGGAGTTGCCCTAAGCTTGATTTTTTGTATAAAAGGCCGGAGAATGTCTCCCATAGAAAAAGCTAATCAGTTTGTTTGAGTTTTGATTTTTCAGCAGGTTCGTTAAAGCAACTAAATATTCTCCTACCTAGTAGTTTGGTAGTAGAAGATACTTGGTTTTCCTCCAGTCAATTCGATTGTTCAGACAAAGCTAATGAATAATGAAAGTTTGGCACAATCAGAAGATCATTTAGAAATTACACTGAGGAAAATTAGACCAATTTTCCTCGAGTAAAAAGAAGTCGCTGAAGAAATTAAATGATGGTTCATAATATCTAAGCAACATTATCGGGCATAATAATCAAATGAAAAGGAAACCAGGGGAGTAAAGTCGTGGAAAACTATGGATATTGCACAATAGACTTCTGTGTTTTGTACTCTTTTTTCTTAGATAAGGTTTTTTTCCCCTGGGTTTTCCTTGTCAAGGTTTTAATAAGGAATGCGAGTTTGTTGATATCCACAGTTCGAAATGTTGTACTCTTTTTCCTTCGTCCTGGTTTTTTGTCCCTCTGGGTTTTCCCGGGAAAGGTTTTAATGAGTACTCATGTTTCCCTACGTTCAGGTTTTGTCCTTCCTGGTTTTCCTGACGATGTTTTCAATTAAATAACAACTTAGAACGGTGATTATCAACTAAAGAGACGGATATCCATAGAATTTTTTGCGAAATCGGTGATTGGATAATCACACTTTAAACATGGGTCAGGTTTTCGCCGCACGAGGTTTTTCTGACAAGAATTTTAACAAGACTTTATAAAAATGAAATTTGGATCCTAGTTCGGATTTTGATCTAAGTTATTTTCTCGACCAGATTTTAGTAAGGAAACAAGTTTCATGATGATCAAAATCATTACGAGCTTCCATCATTCAGGTTTTTCCCAAGTGTTTTTTCCTACAAATTATTATCAGTGCAACGTGTTCGAGACGGTTAGCAAAGATTGAAGTGTTGTACCCTTTTTCTTTGGTCCGGTTTTTATCATATTGGAATTTTTCTAATAAGATTTCGAAGAGGCAACGTTCTTGGAATGGTGGTCATCCAATGGAGAGTGTTGTAAAGTATGTAGTTTGTGGATGCCCACATTTATGTAGTTCACTTTGTTAATGTGTTAGCTCATATGTTCTTGTGACATGCCTTATGACATGTTGCTCTTTAATTGTTATATGTAGCATTATACTGATCATGTTTGGTTTCTCTTATATAAACCTTTAGGATAAATTGTACTTAGAGCGTGTTTGGTTCAAATAATTTGGAACCTAGGAATTGGATTCCGAGGAAATTGACCCAATTACCCCGAACCAAACAGACTGAAAAAATCTGGAATCGGTTTCGCAAGGAATCCAATTCCCTCGAAAATGTTGCTTTCCATTGCACTAACCGAACGATGGAATGTAATCTGATTCAAGGTAATTGATATGAAATAACTTTATTATCCTTCCTGATAAAATCATTTTTTCTTTCTTCGGTCGATTTCTAAACTGAGAAGAAGAACCAAAACAAGAGAGAAAAAGAGAAAAACCTGAGAGATGGATCTGCCATGGAATTTTTTTGTATAATCTAAATCATCTTGTTTTCTTTTTCCTCGTTTATTATCATCTTCTCTTTGTATATTTCTCAGTAAGTAGGATTTGGGGATTTAGGGTTTACAATCACGTGATTCCTCACTTCTTTGTACTTCAATTTCTTCTTTGCTTCTCCTTTTGGTAAAGTTTTGTGATTATGATTATCTGTGATTTGATTGATTGTGGGTTTGTTTTGTTTGGTTTTAGGTATTGAGTGTCAAGCTACTCAAGCAAGTGCAACCAGTGAGGAGTGTACTGTTACTTGAGGTATGTAATTCTGAATCCCTTGAATGTTTATATGTTTATGGAATTTGTTGTTGTGTTCATTGTATGTTTATGTAGTTTGAGATGTTTAATGTTAGAATTCATAATATGTCAACACATCTAAGTCCCCTGGGTAACACTTCATTGAGCCATTGCACCACCTAGATGGGATTCTGTAAGAGTTGCACCACCACCTTTGTTGGTTCAGATAGTATTGAAGACCTCCATCCATCTTCTCTAAATCAGAGGAGTTTATCCCTTCTAGTAATCTTTGAGAAACTACCACTTAGCTTCTGAGTGATGTTACCATTCAGTCTTGCTCCATGGCAATAAAAGGGAGTTCCTGCACTGACCTTTCTATCAAATACCAGATTCTAAGATGCACCGCTAAGAGCACAACAAACATCAAATTTGATAATATCGAGGGGTATGTAGAAGACCAAACTGTAGAGCCATATTACACAAGCCATATGGTGTTTTATATTCGTATATGGTTCTATTTCCCTGAAGTCGTTTCCTTATGGTGATAAAAACATTCAAATACTTTTATTGACCTGAGCAGCTGGAAGCTGAGATTAGTAGTTTGTATATTTGATTAGCTCTTATGAAGTATTAGCAACATGTGCAGGACCAGCAGGGTGAACTCCTTATGGGCTCTATGTTATCATATATCCTATTCAAATTAACACAATTAAATTTTGTCAAGACATTTATGAAGATGGTACATAGCTTACATCCGCATGTGCTTCAAGCTTTTGGCGCTACCACCTCACCTTTCGCTTGTATATCTAATTCGAAACATGTGCCTCTTGGACTGGATGTCTCCTTGCCATCATTTCAAAATATTAAATGGGATTTTGGACGATTAGCGTATTTATTCAACATGCACCTGGAAAAAATATTGGAACGTAAGTGAAGCGAAATCAATATGATCTTTAGAAGTGAAAAATCATTTTTATTTTAATGACCTCATTCTTTTCGTTGATGTTTGTAGGTTCTTAATAGTACTCTTTGTGGCATGTTTCTCTTTTGTCCTCATCGGAGGTTTCTTATTCTTCAAGTTCAAGCAACTATGTTTGTTTGCTTATAGAAAAACAAGGTGGTGCTGCAGTAATTTGGTATTTGATTCAAGCTGAACTAATCTTTTATGTGTTGTGTTTTGTAATGAACTTATTCTCCTCTTGTCTAACTGGAAAATGGTTATATGCTAAACTTGCTTGAAATTTTGAGTGTTGGTAGCCAGTAAGTTACAACCCTTAACAAAGAGGCAATCCAACTCTCTCCATGTTTCTTTTTTGGATAATTGCAATGACCATTGGTTTATTACAGCTCGTTGTCATATCTCTGCTCTTCCTTTCAACTTCCGACTTTGGCTTACTTCATATCTTTACTTATGAATTTTTTTTATTTTTTTTATTGTGTAAACTAAGAAAAATTGAGAAAATATTTAATTATCGATTTTTTACTTGTTTTATTTAGTGATCCTCTGTTTTCTATTTGTTGTGCTTATGCGTCAAACCATACATTGCAGGTTTGAGTCTGTTTCTTACATTCAACCGAGTGTTTTGTGTGTTTCCCAGTAACATGCTAAGCACATTGTGTGTTCTTATTAAAATCAAATATTTTCATGTGTTACATAATGTATGTAATTTATAATGCTTCCTTTTGGGCTACTGCTAGCCCTCTTACTATACTTGTGATATGATAATCATCGTTGTGCATATATAGTTTCTCTCTTCATTTTATGTTGTGTGCAGGTTTTGTTAATTAGAATGTATTTTCTTAAAATATTTGTAGGAATCAGTCACAGTCTCTTGAGGAATGCATGTGGGAAGCTTGGGCATGCCTTTGTTCATCATCTACTCACTTAAGAGTACTTTTTGTCCTTCCAAATATAATTTTATATTTCTTAACCTCAGTAAACTCATCTCGCATTATTTTAATTTTTCTAACTGCTATACAAATTTGAAGTTTAAATTTCACACTCTCTTGTTGAATCACCGCAAAGAACACGTATAGAACGCTTTCTTGGTTTCATACTTGCTATATGGGGTATTTTATTCTATTCTCACTTAATGAGCACAATGAAGGAAGAATTCAGGGTAGGTTATTTTGATAGATCAATTATTGAAAAGTGTTACATGGCCTTAATTGATAGGGGGCGATGCAAATCCTCAGTAATAGCGCTTTTCATGTTTAGAAACAAGGTCAGGTACTCAATTATACCCTTTAGTCTTTAATGAGCTTAATAATCTCATAACCTATATTTTTGTGCTTTCAATTTTTTTCTCTTGGGAAAATGAGCATCGCCATATAGATAGAGAAATGTAAGCTGGTGGGCACTAGTCAGTCAACCTTTTATTGGTGCCAATTTTTGTGTTTGTCTTTTCAATAATTAAATGCTAGTCTTGTTGTTGTATTTTTGCCAAAAGTATTCTAAATTTTGGTTTAGTCCTCGAAGTCTAGAATGCTTACCTCTTAAAGATGTCCTCTATTTTTATGCAGGTTTTATTCATAGCACCTGTTGATGGTAAGATAGTACTTCTCAAATTCAAGATCTTGAAAAGATAAGTGACTCTTCCAGTCACATTGCAAAACTGAGGAAAATGATTGAGAATATTGTTCATCGGCCTCCAATATCAAGTTCCAATGTATACGTTGATCTTGGATCATTATTTAAGAAAGTGTGCTTTTTAGTTGGTTACAATCACAAAGTTTTCTTCTTGTGAGTACAGACATCAGAAGCGAGTTTCGAACCAAAAGAGTGCATACTTATGCTAGGATGGCGACCTGAAGTTAATGAGATGATTCTCAAGTATGATAATTATCTGGGACCTGGCAGCAAACTTGTAAGCTAGAAATATTTGAGAATCTTCATACCATATTCTACAGAGTAATATGCTTTTAAATTTAGTTGGTCCTGCTTGAGATCAGAAAAACTTAATTATATAATAGCAAGTGTGTTAACACTTCAGGCCTAAGTGTCCCGATCACTGTTCTAATTTCAACGTTCCTATTCTGCTGCGTGTAAGTATGAAGTGAAATATTGGTTAGTGCAGATTTATCTTGGGGAGATGCAAATCCTCACTAAGATTAGAAGTTTACTCTAAAGTCTGCAGTCGGCATGTACTGGTTTTTTCATTAATGCTTGATTCATTTTACCTATACATTTACAAGAAATATTATCAGATGTGCCGATTAATGAGAGAACCAAAGTAACCAACTTTTCAGGCAAAGATAAACTCAAACACATTGAAGTCTATCACATGGTAATGTCTTGATCGTATAGTTTCAAGTTTCAACTTTTGGTTCAGTTAAGAAAAAGTGTAATTTTTGTCAAATTGATTTCGATGTTTTCCCATGTTGCAGATTGGAAATCCCATGAACTTTGATGTCCTAACAGAAGCCATTTTGAAAATTCAAAATTCTCTCAAGAAAGGAGAAGTGATTCCTTTGTCAATAGTTGTAATATCCGTTAGAGAGTGGCTTGTAGGAGGTAACAAATTGTTTCAAAGGTTTTCTTCGACATGGGGGAAGAAAATGAGCAAATTATGTGAAGAACAAGATTTTTAAGTGATGCAGTTAATTAAGCTTTCATGGCTCTATGCATTTTGAATTTTGCAACTTTGAATAGGATTTTTAATTTTGCATTTTGAACGAGATTCTTAAAGTGATGCAGGATTTTCTGTTAGTAATCCTTCGTCATCATAAATTTTAATTTTGTATTTTAAATAATAACAAACAATATTTTGGTTTAGAAATTTGAAATTGGTATGTTTTTATGTATTATAATTTCAAAGAGGAAGAAGGGTATTAAAGTGATTTGGGACATATCAATCACCATGTAATTGAATTATGTCACCAAACAATAAAATTTGAATCTATAATCGGATTATTAAGAATCCAATTCCAGGAATTGGATTACCCTGTAATCCAATTCTTAAGAATCCAATAGCTTGAACTAAACGCCTTATTAGTGAACGAATAAACGAGAACGAATAAACGAAAAAATATTTATTTCCTCTCATACTCTGACATATCTCCATTATTGTTAATATGTGTACTCTATTAGTCGTAAGCTACTAATATGCGATGCAATAATAAAGTGGAACTTTGACGAGTTAAACAATATAGTTATTTTACATGATTGATTTTTTTCAAGGGAGATTGGGAGAGTAATTTAAGTCGCCAACATCTCATAAGATTTTCATTTCGAGAAAATCTTAATAATTTATTTGACTTTCCATCTACACAAGCTCCACATGAGTTCTAAAAACCAGATTTAAAGGTGGACCAAATGGCATTGTTGATTTTTTAAAATTTGGGGGAAGCATTAGCTCAAATTAAACTAAAGTAAATTATCTTGGGCAAGCGTGGTGTTTGTACCCTCATTTAATGATGCACAGGCCATATATACTATAAATTTGAAATCTAGATTACTATAGAATTCCATATGATTTATTATAGAAAACAACTCTAGCTTATTTTAGAAGTTTATTTAATTTATTATAAAAATCCAGTTAATTTATTATAGAAGTCCACTTGGTTTAATATAGAAACATACTAGGCTTATTTTGGAAGACTTGGTTTATTATAAAAGTTCATATGGTTTATAGAAAACAACTCTGGCATATTTTTCCATTTTGTTTATTATAAAACCCAGTTGACTTACTATAGAAGCTCATTTAGTTTATTATAGAAACATATTGGGCTTATTTTGGAAGCTCAGTTGGCTTATTATAGAAATTCATTTTGTTTATTATAGAAACATACTTGGCTTATTTTGGAAACTCAATATCTTCTTATAAAAATCAATTTGGTTTAATATAGAAACATACTTGGTTTATTTTGGAAGCTCAATTGGCTTATTATATAAACCCATTTAGTTTATTATAAAAACATACTTAGATTATTATAGAAGCTTACATGGCTTAATATGAAAGCTCATTCTCGCTCATTATGAAAGCTTATTATGACTTATTTTTGGAAGCTCAATGGTTTATTATGGATGTCATTATCTTTGAATATAAACATGAATCTCTTTAGATAACTAGGAATCTGTCATGTACCTGGCTATTAGGAGGAGAGTGTCCCATATCCTACCTGTGTCTGTCTTTAGTAATAATATTATTTAGTATAGTTAATAGTGGTATTTAGTAGTTGATGTTAAATTGTAATGGTCGGTTGAGATGTAACCAGCCGGGAGCTTACTAACCGTAGATTATAGGTTAGAAAGACAGTAGTATTTATGCTCAACTTCAACAGGAAAATACAGATTCTCCTTGTTGAGTTCAAACCCTTTTCCACTATCAAATAACATTCGAGAATAATCAGAGAAAAAAGATAAACATCCGTTACAAACCAGTTTGGTGTGGTTGCTGCTTATTTTCTTCCCGCGCTTGCAGTAGTACTCCACCTTTATTGGGTTCTGTTTCTGGTTATTGAAGATTCTCACCATCTTATTGTTAACAATTTCAATTGAAGAAACCCTAACATCAATAGAATTAATCCAATTAGATACGGGTTTTCCTTCTTGTGGGTTTAAACTTATTGAATCCTCTTTTTCTTCAAATAAAAAGGACGGGATCAATGTGCAATCCAGAGCTTCATCTTCTTCTTCATCGACTGCGGGGGGAATTGATGTAGTACCCTTAATAAAAAGAAGCAATCTCAACTTCTTCCTTTCCATGTCTATGAGCTCTAAAAACTTGTGAAGATAGTACTCTCGAGTTGGAGAGTAATTCTCTTCCAATGAAACTGATACAACCCCAAAGTTTCTCTAATCCAGCTCTTGTTTTACCTTACTTCTTCAAAGCTTTCAGCTGTAGTGGTGTAGCTTCTTCAAGCTCCGCCATGGTTGCAACCCCAAGGATAGGAACGGCTCTGATGCCAATTATCATAAACCCACGACAAGATTAGTTAGAGACTTGAATTGTAACCTCTCTGATCCGAAGAACAAAGCCTATCTGATTCAAAGAACACAGCCTAAAGAACAAAAGTTCTGATTTGATTAATAATTCGATAATGTTTTATTACAGAAACTTGAGCATAAATAATACTGTCTTTCTAACCTATAATCTACGGCTAGTAAGCCCCCAGCTGGTTACATCTCAACCGACCATTACAATTTAACATCAACTGCTTAATACCACTACTAACTATACTAAATAACATTATTACTAAAGACAGACACAGGTAGGATATGGGATACTCTCCTCCTAATAGCCAGGTATATGACAAAATCTAAGAGATAGACTTGGATCTCTTTAGATGACCACAAGATCTTGATAAGATAGACATGGATCTTTTAAGATGACTACGAATCTGAAAGAGATAGACATTGATAACTTTAGAAAACTAGAAATCTTAAGAGATAGACTTGGATCTCTTAAAAGATAGGCATGAATCTTTCAAGATGACTACAAATTTTAAAGAGATAGGCATGGGTCTCTTTAGATAACTTTGAATCTTAATAGGATAGACATGAATCTTTTAAGATAAACACAAATCTTGCAAAGATAAACATGGTTCTTTTAAGATATACACAAATCTTCCAAAGATAGACATGGATCTTTGGTGGTTATTTAGGATAACCACAAATTTAGAAGGGATAGATACAAATTTTGGTGGTTATTTAAGATAACCACGAATCTTAAGGAGATAAATATAAATCTAGGTGGTTATTTAGGATATCAAAAGGTACACAATTTGTATTATTTTTTTTTCACAATTCACTTGCTTAGAGCTCTTTAACTTTAGCATCAGAATGTCTTCGCTGGTACCCCGATTTTTATCTAAAATTTTCTGGAGAATTAGAACAACAACGAAGATTCATCCATCTTATACATATTCCGAAGATTGTTAAAGGTAATTAACTTTGCACCAACATATTGGATACATAATTTCATACCCGATACCCTCCCAGCCCTAAGAACTTGAACATTAGCTCGTAGAAATCTCATTTCTAGGATCCGTCCAAACACGCGAGAAACTAATAAGATAAATACGTTTCCCCCAGAAGAGACGTTGGCTGCAGTTAGTAACGCCGCGCTTTGGTCGGGATTTAAGGTGGGGTATATCTTTAATATCTGTCAGTTTCCATTCACAATGAAAAACAAAACAGAAACAGAAATAGTTCTTCTCTCTCTGTCTCTAGATTACACTTCCAAATCTAAACGAGTAAGTTATCTCTCTCTCTCTCTAAGATTTCTGAAACTTTTTCTGGTATTTTTTTGTTTCTTGTTAATGATTGTTTTAGAGGTTTTTCTGTTCATCATATAAACAGTAGCCAACACTAATTCATGTTTAAAAAGTTTTTACCTTTTTTGTTTGTATTCTCTTTTTGTACTTTGATCATTTTAGGATTTACTTTGAATTTTCTCAGTTTATATTTCCATTAATAGACTTAGATTCTGTCCTTTTCTCTAGCAAGAAAGATTTTCCTTATTTTTACTTTTATTGGAAATGCGTTAATTTTTTGATGTAAAGAAAATCAAAAAAAAAATTCTTTTTTGGAAATCTTATTATATTAGTATATAATATAATAATGGAGAGAAAAAGGAAAAGATTTTAGGGAAAAAAATATATTCTTGCATTTTAGTGAGTTTTGTATAGAGGGTTTTAGGGGTTTATGTGATTGATGTCGTTTTGGCGACAAGTGTGGATGACTAATAATTTAGTAAATAATTATCTAATTTCTTGGAAGATTTTGAGTTTCGGTTTTGATTAGTTTTTTGTTGTTTTGCTGTCTAGAAGTGAAGAGTGGTGTTTATCGGATTGCGGGACAGAATTCTGGGATTTAGTAGTGTGGAGATAGCGCCTCAGCGAAAGCAATATGGTGGGTAATGAAGAGTTAATTGATCAAAATGCTCTTTTCGATGAAAATAAGAAGACGGATGAACAAATATTAAGCTATGACATTCCGGATGCAGAATTTTATGATTTCTTCAAGGATAAGAAAAAAGAATGCTTTGAAATTGATCAAATGTGGGCTATTTATGATGAGATAGACGGAATGCCTAGAAGATATGCGATGATCAGGGAAGTTTCCTTACCTGGTTTTAAAGTTCGTATGACTTGGTTAGAGGCAGATCCCGATGACAAATGCGTAAAGGATTGGACTGAAGCGGAATTGCCTGTTGCTGTGGTAAGTTCATTCGAGACAGCAGCGATAAATCTGAAGAGCTTGAAATTTTTTCTCATATAGTTGAGTGGGAAAGAGGTGATAGTTATGCCTCGTATAGGATATATCCTAGAAAGGGTGAAACTTGGGCTGTCTTCGAGAGCTGGGATAGAAAATGGTGCTTTGACCCGGAGAAGCATAAAGACTTTCAGTATAAATTTGTGGAAGTTTTGTCAGATTATTCAGAGGAATCAGGTGTTTTGGTTTCATACTTGGTTAAGATCGAAGGATCTGTAAGCTTGTTCAAGCCAGCAACACTGAACGGTGGAAATGCATCCTTGCAGATACCACCAAACGAGATTCTCAGGTTTTCACACCGTGCTCCTTCTTATAGAACAACTGGTAGAGAAAGAGAAGACGTTCCTGCTGGTTATTTTGAACTCGATCCCGCTTCCGTACCTACTTGCATAGAAGAGATTTGCGATCTTGATTTGAATGTGATCATTGCATGTGTAGATGCCAAAGATGGTGTACCTTTAATTGAGGACGAATCACATATGGGGAACATCAGGAAAAACTCTGGTGTAAGTTGTATTATGCAAGGAGGGAATTTAAAAGGTGAAAGTGGGTCTACAAGCTTATCAAATGGGTGCTATGAGGAGAAGATGAGTGAAGAAAATGCAAGCCATCCTTTGGAGCTGACTTCAAGTGGTTCAGACGGCTCAAACATTAAGGAGATCGGTCTGGATCCTGCTTCACTACCTACTAAGTTTGAAGAGACTTCCGATCCTGTAGATTTGAACTTGAATTTTAATATTGTAGATCCTGACAGTCCTGTTTCTCTTGGATCTTTGGAAGAGGAGAATCCCTTTGTCATCAAGAAGAGAGCCAACCCTGATGAAAAGAGTTTCCTAGACGAAGGGAATTCAGAAATTAGAAGTGGATCTCCAAGGTTATCAAATGAGTGCCTTGAAGAAAATGCAGATCATCCTTTTGAGATAACTCCTTGTGGTTCAGGTCACGCAAAAAGCTATGATGTGTCAGATTCTGAAGGCATGAGTCCAGATCATATTATACTGTCTAGTAATGTTGAAGAGAGTCGTGATCATGTAGATGAGAAAGCACTTGGTGAAATCAATGATTCTTCCATATCTCCTGCAGCTGGAGGAAGGCTACTTAAGCGAAAGAAGAGAAAAAAAACCCTGATGTGAAAGGGTCTCCAAAGTTATCAAATGGGTGCTATATGAAGAAGCATTGTAAAGAAAATGCTGCTCATGTGGAGAAGATTTCCAGTGATTCAGATCAGGTGGAAAACAAGTTGGAGATCTATCCTAGGAATGGGGAGGTATGGGCATTATGTAGAAGTGATACGTCCAGATGGCCATGGTCTAACTCGTCTATTATAAGTGATGTTGACATTGTTGAAGTTCTAGAAGACAACACAAAAATGATTAAAGTCTTAGTTTTGAAAACAGTTGCGAATGCGAAGACTGTTTACAAATGCAAGAAAAGTGCAGGAAACGACATAATTGCGGAGATACCAAGGGTTGAATTGCATAAATTTTCACACAAAATTCCTGTTCGACGGCCAACAATGACAGGATTGCAGGAGTGTTGGGAGCTGGATATGCAAGGAAATTGCCCTGTTGAAGACGCCATAGCTGATGAGAATAAGGGGCGTGAAGCTGCTAATGAATCTGAATCAATTGTTGGCCCAAAAGAATTCCGGACGAAGAATTCCTTGAATTTTTGGCTTCAGATTTTAACGATTTTGACTTGGATAGGAAAGAAGATTGCTTTGCAGTAGGTCAGGTATGGGCTTCTTATGATCGCATAGATGGCATGCCTAGAGGCTATGCTCATATCGAGAAAGTTTATTCTCCCGGATTCATGGTGGAGATCACTTCCTTAACAGCTGATCTAGATGAACCAGATGAGATTGATTGGATCCATGAAGACTTGCCTATCACTTGTGGCAAGTTCAAACACGATATAACATTAAAGTCGATGATCGTGCTGCATTTTCTCATAGGGTTGACTGGGAAATAGGCATGGGTACAGGTTCTTACAGGATATATCCGAGAAAAGGTGAAACTTGGGCTCTCTTCAAGAACATGGATAATGTTAAACGGAGTTCTGATCCTATAAATACTAGAAATATCCGGTATGAGTTTGTAGAAATCCTTTCGGATTATAGCGAGGAATTAGGCGTTAATGTTGCTTACTTGGTTAAGATCAAAGGTTTTGTAAGCTTGTTTATGAAAACCTTACGCAACGGAATGGATTTCGTTCAAATTACTCCGGATGAACGGTTGAAATTTTCACATAAGGTTCCTTCATTTAGAACGACTGGTAAAGAACGAGAAGACGTTCCTGAAGGTAATTTCGAACTCGACCCTGCTTCTCTGCCTAGTAACCTGGAAGAGATTTCTGAGTCTGAAGATGTGCAAGTGAACACTAAAAACGTTGAGGCTGTAACTAATGATAGTTCTGCATCTCCAAAAGAGGATAGTCCTCGTGCACGTAAGAAAATAAAAATGAACCCTCGTAACAGGAATAGCCTGGATACAGGAGACTCAAGATATGGAAGTTTGCTTCCAGTCACACCAAAAAGATGTTGTAATAAGAAGAAGCGAAGTGTTCTGAACCAGGTTGGAAGAAGTGGTTCCACTTTTGGCAGCAGCAATCCACTTAATTCATGTCAGACTGTTGTTGATGTGACTGGTAGTGATGGTGTGATTACTAATACAGACATTGTAACTGCGCATAGGCCCGTAGGACTTTCAGAGTTTGTTCCTTGTGATATTCCAGATGCGGAAGTTTCTAACTCGAAGCTTGAATTATCTTCAGCTTTTCAACTGAACCCTGAAGGTGAAGGACAACTTTATAACTTTAGGGATGATAAAACTTATGAAAAGTTTAAGCCTGGTCAGGTATGGGCAGTGTATTGTGACTTGGATGGCTTGCCCAAGTATTATGTTCTGGTGAAAAATATTGAAATATTCCCCAATTTCAAGGTGGAAGTAAATTCGCTTCAATCTTGCGCTCCACCAAAAGGTTTGATCCGATGTAATGATGAGAATATGCCTTTAAGCTGTGGCGTGTTTGAAACTAGTGAAACTCGTACTTATGATGATACAACTTATTTCTCTCATCAGTTAACAGGAGTTTCTAATGCTACGGAAAACGAGTTTGAGATCTTCCCAAGGAAAGACGAGGTGTGGGCATTATACAAAAACTTCAGTTCCAGTATGTCATCTTTAGATCTGCAGAAATATGAGTATGACATGGTTGTAGTCGTAGAAGAGCAAGTTCACTGGATGATCGTGTTGGTTCTACAAAAGTTCTCATCACGTGTGGAGACAGTTTTCATGCCTAAATTAAAAGCAGGACATCTTTTTCATATGGCTATACCACGGTATGAATTGCTTCGATTTTCTCATCAAGTTCCTGCTTTCCGATTGAACGATGATAAGTATGGTAGCTTGCGAGGCTCTTGGGTGCTTGATTCCGAGTCGATGCCACGTTGCTTATTTTCCTCAAAATGAAGGTTCCTAGGTCTAATTTGTTCATTCTTCTTCTTCTTCTTTTTTTTCCTTTTTGGTGTGGTGCCTTTTCTAGTTGCTTAATCAATACATGGATAAATTGGATGGTTCAAGTTCCAGCATCCATATCTGTTGCTCTGACACCATGAATGCATCGATGTGCAGCTCATGACTTAGAATTATCTAGTTTGCAGGGTGTCTGAGTAGAGTTGGAAGATATCTAATCGTGCTTCATTCTTATGAGAAGGAGCTTCTTAGACTAGTGAAACTGACACATATGTACAAACTGTAGACTCTGTAATGGTATCAACTTTTCCCCGTTTGTGATAGTGTGTATGCACTTTACAGATATGTAAATGTAGTTCAACAAACTCTGTTCTAACAGGTCTATGAAATGCGACTTTTTATTATGACCTTTTGTGATATATTATTAGTACCCATAATTGATATCTTTCTTTCATAGAGATTACTATTACTATTTCTTGCTCATTTTCCATGAATGGTTGATTCAAAAAAAAAAGATGCGTCTGAAGTCAGAAGTCAACATAACTAGCCATAAGCAGACACACAATAGCTATCTAGACTATATGGTATTTGGAACCAGTATCAAACCTGGAGACCGTTGCATTTACAAGTTACAACCTTCATGAAACTGCTTCTTCGTCTTTATCCTCTGCGAGTCTGCGTGGTGAGGGATTTAAAATTTCAGGCATGTTATGAATGTCATTTATTTTGTTGCATCTGTTATAATTGCCGTGTAAGAAGCCAGGTATTTGAAATGAATTAGCTTTGTTTGATATGTTATATGTATGGCCTTTTTATCCCAGTGTTTTTGAGGGCTATAAAAAAGAATTTAGGACGATTAATTTAAAACCCATCCAATAGATGTGGCTATGGGATAGCCTAATGGTATGTAAAAATACCTATATATCATTTCATTAATCTAAAAAATACCTTTAATCATTTTTACTGATAAAAGTAAAAAAACTTAAAAAAACATCTTTTTCTTCTTTTCTACCGATTATCTTCTTCTTCTCATCTTCTTCTCTTCTTTTCACACTACCGATTGTGCCTAAACCAATTAATCGTAAATCAATTCATTGTATCATCGTAATTACAATCTAAAGATGGCTCGACAAAAGCAAACAACCCGTCAAACTAGTAATACTAATTGGCCAAATTTTGCCGAGAGAATAAGAAATAGAGAGATCGTTGAAGAACATAGTGAAGAACACGAAGAACACGAAGATGATGATCTAGATACGGAGACTGATTCTGACAATCAGCCTCTCCATCACTATGTAATGGGTCCAATAAGGTAAGGGTTTACCATTATTTGTGTTTATTTTGCTTCAATCGAATGAAATCGTCAATAGAATTTTAAGGGTTTCCGGTGATTTCATATAATCAGTAGTTTCATGTTAGTATTTATCTACCGATTATGGTCGTGTTCTTCATTCCTAGAGCACATCGACCCTAATCAGTAGTCTGATTTAGTCCTTGACTACCGATTACGTTCCTGAACCAAAAATTAGGCTTAATCGGTAGTTAGAATTTGTCCTTATCTACCGATTATGAATGTTCGGAAATCCTCAAGTACATCCATATAATCGGTAGTTAGAATTTGTCTTTATTTACCGTATCTCTGTACTCAAATTTAGGCTTAATCGGTAGTTAATTTGTTACCTAACTACCGATTATTTTACATGGTTTCAATCGGTAGATAATCTATATCCCTAGCTAACGATTATGTGTGTCCATAGCTTAGAGTTTTTTGTTCCAATTTTTATGCATAATCGGTAGATAATGTAGAGCCTGAGCTACCGATTATGCACAATCGGTGATTAATATAGAGTCCGAGCTACCGATTATGCACAAACGGTAGTTACTTTGTTTAATTGACTACCAATTATGTAGTAATTAAACGGTGTCTTCTTGGAAATAATTTTTCTTTTTTTTTTGTTTTTTTGGGGAAATGCGAGCTAGGCAAGCCCAAGATACAATTGTTTTGGGGCCTCGCCGTGAAGGGGGTAAGAAAGTAACAGCTAGTGCAAGAAGAGAAAGGAACGCTAGCGGAATCTCTATCGCCGAAGGAACTCAACCAAGTGTTCCAAGAGTTAGAAACCAAGAAGAAGGAGAACCAAGTGGTACACAAGGAGAAGGACATGGTACAAAAAAGGTAATTAAGAAGAAATGAGGACACCAAGTCCCCGCCTCTTTGAAGATGAAGGGTATTGAAGCAGGCCAAATCCCTTGGTTACCAAGAGATGGAGGAGATCTATTATTTGGATACAAAGACTCTTGGGCCAAATAAATTTATTCAACTGATGTAATAATTATAAAACACAATTCTCGGTGATTTTGTTTTTTTATTCGTAAAAGTGTTAACCGTTAGTCTAATTATTTTATAATTCTTCGTGTATATTAGGACCATTCTGATGCGGTTCGTCTATTCAAATCTACAGCTGCACAAAAAAAAAAAAAAAGACTGGCCGTTAGATGGTGAGTGTGAAAGGTTCAAGCAAATTATTTTTGACTCGGGGTTATCTACTGCTGCCGAGAATTCAATGTTAAAGCATGACCGGGTATCGATATCAGCCTTCATAGAGAGAATGTATCCTGAGACTGATACCTTCCACATGCCGTTTGGAGAGATGACGATCACCCCAGATGATGTGGTGCAGATTCTTAGTCTCGCTGACCATGGTATAGTTTGATTACGTAAAGCAGTTAAGCTGGGAACAACTTTATTTTTACACTCAGAAGTGCCTTGGTTGGGATCAAGCGACATCCGACGAAGAGTTCAACCGGTGCTTTCGTTACAAAACTAAATAGTTCAGCATGGTCCACTTGATGAATATGTTCAATGGCACCAAGGATAAAGAAGAAATAAGTCCATCACTTAGCGACGACGAAGTGAATGCTGCAGCCACTGCATATCTCCTATGTGTTTTGGGATGTGTCATTTTCCCCAATTGTAGTGGCAACCGGGTCGACGCCAACCTTCTACAACTATTGCATCCTCTCAATAAGGTTCGTGACTACTCGTGGGGCACCGAATGTCGCACGTTCTTGATGGAAGAGTTAAGAAAGGCATCGAGGGAATCAACTAGCCAAATTATCGGGAACGTGAGCCTACTACAGGTATTTTGGTAACTCTATTGATGCTTTGATTGTTATTTATTTTTTTCTCTTTTAAGAATCAATTTTCCCTACTTGGTTTGATATATACACTAGACATGGATCTATGACCACTTCCCGTCCCTCGAGTTGGCCAAAGAGAATCCATTATGGGAGAAAGGAACACCTAGAGGAACAAAATACATCTTTGACAACAACCGTTCAAGGTCTAAGGAGCATGAGTTGATTTCTTTGAGGAGGAAATTAGACTTGATGGAGTCCAAATATGTATGCTTTGATCCATACAAGGAAGACCGGGCTAGTGGACATATAGCGGGAAGGTCTGAGTTGTCGTTTTACTATGGACCCTTGTGGCATCCCACTGGATATGTTATGTACAATGCCTCTAGGGTGATGCGTCAAATCGGTTTTGTACAAGAAGAACCTTGGAGTCATATACGTGGCAGGTTAAAATTAGACGTGGAGAATTCTGTATGTGGTAAGGACTCTATCACAATAGTTTACTCTGGTAACCCATCAGTCGAAGATTGGAGTAACATGATGCAATATTTGATCAACAAGGGGAGACCTGTCAACCGAGGTTATGAAGTATATCCAGGCTATATAAAATGGTACCAGGAGCATTCTCATATTCATGTGATCCGTGAAGATAAATGAAAGACCATCAATGTTTCTGATTATCCTTGTATCATCAAAGACAAACCTTCAGGTTATGAGAGGCTGGTACGTAATGTTCATTCTGTTTGATTTTAATATTATGGCTTAATATTTTAGATAATAATCGTTTGATTGTTATTGCATAAAAACAGAAAAATAGGTTTGCGTTTTTCTCCAAAAAGATTGCTGGGTGTATAAAGGCGGGAGTGCCTTTGTCAGTTGAGAAGATGAAAGAACATAAAGATCTAATAGATAACATTGATAATGAAGCTTATGCAAGTAAGTTTGGGGAGAAAGCTTCGTACAAGGCTAAGAGGCCAGCAGCAAAGCCTAGTAAAAGATTTCGTAGTTCATCGAGCGCTGATGGTGAAGCCAATGTCCCTGATACTGAAACAACTATCCCTGGTGCTCGTCGTCCTCGTACTAAAACCAAGAAATCTAGAAATTAGATTTTGGTTGGATTTAGAGAACATCATTATCGATTGATTTGTAACAAATTTGTTTAATGTTATAACATTATGTTTACTTTATGGCTGATGAATAGATTACTTTACGATTGATGAATGAATTTATTTTCTTTCTGTGAATTATCGACTGATTGCAAGAGACTCATTTTTAATAAAAAACTTTGTCGAAATTTTTACAGTACAATCGGTAGATACTTGGTTTACATCAACTACCGATTAAGCATGTTGATCCACAATCAGTAGATAATTATCTACCGATTACACCTACTGATGGAACTGCTTGGTTTCTGGAAACAATTTACATTATAATCGGTAGTTAAAAAAAATTCTTAGACTACCGATTATGGAATATGATTATTTTCAAAATTGGATAATTTTTTCAATTTTGAATTTGGGGCAACTTCTATAATCGGTAGTTTACAAAATTTCATACACTACCGATTATGGAGTTTGAAATTTTTTGAAATTGGATTTTTTTTTCAGTTTTGAATTTGGAGCAACATTTATAATCGGTAGTTAATTTTTTTTCTTAATTACCGATTATGGGTAATGAATATTTTGAAATTTGAAAATTCTTTCAATTTTGAATTTGGGACAATATTTTTAATCGGTAGTTAATTTTTTTTTATACTACCGATTATGGATAATGTTAATTTTCAAAATTTGAAAAAGAAAATCGATTTTGAATTTGGGGCAATATATACAATCGGTAGTAATTTTTTTTGTAAGACTACCGATTATGGAGTTTGAATATTTTCAAAATTTGAAAAAAAATTCGATTATGAATTTTGGGCAACATAGACAATCGGTAGTAAAGAATTTTTGTAAGACTACCGATTATACCTGTTGAGTACAATAAGTAGTTAATTATGTACCGATTAAGATGATGAAACTGATTGGTTTCTGGACACATTTTACATTATAATCGGTAGTAAAAACATTTATTAGACTATCGATTGTAAAAATCGGTAGATAATGGTGATCCCGATACTTTCGATTGTTAATATTCGTACGAACTTAGTATACATGTTTTTTGTACACTCTTGTTACACCAGGCCTCAACGGCTCTTTTTTTTTTAAAAAGAGCCTTTAAGACTCTAATCTATATAAGGAGGGTGACCTATTCTCATTTATGCACCTCCAATACATTTTAACTCTCCAACATCGAAGTAATCATCGTATAGATTAATGGCTCATCCGTTCACGGTAGAGGAAGATTTATCGTTATGTAGGCGCTATGTGCAATTCTATCTGAGGCGAGGAGAAGAACGTAGGCAAAATGGTGTAATGAGTATAAGTTATTTGGAGAGTGTTCACGAACATTTTTGCGTTGACACCGGAAACCCCAATAACCGTAATAGAGCTGATCTTTTTTGTCGATTTAATTGTATAAGCAGAGAAGTTGATCCATTTGTGAATTTAACTTATCTTGTCAATCGATAACGTTTGAAGGGTGAAACTAATGATGAAGTTATAGCGAGATCTCTCGAGGAATGACGACGATGGAAACGATCAAATTACCGTTACGAAGCTCATTTCAATATCATTAAGGTGATGGACAGATTCAACCCGTTTAAGGTTCGTCCACGCCGCTTAAGGTGAAGGGAAATCCAAGATAGAATATGAAAATAAAAATTAATATAATAAACCATTTATAGACAGAATACAAAACCTAATTAGCTTTTTTTTTCCTCATTTCCTTCTCTACCTCTTTATTCTTCTTCTTTTATTCTTTTATTCCCTTTCCTTTTCCATTTCTTCTCCTCTACCGATTCTTCTACTTCCTTTCCTCCTCTATTTCTTCTCATTCTCCATCGAAAATGGCTCCAGAAACTTTTCCTATACAATCAAAGAAGGGAAAGGAAAATATGGTGATCGAAGAGTCCAAAATCATTGAAATCGATTCGTCAACTGATTCCGACGATATGACTCTCCATCAATCTCAAAAAACCTAGAAAAAGTAAGTTACATCGAACTTTTATGTTTTTAGTCATTACTTTGAAGAAATCATGATAATTCTTTTTTATAATTTTCTGAAACGACGCATAATCGGTAGAAATCTGGCAAACTTTATCTACCGATTATGCCTCGAGTTCATCAATCCTGAAGAACATCATGCACAATCGGTAGATATTGCATAATTTTATCTACAGATTATATATTGTCTTTTAACATTTAGGGCTACACTCAACCGGTTGCATATAATCGGACATATACTGAGAACATGACCTACCAATTGTGTATAATGATATTGCATAATTTTAACTACCGATTATGTGCTTTTGTTTATTTTATAATAGCTACTGTGTATAATCCATGTTTGCGTATGTTCATTAGGGTTATGGATGGAGATGAACTTCTTTCTCCGTCTGAAAAGGCTGAAATTCTTAAACGTCCTCTTTTCAATTTGCCGAAAGGTGTTACTCCTGAAGAAATATATCAAATGATGTTGGATGATCCGGTTTTTCTACAAATGATGAACGATCCTGATTGTTGGTGGAACAATCCTGACAATCCCTTCAACTACGTTGAAGTTCCATCTTCGGATGAAGGATCTGAGGTAGAAATGATTCGAAGGATGGAGGCCGATCCGACCTTTGATCCACGACTCTTTTTCAGGGAGAAATACTTTTTAGGCGTAAACCCATACTACAACGAAGCTGGTGAGTACATAGGTCCAGTTGAGGAAGATGAAGTTGTTGTTGATCCTAAGGAGAAGAAGAAGAAGAAGAAGAAGCGAGTTGATACTAGGACCAAGTCAAGAGTAACAAGGAATGAAATAATTTCACGAGATCAATCAGATTGATCACTTTGAATATCTATGATGTGTTTTGTTTCATTTTTTTCGGATGTTTTAAGTTTTTTTGAACAAGTTTTTTGAACAATATGTAGTAAGTGATGAACATGGTATGTTGAAATAGTATTATGAAGTTAGATGTTAAGTGCAATCTACATAATCGATAGATAACTATGTTTCTATACTACCGATTAAATACAATCGGTAGTATTTATGTTCACTTACTATCGATTATGGCAAGAAAAGTTATGTACAAAAAAACAAGTATAATCGGTAGATAAATTTGTTCTTTAAACTACCGATTACAAAGTTAAAAATTTTAAAGTTTAATTCAATTCTGGCTACAATCGGTAGATATAAAATTTTAATTTCTACCGGTTGTGAAAGATGAAGAGTTAGAAATTTTATAAGTTTTGAGAAATTCATTTTTGGGGCGACACATATAATCGGTAGATATGGTACTCCATTAAACTACCGATTATGAAATCAAAATCCCAAACAATTTCAATCTGGGAATTTTATACAATCAGTAGTAATAAAAATCACGAGACTACCGATTATACCATTATTTTGGCACATGAGTGTATAATCGGTAGATATGGTACTCTATTATCTACCGATTCTGGGACGTCCATGGCATTAAATGCATACAAAAATAATTTTTTTTAAACGATCCAAACGCATACAAAGTGGGTTTTTCATGATGTTTCTCACTTCTTCCTCCTACTCATCCACGTTTGTTATTGATTTTAGGTAAAACCTAGTTTTCCCAAACTTCTTCTTCTTCTTCTTCTTTTCTAAAAGACTCTCTATTTCTATTCTAAAACTATAACTCAAATTCCTCATCTAACACTAACTATAACCAAATTAATTAACTAATTAATCAATATTAACACTAATTAAGCAAAGATAAATTAGCCATTAAAGAAAATATATGGATAAGGGGTGTGCTGATATTACTTCATAGTGACCTTATTTTGTTTTATTAGTCGTCCCAATTTTTTTTTATAGCCTTCAAAAACGCCAAACTTTTCGTGCCTTGTGTGTAACGTCGACCCCAACTCTGTTGCATCAATCAGTATGTTCTTCCTGCGAAACAAGGGCATCTTAGGATGGAAGGTCAGTATCTCGATATTATATTCCATAGAGTACATCAGCATGTCTCCAGACATTTTTTTTTTTAGATACTCTCGGCGTCTCGATTGTGGTAATGTGGGCATCGTCATTTTTATTTATTGATTATATGCAGATAGGTGGCTGAAGAACAGCAGTGGAAGGGTCAGCCAAGAGTTAGCCAAGCGACTATCTCTTGGCCAAGCAACTAAACCGAGCGGTTCTCTTTGCCACAATAATCAATCTATCAGTTTCAATGAAACGATAGTTTGATACTTTGATTTTCCCACTGAGGTAACCAAATCTGTTTGTCTAATTATACTATGGGAATATTTTTTTATTTTTTTTGTTGAAAAAAAGAAGAATATATTAACTGCAAATCAAGTCCCAGTGCAAAGCGCTTGTACCAAGAAGGTGGGACATCTGTAATCCTTATATTAGACTAGATGTTTTATAAGACAAAGAAAACAACGCTAAATAGTGAGCAGCTTCATTTGTGTCTCGACTGCTATACATGAACTTAACATCTTGAAAAATGGATAACTGGTTTTGAATATCATGCAACATACCTCGAATCTTCTTCCATGGGAAGCAGATGATGTTACCTTTAATGACATGCACCGCAATCTCCTTTTAGAATGACTTTTTGATAGCCCAATTCATTAGCCAGTTTTAGGCCTAGATGAAAACCCTTTAGGCCTATATCAAAACCCTTTACTTCAGCTTCTAGAGGGGAAAACGATCGTCCAAAGCAGCTTTTACACCCTTGGTATTGGCTATGTTCAACTCTAGTTACAGCCGACCAAGCACTGTCATAGGTCTAGTCAAGGAAAGCCCCGGTGGATTACTCCAGTGGTTATTACTGCCCCCTCATCATTGATAATACTAAAACTCTTCGTTTCCTCCAAATCTTTGGGGTTCTCATAATCTTGAACCAATCTGTAAGAAAAGAAATTTACTGACGAAGGATTAGGTCTGATTTTCTTAAAAATGTAGTCATTCTAGTCTTCCAAATCTGTCGAAGAGTATGACATGCCAACCTTAGAACAAATCCATGAGGGTCAGAGTCAAACCATTCACTAATGATGCCGGAAACCATATCTATTAGGTCTTGGCCGGAACCCGGAAGGCTTTGTATCCACACCCTTCTTGCAAAGTCACACTTAAAAAAAAGGTGCATAGCTGATTTTGCAGAAGTTTTGCAGAAAGGGCAGGTTGTGTTGGCTTCCGTAAGGAGACGAGCAATATTATCCTCCAGTGCTAAAGCTCCACTTACTGATCTCCGTAAAGTGTAAAATCCTTGGGCTTGAAACCCTTGTTTTCCCCAAGGCAGATTAAACCATTGAAATTGCCCAAACATGGTTCGTCATAAAGGGTATCGTAAAGATCCTCACGAACACAGATACGGTATGGGTGATAGTGATACTGAATAAAACTGGCCACTATTGACCGATATTAAGGATTTCTTTCTAAATAAGGTATTGTCGTCCTCCGTCATATAGATTTGTATATATTAAATGTTTACATATATATTCAAATAAAATAAATAAAAATGATTGAAAAATAATATAATTCCAAAAAGTTATTATGTATATTGAGCATATCTCATTCTCCAATGGTCATAAAAATTACGTAAAAAGATATTAAAGTTTGAGTTAATTTCTTCAAAACTTGAATAACTAATAGATGGTTTCCTTTGCTCTTCTAGTTGATATCCCATTTGCAAAGGATATGTCTTGCAACTAGATGAATCTTCAAATTATCCTTTTCGTCTATCACGACACTCATATATCAGATATTGAGACTGTTGATCGAGTTCAATTGATTCTCCATTCTGAAAAAGGATTGACCACTGAATAATATTGAATGCATTTATTGGTTTCAAAGGATCCTTCTCATCAGTATCGAGCGATATTTGTACATATCAGTGGATACATGTTGATATGCACAGAGACGTAGGGATACAAATAAATTGAGTGTAACACCCTCATTTTTCGTACGACACATACTCTAGCATGCGTTATTAAACGAGATGAAGTATCATCTCGGGCCTGTGTTGTGTACTTTGGAATGTGTCATTAATGCATCTTGTGGAGCCTGTGATGCATACTTGGTAAAGTGATGCATCTTGTCCAGAATCGGTAATGGTGAATACTCTATGATACATTGCTAGGAGAAATGTATTACCTCGAATTTGCAATGCACACTTGGTGCAAGTGATGCATTAGCTTGGCATTATAATGCTACGTCATCATTATGCTTGTCCTTACCAAGAGATATAATATTAATCAATGTTGCCTACTCGTGTAGGCATTATGATTTTAATGCATCATTATGGTTATTGCTTACAAAGTGGCACAATATATTGCTATGTTTCCTACCGAGAATGCATTATCTAACATGCATCATGTCGCAAAAAAGAAGGGAGTCGGTACATGGCACTTAACTCCCAAATATTTATATGTAGAAATGTCAATAAGACAGGAGGAGGTGTTGGTTGAAAATGAATATTGTCCAAGATGATTTATCTTGCCTATGTTGCATGCTCAAGGGAGCATATGATGCAAAAGCATCATATTGATGTTGCTTATCGAGAACTAATGCATTCCAAGTGAAAAGTGAATGTTGAGGCAATTTGCATGTCCTGAGCAAGAAATGCATATTTGCGAACTAATTGGCATCAGTCATGGAAAACCATGTACATCTCTTTCCAAAGTCTTGTGGCCTATAAGAATTAGGCGTTGCTTGGCCTTTAGCCTTGAGACACAAGCTGTAAATTGTTAGTGATGCGGATTTTATATGTATAAGCATATCCTTTCGAAATGATTGGTCCTTGGCATCGATGTTGGCTTTTTCTTAATATGCTTAAGTTGTTTGTTCTATTCGAGATGACCCTTTGTATGAACTACGGTCAGTGCTTGATCCCTTCATGGTATGGGTAGGGTACGTAGGCATCCGCATTGCGATCCAACATTTTACAACACTACTTGGTTGAACCCACCAAACGTTGGTATGTCAAGTTTAGTTCCAAAACTCAAGTCGTTTGAGTATATTACTAAAGTCCACTTCGTTAGGTTAGACTAAGAAGATAGAAATGTTGAGACTTGTTCTAGTTACTCTGAAGACCTGAAGACGTATTGAAGATAAAACGAAGACATCATCCTTCAGTTCAAGGTTAGTAACTACAAGCTTTGACGTATTACATTTTTATCTATTGTTCATGCAAGTCTTTATTTATTGAAAACATAACATACGAAGTTACGTTGTTACAATGACTTTAGTACTGGTGACTTTTTCACTATACAATGATCAAAGTATCAAAAGGAATGATATACATTAGTTTTTTCGGCAATTTACAGTATATGGAGTTGCGAAGAATAGTTTATCTATAGACTTCGCGTTTATGACATTTCACTAATTGGTAAGTTGTTATTATTTAGTGTGTTGAACTTCCAGATGAATCCAAACCTTAATAGCTATGTTTGAAAGCAATTTCAGAAACATAGTTTAAGGAAGTAGACTTACGAAACTTGTTTCAAAGATGAAATGAGATTCAGGACCCATCCGAGGATTGATCCCTTGTCAACATCTATCCCAAGACTGATCCTGAGGGAATCTAAATTTTTATTTACTTTTTTTTATTTAGTCTGTTAATTGATAGAAACATTTGTATGTCTTATTTGATCTTATATTTATATTGTTAGTACTCAGTTTTTGTAATAATATTGTTATTTTCTTTAATCGTAGGTATTTTTGTGGAATTGACTACTGTGGAAAATTTGGATTAAAATGTTTGGTTATAGATACCTTATTTATAAAGGCACCCAAACTTTGGCTAAGGGAACCCATCTTCTTCCCAAATTCAAAAGAAACTTTGGTGGGAAGTTTTGGTTGTAAACTGGGATTTTTTTCTTACGTAATTTAGAGGGAGATTTGCAAGAGTTATGGCAAGATTATTTCCTTTCCTTATAAGTAGGAATCTCTACACATTTGGAAAAATATAAATCAAAATAGAATCGCATCAAATACTTGTTTCTCGGAAAAAATAGTAAGGGTTCATATATTAGGAAACTTGGGATTTACCTTTCTAAATTTACATGATTATGTTTCTATACTTTTCAATATTGTTAGAACAAACAAGGAAACATAGTGAATAAATATTAGTCTCAGGCCTAAACAAAATAACATTGAGAATAAAAATTAAAGAAATTCTTTAACTGGCGAGATTTTTACATTAAAAGAAAGATATATTTGGGAGATTTGAGAGAAGATTTGGACGAGATTTGGGTGTTTTAATATAAATAGGAGCCTATGGGAACATCACATAAGAGAGGGTAAGGCTCAGAACCGAGAAGAAGAAAAAGTTAGAAAGTTTCTGAGTTGCAGCAAGGAGAAGAAGAAGAAGAAGAAGAAGAAGAAGAAGAAGAGGTTACCACGCCAGGGAAAAGTCGCAGAGAAAACCGTGATTATTTCCATCTTCTTAATTGTGTCGGAGAAAAGTCGTTAATTCTACTGCGCAGAGAAAATTTGTTAATTGCACTGCGCATAAAAAATTCGTTAATGCGACAGTTGTATTTCTTTTTAACGACAGAGTTAATGAGGAACCCTCAATCGGGGAATACTCTCACAAATTGGGGAATACTCACAGTTACATGGGGCTTGATTTTGGCTAAGGGGGTATTTTTTTCTAATGATAAAATATCCATACTGCCCTTACCATAATAAAAATAAAAATAAAGTATTCCCCTTCATTATGTTCTTATTTTCCCTTGTGTGGGCTCCTTCTTCTCCTCTTCTTCTTCTCTTCTTCCATAAGTGGTAAAACCATGTTTTCAAAATATCAAATGGAGAGGATAGTTATGTAAATCACTAAACCCATGAAGCACAAGCAGAAACAAGAAGATAAAATCACCTGGATGGTAGGCTTGGGAGCTTTGACAAATCATTACCAGCTTGCACCTTCAACCTTTTAATCTTTGCTTGGTATTCAATTTCCCTTTGAAGAGCAAGCTCCACTGACATTATTTTCCACATCACCTTAACAGTCGCTTGATCTAAGTATGAAGAGTGAGGAAAATATCATTTAGTAAAAAATTCTAAAAATACAAGAACATAAAAATAATAAGTATTCTGATAGGATAAGCAAAACAAATAATGAACAAACAAGAGTCGGCATTGCCTTGCAAGAGCGGCATTGCCTTGTGTAAGAGTTGGCATTGCCTTGCAAGAGTCGGCATTACCTTGTGCAAGATCAGTCGGCATTGTCTTGCAAGAGTCGGCATTGCCTTGTGCAAAAGTCGGCATTGTTTTGTGCAAGAGTTGGGATTGCCTTGTTATCAACCTACAATGCCGATTCTTGTTCAAAATCTCGGTCTAGTTTTGGACAAGAATCGACATTGTATGTTGATAACTAGGCAATGCCGACTCTTATGTCATTTTTGGGATACTCAAGGGTAATTTAGCCATTGCCAAAATTATTTGGATAAGAGGTTATCCAAATGAATTCATAATGTTTTTTTTGAGTATTCCCCAATTTGTGTGAGTATTCCCCAATTGAGGGTCTTTAATGAGTTCTTTACACGTTTTAGGGTATAAGCTACTTGTTTTTCCATTACTATTCGAAGTGTTGATCAGGTTCCTTTGCACTAGAACCTGAAACTATTTGTAAGCACTTTTAAATTAATGAATAAAATGGTTAATCAATATTCTTTAATTTTTATTCCCATGAGTATCTAATTTCTTATAATGGTTGTGGAGGAAGCCATTTTTTATATGTATTTCTTAATATTTAATTTTTAGACATAATTACTCTCTTTCTTTATGCTATATAATGATGATTAATAATTTATCTTCTTAAAAAGCTTTATTTTAATTATTTTTACTAGTTTTTAAGCTATTAATGTTTTATAAGCGAAGAAAATTATATTTTGAGGCAAGTCGTAAAAATATTTTACAACGCTATATTTTCCAAGACATGAAATTGGTTTCGATATTTTCTTAAGTATTTTGAGAGTAAGTTCAAGTTACAATTTAAAGTTTTATATACATCAAAATTAGAGGAGTATCCATAACCCTAATATTTTCTCTTTTTGGTTAATCAATTAATTTATTTAGTTATCTTTCTAATTAAATTCATAAAATTCTTCCAAAATATTTTTTTTTTAGTTTTTATCATAAAGTTTGTTTATTAGCTAGATATAATATTGTCAATCATTGTGGGAACGACCTGTATTTGCCGTTTCTACAATGTATATGTCGTGCGATTGATGTTATTAGAACATAGGTTTTTAGCCTATCATTAATCTTCACGGGTTTTTGTAGATATCGAGAAATATATGAGTTATATATTGGAAAGTTCACTAAAATGTCAACATAATGATTTGAACATGTGCTAAACTCTAATTTCTTAATGTTCAAGTATATACCTTTGATACTCAAGGAAAGGTCCCAAGATATCGATTTTCCAAAATCATATTTGGTGTCGCATTATATGCTTTCCATTCCCAGAGGTTTGCATGTCTCTAGCAAACTATGTTAGTAAAGTACATGTTATATGCTAGATAATTTTAGTTGTGAATCTAAGAGTGAAATCGATTATCCGTTGGATATTACTTGATATTTTCTAATTTCAAAAATATATTATTATTGCATATTTTGAGAATTTTTGAAATTGGTAAATAAAGCATTTCCTGTCAACGTCTTGTTCATAACACTATAAATATGGAGTCTTGTATTCTTACAAACTCATCCCAGAACACACCTTATGTTAAATGTGTAAAAGCCAACTTGTGAAAGAGATGTGAGTAATCTAATTAGGTGAAATATCTTGTGTTTCTTTTTGTGAAAGTCTTCTTTGGGATCAAGAAGCCTCTAATTTTACCGTTGGTGGAAAACTAGATTGTTATTTAGTTTTCGATTAATTAGTTGTGTTTGAACTAACGGTGTAGTCATCTTCGATTGATCAAATAAAAACTATACTTATGCCATTCTCTTCTGCTTAAGTTCACTCAAGCTTGTTTGAAGATTTGAATAGTACAAATCTAAGTGATTTAGGATTTATAGGGTCTGTCAGTCTGTGCGGTTGATCAATAGTGGAATCAAGTTATTTTACAATGGTCACTTTTGAAGATTAAAGAATTAAAGATTTAAGACTTGAACACTTTTCTTTTTGGTTCTGATATTTGTGTGTGACTTTATGTAAACTTTATTATCTGAAATTACAAAAGCAGTTTATTTTGATAGATATCAGACTTGCAGAAGATCGAACAAACTGTCTAGTTGCATTGAGTTCCTTGGATAGAGTTTGTCCATCAAGATTGATATTTCGATAATCAATGTCTTGGTTTGATCTTTTGATCAAAGGAGTTTAATTGATTAAACGGAAGATCCTTTAACTCTGCTTTAACACTGATCTAAAGATTCGTTACGGGTGATCATTATTGAAACAGGTTAGTACTTTAATGTTCCGGGTGACGATCCAAATGAGTCAGGTGTAGAAGTCTTCACAGTGGTAAAGCGACTCAAGATAGTTTACTATGTTTTAAGATTCACATGTGTTATCCAGATTGGTTATAAAAACGCAGGGATACTAAGGGAACTGGGTAACTTATGGTAGTTTACTTGGTCTCAACTATACAAAGTTGCGGTAGTCAATTTGTATAGCGGCTTAATTCTAAGAGTATTCAAAACTGGACTGGTCCCACGATTTTTCTGCTAAGCAGTTTTCCTCGTTAATCAAATATTATGTGTCTGTGCGATTCACTTTACTTCTATATTATATTGTTTAGTTTTATAATTAACGTAAATATACTTGTACGTTAATCACGTTGTTGAAATAATCTTTTGGTCGTTATTGTTTCAATAAGATTATATGAGGTGAGTCTGCATAGGTTGATATCGAAAATATTATAGTGTACTTGGTACCCTCGTCATTTCACAACACTTTGTTGTTCATATCATCTAATTGGGAGATGATTGCAACATTTTGGTAACTCATTTCATATGACTCGGCAGTGTGAGGCAAGAGAAGATTGTTGTCACACTTGATGAGGTAATTGCAATCCAATTACCCGATGTTCATACTTATTATCAATCTATACAATGTTGGCATGCACCAATTGTAGATTGGGCATGGCCAAGGAAAGCAAGCTAACCAGGTTGTAAGTTAGGAGAGCTTGCATAAGCAACTTGCATCACAGGAATAATCCACGAAATGCATATTATGTGCCTGGCTGCTGCACCCTTGAAAAGAGCAAGATCAGTGCATGAACTCAGCACATGGTCGAAGCGAAGTTAAGAAAACAGAAAATAAGCCTGCAATGGGCGAGCCCAAGGCATTGCATGTGCCTGGAGAGTACTTTTCAGTTAGTGATGCATGCCAAAGGTATCACCGTTGGACGGTATGGCCATGTACTAAGGGTGTCAATGGATGTCCGAAAACTCCGAAATTCGTTTCGAATTCGCATCTGAATTATCAAAATATTATTCGAAAATTATTTTCGGATTCGGATATCCGAATTTTTAATCCGAAAATATGACTTACCGGATACGAATTTGGATATGAAGGTATCCGCATCCGAAATAATTCTATCCGAAATTTTAAACATAAATATATATATATATATATATATATATATATTTTAAACCTAGAAAAATATATATCATATTTTTTTTCTTTATGTTAATTAAAAAATCATTTACAGATATCTTCATCCTAATTAAATTTTATTATGTAATATTATTTAATACAAAAAAAAATAATTATTGTTTTATTTTCTTATGATTTCAGATTGGTAATTTTTCGATATCCGGATAAAAGTTCGGATACGAATTCGAAGTGAAAAAACTATATTTGTTCAGATATCGAATCGAATTCGGATAGCGTATGAAATATTCGGATTCGAATACGGATAGTATCCTATTCGCATCCATATGCATCCGTTTACAACCTTACCATGCACCCTTAGTAGAACAAGGGGTAAGTTGGAATAGTGTCGAGCTATGCTTTAAACAAATCATGCTTGCAAAGCATATTAGGAAAGAAAAATCTATGTGCATTTATCTGGGAAGTCTTTAAGTTTTACAGCCGGTTACTTACATCAGAGTGGCGCATTAGAGAGTTATGGCCTGTGCAACGTGGCGCTGGGACAGAATATACCTGTCCATCACAATTGATATCAGAGCAAGTTCCGGAACAACACTAAGAACTTTGCGTTTTGAACTCGTTAGTGTTTGTTTGTAATATGACTACCAAAAAATTTCCTTGATTATAAGGAAATTTAAAAGGAATAAATTTGAGGAGTAGGCCAACTGTTGTGTGTAAAGAGAATTCGTAACTGTAATGCCGGTTACTTAGTAAATTGAGTTGGACTTTGCGGACTACAATGAATTTTCCAGGCCTTAAATTGGGACCCACCATATAATTGGTGACATGGAAAACTGTTTGGAAGGTGGCAGATATTGGGACTGATCATCCCCACCCGTCATGGACAATGTGTGTTGTCGTGCCAGCTAACTCCCGCTATATCAGTGGTAACCCGGAAGACCGTTTGGAACAGTGGCTTGTATCCGACTGTCCTGGTATTAGATTTTGATCCTCACAGTCTCAGTAAGAATCGTTTATCACGTTCGACGACCCTTGTGGAATTGTGAACAATTTTGGGAATAAATTACCATTACGAGTTTATTCTACAAAATAACCTGATGGAATGAACTACTAGAACGAACTACAAGCATGTATACCGTTAGAATGAACTATAATTAGAAGTTCATTTACAAAATCAACCCTACAATGATGTTTATTCTTGAGTATGAATTAACATTAACGATATTGTGAAAGATTAAAACTCCAAAAAATAGTCAAATGGGTACTTGTTATTTAGATTTCGTAAAGAATTTTCTGAAAATATATAAACTTTATTACTTTTTAACTTATGGTTCAAGAGATATTTAATTTTTAGTTTTTTTTCTTTGCTTTAAGAAGAGAGAAAATAAGAGAAAGAAGAATATAAGATAACACTAGAATCTCTCGTATCATTCAAATCTCCTAAAATCCTTCTTCTTCTTCTAAAACTAACACTTAAAAAGATAAAGAAGAATATAAGTTTAATCTTAACAACAAATTGGGAATACTCAAACCTAATTTAGACATTGTAAAAATTATTCGAATAAGGGGTTCTTCAAATTACTTCAAAATGTTTTTTTTTTGTTTTTTGAGGTATCCCCAATTTTTGAAGGTATTCTCCAGTTGAGAGTTTAAAAAAAAAACATGTTTTAAGTTATTTTAACATCTTTAAACAAGGACCAACTACACTCCCCTATCGGTGGACCAAACTGAGATGGGACAACCTAAAATAGGACCAAACTGAAATTGATTAGGCACACCTGACATGAACATGTTAAGAAGTTTCAAGAAATGCTCCACCACTTGCATTATTCGAGACCTTCATCAAACCATGATCATCCAAACCAGGAATAACTGGTATGTGCTGATGATGTAAAGGTTTAAAACTTCTTAAACTAGTTTCCAGTCTTTGGCAATGTTTTCACGAATCCAATGTGTACTTTCTGGCAGTCTGAAAAGTAAGGGCAAACAGATAAGAAGGCCAGAGAGCAAACAGAAAAAAGAAAAATAGTGATGTAAATGTTACTACAATTGTGATTGTTACAAGGGATTGTTTATACAGAGAAGAAAGAACGAGAAGGAGAATTAGCTATTTACTTTATCATATTTGGATTGCAAAAAAGTATGCCAAAAGCTCACACGATATATGAATATACAAGGGTGTCAAAAACCTGCAAGTGTAGTATACCCCATCAAAATCACTTAATGGTTCGACAATCATCACTTCTTCTTTTTTGCTATCTTGTGCGTTGAATGAGAAATAAAATGACTGCCGCACGCAAAGAGAAAGAGTAACTATAGCTGTACATTTTTTTTTAAAGAAATAAAAGAATCATCTCATCCTGTCTTCATCAGATTTACATGAAGTAGCTCAGCGATCCCTTTTTCCTTGATCCGCCTTCTCCATAAAGATCATTCCACTGGAGAAGTTCATTCATATTTTGCGATTCTGATGAAACACTCGCACCCACCTGCAGAAAGAAAAAAAAATAACAAGAAAGGAATTCTCGGTCAAACTATTGTCTTGAAACAAACAAGTCTGTAATCAACTCAGATAGGATAAGAATGCTTTGAACAGAATACCTGATCATGTGCAAATTTCAGATCCGCCATGTTCAGAGGACGAATATTAGGTAATGATGTATTCTCTAATAGCACAGAACCTTTCTCCTGGAATTATTTAAGTAAACAACATATACACTTTAAATCCCCGGTCAGGCTATTGATTTCCTCAATGCAGATTCTGAAATATGACATGTACCTCTTTTTCCTTCTCCAAAATTTCTCTTATAGGACAATATGCAGCTGTTACACATAGATTCTGAGACCAAAAGATTGATTAGAAAAAATCCAAGTACCAAACAAAGGAGTTAGACAACTGTTGTTTACAAAGCAAACCTTTAAGTCGCTTCCTGAATATCCATCTGTCATATTTGCAACAACTTCCAAATTTACATCAGGTGCCATCTCTTCTTTCGCCAAAATAACTCCGAGAATTTTTTCTCTGTTTCGAGCATCTGGCAAATTCACCATTAATCTGCAAGAAATATTTGTACATAACAAAAGCTGATGAGAAAGAACACATCTACAATGACAAACTAATTGGTAGGAATACAAGTAATGCTTCAAAGGCTTACCTTCGAGGAAGTCTCCTTATGACGGCTTCATCGAGATCAAATGGTCTATTGGTGGCAGCAAGTACCAATACCCGCTCTTTATCCTTTGTACGTAGACCATCCCAATTTAGCATAAATTCGTTTTTCATTTTCCGCATAGCTTCATGTTCTCCTGGATTTTCACGTCTTCCTAACAAACTATCAACCTGCAATAAGAGAGCCATGAGAAGAAAACCAAATTTTGATAAGCTGGAAAGCCATAAACTTCTCACACCAGTGAACCTAAGAGTTTATGATTTATCAGAAATGCTGAATGTAAAGCTCCCCCCACAGATGATCCAAATGTTAAAAATGTAACTAACCTCATCCACAAATAGAACACTGGGTGCAATTTTACTTGCAAGTGAAAATGCTGCTTTAACATACTTTTCTCCCTCACCAAACCACTGCACAGCAGATTGAGTTGGACATCAAAAACCCACAACACGAGAATGGAGAAAAGTCACAACCTAGAAATGAAGAATTTACCTTTGATGCAATGCTCGACATTGATATGTTAATAAAGTTGGCACCTGCCTCAGTAGCAACAGCTTTTGCAAGCATTGTTTTCCCAGTACCCGGAGGACCAAAAAGCAAAATTCCCTTGCATGGCTGCAAACACAAATGTGCTCTATTAAGTAACCACATAATGATATATCAATTTTTTGGAAAATATTTCATCTTGACAAATGAACTGTACAGAGACTGCAACACATCAGACTGTTCACTATGGGAAGGGATTCACCTTTGTAAGTTGGCCCTTGCTGAATAGTTCTGGTCTCTGCAAAGGAAGCATTACTAATTCCTTCAATGTTCCCTTTACAGTTTCTAACGCTCCAATGTCGTCGAAAGATATTCCGATATCAGCCGGGGGGATCACATCAGCCAGAAGTTTCTTCTCAAACTCGTTTTCGGTGACCACATCCTGAAAACTCCAATGTGAACACAGAATCATTTTACACCCAAAATATAATGCTGGGGAGATACACAAAAAAAAATAAAAATGAGCAGAATAAAAATACTAGGTAATAGCAATTTCACCTTGAGTGATTTCTTCGTACTATTGAATTTATTTAGAGTGCTCTCAAGAAGGCTCAACCCATAATTGACACTGCAGAATTTGCAACAACAAGAATTTTAAAAGAGGTTCATCGATTTTCTTCCCACATGGTACTATAGAAATAATAAATGACAAACAACCTTTCAGTGGAAACCACAAACTTATCTCTGCTGGCAGAAGCTTTTGAATTATTCATTAGGCTATGACTTAGAGCCCAACCAACAATCTTCTTAACACCTGTCCGAATCCACCACTGGCACATCAAAACAACAGCCAAGTGGACTACGAACGAAGAACAGTGGATTATTAGGTGGATCAATCTCATACTTACTTTCAGTTGTATGAGTTTGATTTTTTATGCATATTTTTTCAAGGTCTGGGCACTCCAATCCACTCCGCCCAAGAACCTGAAAACATTTGATTAGATTGATCTTAGCTTTTAGTAGAGGGAAAGGTGATCTTGCTTCCAATGCATAACAGAAAATGTCCAACTTGACCCAATATGAACGATGGAAATAAAACATTTAAGTCATCAAACTCTCTCACTGATTGTTGACTGTTGATAATAGAGTTTGTAGTGAGAGTTTCAGTGCCACAGATAGTTTGAGATGAGCAATAAAAATTTGCTGAAATAACTTACTGAGCGTATGGTGGCAACATTTGAGTTTGCTGTGAGAGTTTCAACATCATGGTCTAACTGTTGTTTTAAATCCAAACGCAGAGCTTCATCCTGCCAGAGTCCCGGATAGGACAGAGCATTATTTCGAAGATCATAGAAAAATAAAAATAACCAATATATTCCAGTATAAGGTAGATGGTCCAAACCTGTGGCAGCTGTATCGTCACTTTATTTGGAAAAAGTCTGGTGAGTTGCATCGTGGTCTCTGTAATCTCTTTGCTTCTCCCATTAAGTCCAACCCTGAAGTTATCCTGCATGAAGTGATAAAATGCATACATGATGTCTTATGTGAAACACAGCCCTCCTGAATCAACTAAGTTCCTAATACAGGAATTATTTAATCAACTTATCAATACCCCCGAGTAAAACAAGTATAATAAGAGAAAGTACCGGAAAAGCAAGGTCGAGTAGACGTGTTTGTCCTAGTTTGGAGGAGAACATAGAACTGTCCGAATGTGACTGCAATCACATTCCAAATCATAACAGAAAGTGAACAGAATTCTACACAAATACAATCAAATTACAGCTTTACAAGAAAAAGAAAAACAACAATGAGATGGTTGTTATTTTCACCTTCTGCGTAGTATTATCCATCTGGGTATGGGAACCAATCACGATTACATTGTCCGGCAGATTTCCGAGCTTGTGTTTCAAAGTTGTATATGCTTCAGAATTGGCCCCCAAAGAATTCTCTATATCTTTGAGAAACAGAATCAATCCAGCACTTTTACTTTTACTTTCACTACAAACAATCTACGATATTGAAATAGTTAAAGAACAAAACAAGCTGATTTTCCTGTCAAAGTTTCCCTAGCAGTAACAAATACAGCTAACACATATATTCACCTCAAACAGTTCATTGATGACAAGTTTGTCAAGATCATCGCTTCTGAAATTGTCCGAACAAAGTAAATCAGCTGCACATATCAAATAGATTACCATCAATACTTAGTGATGCTCAGAAAGAAAACAGCATTTAAACAAAATCAAGGAGACCCGATATCCATTTTAAAAGTGATGAGAAAAGCGTGAGTTGGCCAAGGAGTTACCGCAGCAATAGAAGCCATGGTCAGCCTCACAAAGTCCCGCAAGATCGTTACCTTCTTGGATTATTCTATCAAACCTAACACCAACTTTATGGGATCCACTTTCTTGAGCAGAAGGAGTGATTACTTTGCCTCGGTAACCATAAGCTGGCCCCCTGAAATTAAGTACATTGACATGAAGTTCACATTGAACATCAAAAGAAACAACATGCAGTGACTCGTCCACACTATCGTGAATAATACTATGTCAATAATACATGGTAATTGTGTCAAAACTTGTGATTAATAGGATGTTTAGCGGAAACAAATGCCAGTACCAGAAAGCTATGGCATATCTGGGTTCAAACAATAATTCCCAGATGAGGAATAATTAATAAGTTAAGGGAGAAATTAACTCCCCAACAACTGTACAAAAAAAAAAAAAAAACATACAGTAATCAAATATAATAGTCCTGTACACTACAAACTTCCAAAGTTATGCCTTCAGATACTGTTGGATCACAAGTACAGTATTTAGAGCATAAACAGCTTTAACTGACTAAGTGCAATCTCAGAGCACATTATAGGTGAGAAAAGGGAGCAAAGATTAGACATACCTGGAAGGAAGATAGGGCGAACGAGATACCGGTGAACCCACATACTTTACTCTATCACCTGCAAGTTCCATAAACACTCATGCAGCTAAGAAACTGAAAAAGCGAACTTCAGGAACAAGTATATTGTATATGTAATAAAAAAGATACACTGCGATATAATTCACAACTGAGTGAAGGGAGAAAAATTATACCTATTTTGAATTTGTAATTCTTAGATAATGCGGTAGATGACTCCTGTTTCCCAAAGTTGCGAGATCCAAGTGCAGGTGCGCCCAAGAAGTCTATCTCAACAGTTAAAGCTGGTTTCTTAAAACATAATGCACATGATTTTGCAACTCCTCTAAAAACTCCTGATGTTTCTGACATAGGCCCTTTTTTGCTTGATTTCGTATCCTGCGGCAACGTATCCTGAAATTGAATGACCAAAAATAAATAAATCTGGCTTTCATATTGTTCCTACTTCCAGCGTGAACTCCCTTGTCTCAAATGATAGTTAGGGAATCAAGGATCACTTGAAACAACGATGTTCAACAAGTATTTGATAATTAAAACTTTACCACCAACAGAATTTCGAACACCGATAAGTCTGTATGCTTACACCAGGTAACAGGAGAGAATCAACTATAAGCAATCTGGTGCCGAAGTGTTTAGCTAAAGCCTTTATGAGGTTCTCCTGATAGATCTCAGAACCTGTGAAATAAGACTTGATGTAATAATATGACGTATACCACCAGAAAAAGACCATTAAGCAAAACGAAAACAGCACAATAATACCTGCTGGACCAGATAATAGTATTCGTGAGCTAATAGTAGGTAGACCCAAGGAGTACTCTAAAAAGTTGCTACGCTTGAAATGCATATGTGCTGTTGCAATTAAAACATTCTTCGTGTTTTCGCTGCAATAGAAAAATAATTAGATACAAGTGCAACAATGATCTTTATATATCAGGAGAACAAAGTAGATGTTAGCAGAAGGTCCAATAGAATTAGATAATAGCTTCTAATAAGCATAGGCATGCCTGAATACACAACAATCATGGAACCTAGCACCTTTAAGTGCACGGGGAATGCAACAGTTGTAACTTAATTAACAGTACGTAAAAACAATTACAAAATGTAACCATTACAAGTAGATTCCAAAGGAGAGCATGGGACTTAAGATGTTACAACAATAATGCATCTTGTGTTACTCAGTAACAACCAACAGCAATTTGATTGCTCAAGCATTGTCATGAACAGTGTCAAATTTTTAAAATGAATGGAGCTTCAGCTTCCACTTAACATAAGCAGATAAAAGGATGGTGAAAATCTGACTACAAGCACAATACTTAGCAAGCTCAGACAACCTAAATACTGCAAACAAAAGTCAGGGACAACCAATTGAAAAAAGGTTTACCTCAGATAGTATGGAAAACTGTCAAAAGAAACCTCGATATCATCAGAGCAATGAATCCCTTGTTGTAAACTATCCTTTAATGCTTGGCGCTGAGCTGCAGATGGAATTGTTTTATTTTCTGTGCTGTTCTTTTGCTCACCAAGAGCTCTTAATAAGTTTTTGCCTACTCCTACAGAAACAGATTGTCTATCAAGCACCCTAATGTCTGGTTTAAATTCATGAAAAGACTTAGGAATGATTCCAATGCCTACATCAGAATAAGCATTCAAGCAAAACTTATCCAAATCGAAGTGTCAAAGATAGGAAAATGAACAAACGGGGCAACAGTAGCTTTCTTACCTGAAGAAACACCAGCTCGCTTGTCACCTGATGAACTACATTTCTTAATGGCGCAATTGTAATCAAGACCAGGAGTCAGTGAGCCTGATACTTCAGAGCGCGAACTAGGCCTTCCATTACCTCGTTCTGCATCTACATTACTCTGTGGACGTGATGAGAGATGTGGCGAGACTACAGACCTTGTTCCAAAGTTTCTTCCTTTGGTTGGAATACTTTGATTTCCAGAATTAATAATTGCCAGTTGCTGGAAAATCTACCTGAATGTTAAGGAATATGCAGGTATCTTGACAAGAAAGTTATAAGCTAGAACTATAGTCAGTTGTTTAGTATAGCACTACAAATTCATATTAATAAATGTACAGAAAATTATGCATTAGTACCTCCTAAACTGAGCAACATCTATTCACAAGGATACATAAGCATGTTTACCAGATGAACTAAAAACCAACTCATCCCCTTCCTGCAGCACTACACTAGTATCTTTATGGTAAATCTTTCCATTCACTTGGACCATACCTTGGACCCCAGATACTTCTAGTAGAACAGTACCTGAACCTTTTTTCTGCTTAACAAAAAGAATCATTAACTTAACAAATCCCATTGGAGTGATTTGAAGGCGCATATATCGTAAGTGGAATTTATTTCCAGCTCAGAAAGTTAATCGGCAGCAAACGAATAGAAGATATCCGGCATACCTCCACGTGTGTGATGCGTCTCAGCGTACATAGAACCTGACTAACACATGGATCTTTCAACCATAAGCTGCAATATTGGCTTTGACCAACACTAAATGGAGACTCGCGCATGAAAAGGTGGGGATTCTGGGAGAAGAAAAACATCTGTCATACATCCATTGAGCTACACTGAGAGATGCTCTTTTCTTTACAGTGATTCAATAGCGAAATAGAAGAACAAACAAGGGACATAAAAAGAAATGACCATTAACTGCTGGTATAAACTGCACACCCGATGTAATAAATTCAGTTTATTCATTTGGTTGTCGGCTAATTGGCTGTATGATGCATTTTGCAAAACTACCAACTATCATAAAGGGCACATCACTTGCTCATATACTGAATCTCTTACATCCTATGTCTTCCCAAACCCCCTAAGTCCTACATGAATGCATACATTGAATGTTTAACCAGAGAAAATTTTTTATAAGTTAACTTAACAGAAAAGTAGGTTTAAACTTAACAAAACCAAATTTTAGAGAACCACCGTGGAAAGAATGACTCACTTGAGAGTATTGAGAGATAAGCCTTCCCCATGGAACCTTTAATGAAGCTTTATTTGGAGCGGTTTTCTCATATTTTGTAGATAAAGGCAAGACCTTCTCTTTACCATCATCAATGACATCAGTCTTACATTTCTCTGTAGTATCAGATTCTTGTAAAGGATTCACACCCAGTTCTTCTTGGTCATCTTCAGATGAACCAAGGGTTTTAGCAACAGCAGGTAGGGACCCAGAATCATCAACTTTATTTGTTGATGAAGCCTCCTCAAGTGCTTCGCCTATCTAGAATTTATCATCAAAATCCCAAATTTTAATATCAAGAATTCACTGAAAAACGAAACCCATAATTGAAAAAGCAAAACCCATATCAAGAATGTGAAAAAAGAAGTACCTTTGGCCGTTTTAAAAGTGAAGAAGAAGCATCTCCAGAAGTACTAGTATTACTAGGTGGAGAAGGAAGAGAGCGTTTTGATGATGATTTGCGTCTAGTTTCTACCATGGCTCGTTTGATCCGATTTTAGTCGCAGAGGATTGAAGAGAAAAAGAATAAAAATAAAGAAGGGGTTTGGGGGTTTTAATAGCCAGCTTTCTGTATTCAGAGTAATTGGTTATGATTACCTTGTTTTAATCGTTTCTAACTCCATGTGCTTAGTTTTACCCGGTTCATATCCAGTTCGGTTCTCATCGGCCTAGATGGATTAGGGGAGCAGGAATCACAGTTTTACTGGTTCGCCTACCGGCTAAATTTTTCAATGGTTTTGGATAGACCGTGCATTTGAACTCCCAAGAAACCATTCACACACATATGGATGGGCCCATCTCCCAAGAAACAGGGGTCCCATTTTTGGGTTTGATGGTGACTTTTGAGTATGAACAGGTTTGGGGAATTTTTTTAGTTGTCTACCAAAAAAATTTATAAGTTTTCGTGGACCGTGTCAATTTTTTTTTATAAAAGACAACTTCTGAAAGAGTAATTGGTTATTATTACCTCTTTTTAATCGTTTATAATTCCAGGTGGTTAGTTTTACTCGGTTCATATCGAGTTTGATTCTCACCGGCCTAGATGGATTAGGGAGCAGGAATCACAGTTTTGTTAGTTCACCTATCAGCTAAATTTTTCAATGGTTCTGGATAAACCGTGCATTTGAACTCCCACGAAACCATTCACATATATATGGGATGAGCCTAGGATTGCACATTGGGTCAGGTGGGTTGGGTATGGGTGGGTACGGGTCATCCGCCCAGATTCAATGCTAACATGAAATCATTAAATCTAATTTCAGAAAATATGCGATTTCATGCTAATCAACAAAAGCACTCAAATCTGGAAGTACATCTTTTCTGACTTGCTCCTTAGCCACATTCTCCAGTGGATTACTCATCGCAATATGAACCGGTTGCTTCTCACCATGCAAGACCCAAGTCACATCTGGTCAATACCGTTCTCGTACAAATGGTGTTCCATTATTTCAATACAGAGACGACGCATATTTTCACATTTAGCACATGGGCAAGCACAGTTTATTTTTCAAAAACCATTTGTAGATGCATACTGAATGAAAAGCTTCACCCCATCTCTGTACACTTTACCAAATATATCTGATTCAAACATCCAGGATTTATCCACTTCTCCCGATATTCTGTAAGTTAAAAACTAGCAAGTGCAAGACTAGGGGGCTTCCACTGCAAAAATTATAAGACAGGTAAGGTCGATGAGACAATTAAACAATATACCTTTGTATTTGGATAGCAATATAAGATAGTCACTAAAGCACTGATAATCCAAACTTCAATCGGTGCCAAATAGTACTCTTCATCGTTTTTTCACTAGACGTATTACAGTGTGTATCTTGTGGGTCTAAGCTACTACAGTGAGTACCAACATAAGACTTTACTAACCACAATGGCTATATCAAACAAAGAAAATTTTACCAAGGGCACAAATAATATACAATTGCAAGGTAGGCAATATTAGTTTCCTCTTACCTGGCTCTAAATTGCTCCCACCAAAGTTTCTTTATACCAAAAGCATGCATACTTTCAAGATAGCACTCAAGCAACAAGGTACCTCTCCCTCTCGCAGCAAACAGCAGGACAAACCCCTAGATCAGGTTTCTATGTACCAAAGTTTCTTTGTCCACTTCTACCGACATTCTGAAAGTTCAAAACTAGCAAGCGCAAGAATTTTCAGCTGACTCTTATACCATGAAGATAATAAAAATTCATTGCAACATACAAACAGGTGAATGTCAATTGGAAAATAAAACTTAATAAAACTCACAAGCCATCTGTGTAACTCAAAGAAAACTAGGATAACAATCAGGAATAACATGCAGTTATAATACGTCGAGGTCAATTATAAACCCTAATTTCTAACAATCAGAACATGTTAAATAATACGTCGAGGTCAATTATAAACCCTATATTAGACAAGGAACATAAAACCCCCAAATTTGGATGAATCCTAAATCTCAAAATCAAATCAAAAATTTCTCTTATTTTCAAATAAACACAATCAATCATGTGATTAAACCGAAATAAGTGGTTGGGTTCGATTTACTTACTTAATCTGCTACAAAAACACCAATGTTTTCTCGTGTCTTCGTCTTCAACTGAAACCGCCTTCTTCTACTGTATACAACTTCTTCTACTGAATCAGTGAGACTCTAGGATCGAAGTACTGAATCTGTGAGATTCTACCTACTCGTGAACAACATTCTCTTCATCTTCTCCATCATTCAGTCCATTTCTTACTTATCTCTCTCTCTCTCGGTTTTCTCTGGTCACAATTAGTTTTTCTCTGAATCTGCCCGATGAAGAAGCTCGATCTCTTTAAAGTGTGTTAAACTAACATGTGCCAAATCAACGGGCAAGATGAAACAACCCTGTCTAACCCAAGGGCCAACAAATAAGGAATTTTCTGGCGGGTTGGTTGGGTGGGTCGGGTGAGAGAAGATGACACACACAGCCGACCCGTTTATCAGCGGGTCGGGTGCGGGTCAGGTCAAAACTTGCGGGTACTGGTCGCGCATGTGTAGCCTTAGATGAGCCTCGTCTCCCAAGAAACAAGGGTCCTATTTTTGAGTTAGGTGGTGACTTGTGAATATGAATAATTTTCGGGGAGTTTTTTTAGTTGTTTACCAAGAATTTTTATAAATTTTGGTGGACCACTTCAATTTGTTTTCATAAAAGACAACTTCTGAAAGAGTGTAAGATAAACGTATATCAAAAGTTGGATTTTAAGTTGGTTAACTATAAGAGCAGTTGTACCTCTATTTTAAGACGTATCGATAAAAACTTGATCCAAGTATCTCTCAGCAAAACACCCGCACCTGCCCTTTGGTGCTTATTCTTCCAGTAAGACCTTTCTTTAAAGCTTTTGGTAGCGAATCATGTAGTTCCACGATTTTATTTCAAGTTTGCAGATGGTCAGAATCCTTTAGATTATATAGATTCATAGGTCAATTGTAACTTATTCATATTCACCGGTACGTAGTACAACCGAAGGGTATGAGATGTGAAGAATAAGCATGTTCCACAGTTTTTGGTTGTTTACTAAGAATTTAAATGTTTTTTTTTTCCTTGCAGATAATTCTTGATTAGGGTGACACAATGACGGATAAAAAAGTATAATTTTATAATTTAAGTAAGAATTAAAAACAATTTTTTAAATTTTATGTTTGTCATATTTGGTTTAATAGAATTGGTGTGTCACATGTGAAAGATATTCATATATAACTCGATTTTGGGCTCTTTTTTTTGCCTAACAAAGATGATCTATAATATGGAGCTGATAATCCTTAAAGTAGCCCCGACTGGGATCATTATTCCATGACTCTAGAGAAATCATGAGGCGAAATCAAAGTTCAAAAGTGACTACAACTCAATAAATTTTTCTGCAAAGGTGTTAGTCAATACAAGCTTATATTACGTGGATGATTATTTCAGAACTTCTATTAGTTTCCAATTTGTATTTTTGGAGCATTGGGTGAACATGTGTGTTGAAATTGGGTGACTAATTAGCAGTAATGTTATACTCGTCAATGGTTTATATAGATTGTGTATGGTTTAGTATTGTTAGAGCACTGCTCGGTTCAACCTACAGGTGTTGGTATGTCAAGCTTGTTATCAATATTAGATGACCATAACTGTTTCTTGATTTAAGTTTACTAAAGTCAGTATTAGACTATGATTAATTTTAGGTACTTGAGTTTTAAAATTTACCGAATACGCTTGAAGATTGAAGACTGGAGACCACACAAAGACATCAACGAGAACTTCATCAACAAAGATAAGTGAAGACTATTTATCCTATCTAACTTGTTGTTTTCTACCTTTCTATCTTCTGATAAATATGTCGACTTTAGCAACTGATGATATACAAAGAATAAGTTTCGAGTTAAAACTTTTTCTTGCCTAATTAATATCGAAATTAGAATTCAAACGAAGGATGTTAAAAGGAATTATCGCATTTCAAGTTGAAAAAAACTTTAATTGTTCAACAAACTATGTGATGCATAGTGGTAATTATCAAATACCATTTCTATCATTTGTTTAAAAAACCCTCAATTCTTTGTTTCTTCCTTGCTCCAAGGTAGAAGAAACTCCATTTGAAGGTTGGTTATTTATGTTTTATGGTGTTTGTTATAATTTTATATTCTAATTTGAATTAGGATTATTTATAGTTTAGTACCTAATTTTATGACCAAAGTTGTATTTAGATCCCATAAAATTTAATATTAGAGTTTGGTACCCAGGACCGCAGTTGATCGTCTTGAGTCTCTTGACCATCTACATAAGTGTTAAATAATTAAAATTACTAACTTAAACCTAACCTTTAATTTATTTACTAACTATATCGTGTTCTTCAAATGTGCTTTTCCCAAACCTAAATTAAAAAAAGAGAGTTCTGCTTCTTTTCCTTCTTCTAGTTTTAACAGTGATTCTAATATCAGTTGAAAGGTTAGGCGATCAAGATCGAGATTTGGGTTGTTTATTTCGATCAAATCTCGAAATCAAAAGCATTATTAGGAGTTTGTATTTTTGTCGTCTTAACTGTAATTTCTACATCAGTTGAAGATTCAAGCGATCGAGATAGAGTTTTAGGTCGATTTCGGTTTTTAGTAATTAGATTTTGATTTGTTGCATGTTCGATTGATTAAAATTTAACGACTAATTTATTCATGAAATTTATGTCACGAATCTTAAGTTACCTTTTGTGAAGAGATTTGCATCATTATGTGAATATTAACAATCAATTGTTAACAGATGTTAGTTTAATTGCTTTATATATATGTTTGGTTACCAACATCATCTGTACAAAATTGTGTATATGGACTTTACATACACGAATGCTAGTTTAACTCTTAAAAGGTGTATTTGCAGGTCAAATTAGTGTTGTAGCTTCAGTTAGAAATCTGGACATTATTACTCGATATGCTGAATCATGGGTTGGAATCGTTGGATTGTTGTTGCGACTTTGTTTGTGGTGTTTGTTACTAATGGTGTTTGGATGTGTTTTTGTGGTGCTGATTTATGAGTGTGTTTGAAATTTATATTTCACTAATCATTGAATGTTATGCTTAAGATTCCAGTAATGTAGAGATTCAACAAGTTTAGCTCAACCAAGCCCATCGCTAATGCATGCACACAGCTCAAATAAGAAGAAGATGGTCGGTATAGTTCATTAGTTTTGGGTTTGGAAAGAGAATATAAGAAGAAGATGATGGTGGAGTTAATAAATAAATTAAATGCTAACTTTTAAGTTAGTAATTTCAATTACTTTAACACTTATTTGGATGGTCAACTATTAAACTTTAATATTAAATATTTTTGGACCTAAGTACAATTTTGATCACAAAATTAAATATGAAACTTTAAATAACCCAAAAAAGTTTCCTTTCGGTTTACAGAAAATACTTAAAGTTTTCGTTATTATATTCTTCAACTTTATTAACACTGATTGTACATGGCCTGCTGTAATATGGTATCCATTAGTCCTGGGAAAAACCCATGACCAATTTCCTTAGGTAACTTATACAAGTTAGGTAGGCAATGTTTGAGTAGAGAAACTAGAAAACAAATTTTGTTGATAAACTTCTCAAATATACAGAAGAATTTGTAAATCCTCATCTACTAATTTAATACTACCAAAACCAGCTCGGATGTAAAACACAACTTTGCTGAAAGCAACAACACTAAAAAAACAAATGTTTAAGTAGGTTTTCTTCTCTCTCAGGATTCTGTTAAAAATGGTTGGAAGTATAGTTGTTACCAAAGAAACTGAGCTCAAATATCTTTTAATTTTCGGAAGGTTTACATATCGACCTTTAAAGGATTATAAGGGTGGGAGGTACAATGGAACTTGGTTCGGTGATCTTGTTAATATAGTGTAGAGTTGTTAGTGGTGTTAAGAGAGTGTAAGAGTCAGTTATATTGAGAGAATTGTAAATGTGTGAACAGCACACTATGTGAGGAGCTATATAAACTCACGGTAGTTTATCTGTAATACTAACTTTCCCATTCAATCAAATTCATTTGATCAAATCGTCTGTAGCTCCAATGTATAATTCTTGTGATTCTATCATGGTATCAGAGCTTCAGTCTCAGATTTATCTGAGGGTATCGATCCTTCTTTATCATCACATTGATTCTAAAACATCAATTTTTTCATCGTAACTATTCTTGATTCAACACACAGTTCTTGAAGAAAAATGGAGTTCTTGAAGATTTGTTTTGCAAGATGGATTTGATCCTGATATCTGCTGCAACGTCTTCAAACAGGATCAAGCATGATTCTTAGGTATGAAATTTGATTTTCTCACTTGTGCTTTTGGATTCATGGATTTCTTCTGCATTTTTGGTATGAATCTTGATTCTTCAACCTCAACTGTTAAAATTGGATCTCTGATGGTAATCTTAATCTCATTCTGTTGATTACTTCATACTTAACCTCATGTGTTCAATTTCTATGCCACTACTTCCACAACATTCAGTTTCATCTTCAATCACAAATTAGGTTATTTTTAAACTCTAATTTCTTGATCAGAATCTACTGTTCTTGTTTCCAGATGCGAATGGGTCTGAGCATGTTCTAGTCTGCTACACCAAGGTCTAGTTAGGTGAAAACTTAATGTTGTTCCACTCAATTGGATTCAAAAGAATTGTTGAGAGTTTGTGGGTGAAAATGATACTGCACATGGTGCTTAATAGTTCATTTTTCATTCTTCCAATTTCAATTCTTATTTCAAGGCAGTCCTCACTGCGGTGTTGAAGTATTTTGTGATTTCTAATGATGTTTCTATGTTTGGATATCGAATTTGAATTGATGTGTGTACTGGCATACATTTTGGAGTCTTCTTTGTTGAGTTTGTATATACTCAGTATACACCCTATTGTTCTTTTCTATCTTAGTTAGGTGTTTCCTTTTTAGTTCATAATAAAGGATTCAATTCTTCAACCAATTCTTGAATATATTTTTTTGTGAATAAGATTTTCTGAATCTCAGATTTTTCTTGGGACACAATATTTTCCTTGGATTTTTCTGAATAATAAGCCAGATTGAACCCGGCTCGTGCTACTGGTCTTGTATTACAGTGTTCTCCTCTTGTTGCTGCTTATATACCTATCATGAGATTCCCTATCAACTGCACAATCTACATCTTTTCTTTTATGACTTGATTTTCTATAACTCTGGCTTCTGAAGTATGTTGTTTCACCTAGTTCTGATTATGTTCGTATGCTTTTTGATCGTGGAAAGGAGTTGGAAGTTATTACAAGGTATTTGTATGGTAATACTTAACTCTATCTGGATACATCTTGTGGTTTGATGGTTCTTAATGAGAAAGATTCATTTTCTCTCTGAGATTTTTGTAAAGAGCTTTTCTTCTTTCTCGCTTTCTGTAAAGATTTATTTTAAATGCCTAAATGCAATGCGAATTTTGTTTATGAGTTGATTCTGGAGTTGGGTTTGGATTTTTCAATTGAGCATTCAAATGTTGGTATGCAACAATCTGAGATGCGGATAAAACAGATGGGGTATACCAGCCATGCAACAATCTGAGATGGCTTCAGTGTTGGCAGATTTGTTGGCAGTTTTTATTGCTGGATTTGTTGGCAGTTTCGTGTGCTATTGTTGAGTCTATACTCAATTGTGAGTGTAGCCTGTGGTAATAGCATATATCAGATAAAGAACCACAGGAAAGATAGAGATGTATTCACCTGCTTTCTATGCAGCTTGTACTGCTGGGGGTATTCTAAGTTGCGGTCTTACTCATATGGCTGTGACTCCTCTAGATCTTGTCAAGTGTAATATGCAGATTGACCCCGCAAAATAAAAGAGCATCTCTTCTGATTTTAGGGTTTTGCTGAAAGAACATGGAGTTCGAGGTTTCTTCAGGGGATGGGTGCCTACTTTATTTGGCTACAGTGTGCAGGGTGCTTGCAAGTTTGGATTCTATGAATTCTTTAAGAAGTACTACTCTGCTCTTACTGGTCCAGAGAATTCAGCCAAATACAAGACTTTCATTTACCTGGATTGTATGTAAGTGTGTGGTGCTTTTTTGGATACCTTCCTTAACCAGCAATCATCTTTCACCTGCTTGTTACTGAAGTTATTTCATCTTTGACTGCATCACTTAAATTTGCTGCATCAATTTGTGCACGGCGTCTCTGCTTGGTTGCTTCTAACACATATCAGAGTGTAGAGTTGTTAGTGCAAGCTCAAGGTTTCTTTGCAGCCACCCTGAGATTGAGGGAGGGTAATAGAGTGTAGAGTTGTTAGTGGTGTTAAGAGAGTGTAAGAGCTAGTTATATTGAGAGAATTGTAAATGTGTGAACATCACACGTATGTGAGGAGCTATATAAACTCACGGTAGTTTCTCTATAATACTAACTTTCCCATTCAATCAAATTCATTTGATCAAATCGTCTGTAGATCCAATGTAGAATTCTTGTGATTCTATCACTTGTCAATCTTTTTACTAAAGTTTAGTCGATTCGGTGCATTGTTTTTAACTTATGCCAGAGCGCAAAGCCATCTCAACATCTCCGAGTGGTTGGCCAGCATAAAGATGAAGTTGTCCCTTCCTCACCACAATCAGTTTCATGCTCGACTTCATGGCTTCCTTAACTTCCTGAAACAATATTTTTGTATATCAAAGCTTGCATCAGCAATGAATAACTTACACAGGAAGGAAACATGTTACTACAGTCAGTTCAAACCATTAAGTTGGGCCCTTCAAGTAGCACGGGCAAGCATGGTTACAAGATCAACAGTGTGTTCGTATACTTACCTCTATTGGCAGAGGAACAACGTCGGCACTGACACCACCCAAATCATCAAAAAATGACTCCAGTATATAAGTAAAGTTAGTGGCGTCGCGGCGATCTTCAAAACCAACAGTACAAGATGGAGAACTCTCATCTATCTTCAAAGAATATAAACCTTTTGCTGCTTCTTTATCTGGAGCCCTACGCAAGAGAATAGCCTGAAACAGAATTAGAATTACACAAGAGCCAAATGGTTATAATTAGGTTTTATGATCCAAACATTTGAAACAATAAAAGCTAACCATCCAAAACGAGTTGAGATATATTTATAAAGACATTAAAAGGCTGTGGCAGAGATACTTCGTTTTTCAAAATTTCCGTGTATCGAGCATTTTAAGAACAAAATAAGCTTGGATGCAGCAGCCATGTCCTGACACTGCCACTATCTATAGTACACCGTGTCCCCGTATGTACTGTTTATAAGTGGACGTGCTAAATAACTCGTACCGGTGTAGTACAACATTTGTACCCGCCATGTCATCGTTACATAGTCAAAAAGGAAGAGCAGACGACACCAATTAATTTTAAGCATGAAACTGGTGCAGTGAATAATGACCAAAAATTCAAGTCAAATAAAGAGCATGAGTCAGATGTGCATACGAAGATATAAGGAAGCTTCATCCACCAGATATCAGTCTTCTTTAGCCCTGGGTTTTCTCTAAGATTATTGATCCTCAGCTTGTTCTCAGCTTCTTTCATAATGCTTCGAGAAGTACTTTTCTTCACTTCTCTTGATTTTCTCGGTTTACCTACTTCATGAGTAGCTTCTTGGATGGAACCTACCAAGAAAACAAATAGTTTAATTGTAAGAACTCTGCTAGAACATAATAAAAAACATTACTAAAATCTAGTCAGTGATGCTAAGGGATAAGACAGTTCAAGTACCAAATGATAACATCTGAAGGAGAAAGCTCCTAACTTAAGATAGGTGGTTTTGAAGAAAGATAAAGAAAAAACGTCTGTCTTTAACATGGTTCTATCAGCTGTATTTATTTATACAAGATGCGGTACCCTCTCAAATACATATAACTTGGGTTTTCATGATCACATATAGGGATAGAAACGTGGAAGAAAGCATATTAAGTACAAGATGAATCAGGGCTTAGGAAAATAATTGACCACTAGAGAATTTTATATGAATGCAACTACAAATTTAGAACAAATATACAAGTTATAAGAACCTCAGACCTAGGCTTACCATTTTCACTTTTCATCCCTGTGCCCATTTTCAGGCTCTCTCTTTTTCCAAGCTTCCTCTCGAGAGATTGCAAAAAACCTGCTTCCTTACCAGACAATTCTGTTACCACATCTCCATTTCCCAGCAGCATGGACTTCTTTAGAGCACCATCAACTAAAGAATGAGTATTTTCTTTCTGGCTATCCTTAGGCCACCCTAAATCACTATCCAAAGATTCAACCCCATCTTGCATTTTCTCAGCCGATGAATCCAGAATTTCATTCCCATTACTTCCCGATGCATCTTTTCCATACTGAAATTCTTTTGGTTGATTCTCACCATCAGCAAGCTTTGGGTAATAGCTTCTGAACTTCCTCTTAGATATCACTCTCTCATATTTCCCTTTACCATTCAAATTCTCAAACTCTTTCTTATCCTCCTCGACCTTACTTGATTGTTCACTCAAATAACTAACTGATAATGTACTTGATTGTTCACTCAAATAACTAACTGATAATGCCGCCGTTGTATATTTCTCTCGTACAGAACGAAGCCTCTTCTCCAATTTACTTAATTTCTTATCAACCTCTTTCCGAGTATTGGTCTTACCTTTCACAAATTTCTCACCAATTTCATCCCCACCTATCCCAATAGAACCCAACTTATTACTATCACTCAACTTCTTCTTCGCTTCAATTTCCCTAACCTCCCTTGCTAAAACCCTAATTTCTTCCATTTGAAACTTAAAATCATCACTCACACCCATTAAATAGGGTAAAAAAAACCCCTTTTGGTTCACAATTTCTGACTTCGAATTTCCCAAATTAGATTCTTTTTTCACATTTTTATCTCTAAAAATCCAAACTGCACATAGAGTTTGTAAAACAAACATCCCAACAAAATAATAAACCATTTCCACAACTGATTTGTTAGCAACAATACCTCCTCCAGCTTCAGAAACCTGAATTTCATATGAATCGAGCTCCGTTTGCTCATTAGCTGGAACCCCTTTTTCAAAAAATTTATCAGAAGAAACCTCGATTTCAATTTCATCCTCTTCTTCTTGATGTTGGATTTCCAGAGTTTCGTTAAATTCTTCATCTTTTTCTTCTGATTGCTCTTGAGGTAATAGGGGAAGAGAAGGATTAGGTTTTGTTAAGGTGTTTAGTAATTTGATTCGTAAGTAGTTTTTCCTCTTTGTGAGTTTTAATGAAGCAGGAATTAGGGTTTTATTGGTGGTGGTGGTGGTGGTGGTGGTGGTGGAGGGTGGAAAAGAAGGGAGAGCGCAGTGCGCCCACGCCATTGCTGGGTGTTTTAATTTGTGTGCTTTACTTATTTTTGTATTATGTAATTCGTTTGTAGTAATTTACAAATCTGTTAAATCTGCTAACGTATATCGAGGTAGTTAAATATTCCATTTATGGACAGTACTGTTTTAGCCGAGGTTTGAAAAACTGGTCATAGATCGGGTTATGGGATAGACTATGACCGTCATAAAGGGTTTTAACGGATGTGAGCACGTTTCGTATAAAAAACACGTTATTTAAGAAAAAATATATTTTTTTAATGTTTTTATATAACGGGTGTGATAACGGTTATATAGCAAAAAAAAAAATTATGATATAAAATTTCTATCTAACGGTTATTACATACAAGAAAACGGTTATAACGGGTCTAAATAATAGTGTTATTATGTTTTTTGATTTTATTTGTTTATTCATTTATTTTGATTTTTCTAATTGTAATTTTTAATCTTGTATTTAGAAATAAAAATTTGGGTAAAAAGTATTTTATATTCTTTCTTTTTTCTAGAAAAACGGGTGTAACGGGCATAAAAACGGGAAAAACAGACTCAAAAACTTATGTTAAAATGTTATTTAGAAGAAAAAAACGAAAAAAATTAATTTTAGAAAAACAATTATCGCATGCGTGAAAACAGTTATAACGAACCTAAACAACAACGTTTTTCCCTATTTATTGGTATTATTTGGACATGGATATCGGTGAGCCTCACGGACACGCTACATAGGCGTGACCATTTTAACGTCCGTTTTCTCAGGAAAAACAACCGTTTTTCAACCCTTGGTTTTAGCAAGTCAAAGTTTAAACGTTATTATAGTTAGCCGAGCACCAAAAACAAGAAGTCCTATTGTCACGCGCGCGTTCACGTGACAATTATTATGAACTCGCAGTCCATAACCGTCTGATATTTGTCTTTTTTATCGGTTCTTACTTTTTCTATTTTTTATTATTTCCATAATTATTTATTCTCTTGACACTCTTTTAATCTCTAATTATTTTTAATTAGACCCTGCCACTATTAATACTTTAATAAAATATTTTTTTATCTTTATCTTTATCTCTGCCTAATTCTACCTCTAGTCTACTCTGGACCTATTTTTACCTATAGTCTTCTCTGCACACTAGTCTACCACTCAATCCCTCTATCTCACTTTTCTTTATACAACTTTTTTTTACTAAATTAATTTTAGCTTTGGCACAACATTTTTTCTGGTTCATTGAGGATTCAATTTCCAGTGCAATATGCGTGTGTTCATCTTTATCTATCAACTGGTATGTTCATATGTGAATATGTATTGTTAAGAAAAAATAACGATTGCTGAAAATAATGACGTTATATCACGACAACATAATATAATAACACAATTCGATAACATAAAAAATATCCATAAAAGTTAAGTTGTATTATTGGATTTAAACTTCAATTTAACAAGATTCTCAAAAAAATGAAACAATTTAGTAAAATGTTGTACCAATGGTTTAACGGATAGTAAGTTTAAAACAAAACTAAAGAAAAAATAGAAAGAAAATAAAGAATGAATTGTGGTCTTTTTTTATAATTCTTCAAATCTTCGGGCATCATCTTCACAACATCATTCTCTTTTCCTGTCAAAAGAAAACTAAGAAAATAATATTACTATCTATGTTCTAAAAAAGTCATCGCATTGAAAAAAGTATATGTACATTCTAATTTAAGTGGGTTAAAATTTTTACAAATCAACTTCACAATAAAGAAGTAGTATGTTTTCGGATACTAAATCGAACTTTTCATGCAAAACCATTGTAAAAGTCATATGCTTCATCTTGCGATTGAAATTCTCTTCAAAATATGGTCGATATTCATTTCATACATCATTAGTAATGCTTGAACTAATGCTATTAGTTGTCTTACTATTTCGATGCTCATCTTCTTCTTCTTCTTCTTCTTCCTCTATTATAATTTGTTCTTCCTCACTAAATTTCTCGTATCCATTCTTTGTATAAAGTTAAAAATACATATCAAATAATAAATCAATCACTGTTATGCTATTTAATTTATGTACAATAACTAATTTAGTGATGACATGTTTTGATAAAAAAATTTATGAAAAAAAAGCTGTCGGGTTACCTTTTGATCTAAAAGCAAAGAAAGATAAATACTAAAATCTACACTTGTATTTCTAGAAGAAAAAAAGATAGAACCATCACATTTTTCAACGTTTTTGTTTTTCATGTCGTCTTGTTTACATTGATAATCGAGATGAGAATTTGAAACCAATTCAGATTCCGTTACTATTTGTTTTGGTTTTTCTTTCTTTAAGTGGAGAACCAGATAAATTATAGGGTTTATAATTATTCTAATTATAAAACAGAGAAAGAGTATAATAGTAATATGATTTCAAATAATCTAATAATATGAAGGGTTACTTTAAAATATAAACAAATTTTAAATTTTAATTATTTTTAACTAGACTCTGCTACTATTAATATTTTAATAAAATATTTTTTTATCTCTATCTCTCATGTCTTTCTATTTCTTCCTCTAGTCCACTATACACATACCTTAGTTCTTCCTCTAGTTTTCTCTGCACCATAGTCTACCACTCAATCCCTTTCTCTCGCTTTCCTATATACAACTTTTTTATACTAATTTAATTTTGGCTTTGGTACAACATTTTTCTGGTTCATTGAGGATTCAATTTGCAATGCAATATGTGAGTGTTCGTCTTCGTCTACCAACTGGTATGTCCATATGCAAATGTGTATTGATAAGAAAAATAACGATTGATGAAAATAATAACGTTATATCACAACAACATGGCATAAGAACACAATTCAATAACATGAAAAATATTCATAAAATTTGAGCGTTATAATTGGATTTAAATTTCAATTTAACAAGATTCTCAAAAGAATGAAACAATTTAGTAAAATGTTGTACCAATGGTTTAACGGATTGTAAGATGAAAATAAAACTAAAGAAAGTATAAAAAAAAAAAAAAGAATGTATTGTTGTCTTTTCATATAGTTCTTCAAGTCTGCGGGCGTCATCTTCCCAACATCATTCCCTTTTCCTATCAAAAGAAAATTAAAAAAATAATATTAGTATATATGTTCTAAAAAAATCATCGCATTGAAAAAAGTATATGTACATTCTAATTTAAGTGGGTTAAAATCTTTATCAAATCAACTTCACGATAAATAAGTAGTACGTTTTTGGATACTAACTCGAATTTTTCATGGATAATCATTGTAAATGTCATATGTTTCATCTTGCGATTGAAATTCCCTTCCAACATGTGGTCGATATTCATTTAATACATCACAATTCAACTATCTCATGTCTGCCTATTTCTGCCTCTAATCTACTCTGCACCTACCTTATTTCTTCTTCCAGTTTGCTGCACACTAGTCTACCACTCAATATCTCAATCTCACTTTTCTTTATACAACTTTGTTTTACTAAATTAATTTTAGCTTTGGTACAACATTTTTTCTGGTTCATTGAGGATTCAATTTCCAGTGCAATATGTGTGTGCTCATCTTCGTCTACAAACTGGTATGTCCATAAGTGAATGTGTATTGTTAAGAAAAAATAACGATTGATGAAAATAATGAGGTTATATCACAACAACGTAGTATAAGAACACAATTTGATAACATGAAAAATATCCATAAAAGTTAAGCTGTATTTTTGGATTTAAACTTCAATTTAACAAGATTCTCAAAAGAATGAAACCGTTTAGTAAAATGTTGTACCAATGGTTTAACGGATTGTAAGTTTAAAACAAAACTAAAGAAAAAATAGAAAGAAAATAAAAAATGAATTGTGGTCTTTTCTTATAATTCTTCAAATCTTCGTGCATCATCTTCACAACATCATTCTCTTTTCCTGTCAAAAGAAAATTAAGAAAATAATATTAGTATATATGTTCTTAAAATATTATCGCATTGAAAAAAGTATGCGTACATTCTAATTTAAGTGGGTTAAAAAGTTTCCAAATGAACTTCACGATAAAGAAGTAGTATGTTTTCGGATACTAAATCGAACTTTTCATGCAAAACCATTGTAAATGTCATATGCTTCATCTTACGATTGAAATTCCATTCCAACATGTGGTCGATATTCATTTAATACATCATTATTAATGCTTGAACTAATGTTATTAGTTATCTTGCTATTTCGATGCTCATCTTCTTCTTTTTCCTCTATTATAATTTGTTCTTCCTCACTAAATTCCCCGTATTCATTCTTTGTATAAAGTTAAGAAAATATATCAAATAATAAATCAATCAATGTTATGCTATTTAATTTATGTGCAATAACTAATTTAGTGATGACATGTTTTGATGCTTACTTTTTTGGGAAAAAAAGCTGTCGAGTTACCTTTTGATCTAAAACCAAAGAAAGATAAATACTAAAACCTACACTTGTATTTCCAGAAAAAAAAGATAGAACCATCACATTTTTCAGTTTTTTTTTCTTTCATGTCGTCTTGTTACATTGATAATCGAGATCAGAATTTGAAACCAATTCAGATTATGTTACTATTTGTTTTGGTTTTTCTTTCTTTGAGTGAAGAACCAGACAAATTCTAGGGTTTATAATTATTCTAATTCTAAGATAGAGAAAGAGTATAATAGTAATATGATTTTAAATAATCTAATAGTGTGAAAGGTTACTTTAAAATATAAACAACTTTAATTTATAATTATTCTTAACTAGACTCTACTACTATTAATACTTTAATAAAATATTTTTTTATCTCTGTCTCTCATGTCTGCCTGTTCTGCCTCTAGTCTACTATACACCCACCTTATTTCTTTCACTAGTTTTCTCTGTACCCTAGTCTAGCACTCAATCCCTCTCTCTCACTTTTCTTTATACAACTTTTTTGTACTAAATTAATTTTGGCTTTGGTACAACATTTTTTCTGGTTCATTGTGGATTCAATTTCTAATGCAATATGTGAGTGTTCGTCTTCGTCTACCAACTAGTATGTCCATACGCGAATGTGCATTGTTAAGAAAAAATAACGATTGATGAAAATAATAACGTTATATCACAACAACATGGTATAAGAACACAATTCAATAAAATGAAAAATATTCATATAAGTTGAGCTTTTCAATTGGATTTAAATTTCAATTTAACAAGATTCTCAAAAGAATGAAATATTTTAGTAAAATGTTGTACCAATGGATTAACGGATTGTAAGATGAAAACAAAACTAAAGAAAAAATAAAAATAAAATAAAGAATGTATTGTGGTCTTCTTCAAGTCTTCGGGCGTCATCTTCTCAACATCATTCCCTTTTCCTGTCAGAAGAAAATTAAGAAATAATATTAGTATGTATGTTCTAAAAAAATCATCGCATTGAAAAAAGTATATATATATATTCTAATTTAAGTGGGTTAAAATCTTTATCAAATCAACTTCACAATAAATAAGTAGTATGTTTTCAGATACTAAATCAAACTTTTCATGGATAACCATTGTAAATGTCATATGTTTCATCTTGCGATTGAAATTCCCTTCCAGCATGTGGTCGATATTCATTTAATACATCACAATTCAACTCTCTCATGTCTGCATATTTCTTCCTCTAATCTACTCTGCACCTACCTTATTTCTGCCTCCAGTTTGCTCTGCACACTAGTCTACCACTCAATCCCTCTATCTCACTTTTCTTTATACAACTTTTTTTTACTAAATTAATTTTGGCTTTGGTACAACATTTCTTCTGGTTCATTGAGGATTCAATTTCCAGTGCAATATGCGTGTGTTCATCTTCGTCTACCAACTGGTATGTCCATATGTCAGAATTATATTGTTAAGAAAAAATAACGATTGATAAAAAATAACAGATTATAAGTTTATAACAAAACTAAAGAAAAAATAGAAAGAAAATAAATAATGAATTGTGGTCTTTTCTTATAATTCTTCAAATCTTCGGGCGTCATCTTCACAACATCATTCTCTTTTCCTATCAAAAGAAAATTAAAAAAATAATCATATTAGTATATATGTTCTTAAAAAATCATCGCATTGAAAAAAGTATGTGTACATTCTAATTTAAGCGGGTTAAAAAGTTGACAAATCAACTTCACGATATAGAAGTAGTATGTTTTCGGATACTAAATCGAACTTTTCATGCAAAACCATTGTAAATGTCATATGCTTCATCTTGCGATTGAAATTCCATTCCAACATGTGGTTGATATTCATTTAATACATCATTATTAATGCTTGAACTAATGTTATTAGTTATCTTGCTATTTCGTTGCCCATCTTCTAATTTTTCCTCTATTATAATTTGTTCTTGCTCACTAAATTCCCAGTATTCATTATCTGTATAATGTTAAAAAATATATATCAAATATATTCTTTTATCTATGTATCTCATGTCTGTCTATTCTACCTCTAGTCAACTCTGCACCTACCCTATTTCTGCTTCTAGTCTTCTCTGCACCCTAGTCTACCACTCACTCCCTCTCTCTCACTTTTCTTTATACAACTTTTTTATACTAAATTAATTTTAGCTTTGGTGCAGTACTTTTCCAGGTCCATTGAGAATTCGATTTCCAATGCAATATGTGTGTGTTCGGCTTCGTCTATCAACTGGTATGTCCATATGCGAATGTGAACTCTTGAGAAAAAATAATGTTTGAAGAAAATAATGATGTTATATCACAACAACATAGCATAAGAACACAATTGAATAACATGGAAAATATTCATAAAAGTTGAGCTTTATTATTGGATTAAAATTTCAATTTAACAAGATTCTAAGAAGAAAGAAACAGTTTAGTAAAATGCAGTACCAATGGTTTAACAGATTGTAAGATGAAAACACAACTAAAGAAAAACTAGACAAAAAGTAAATAATGAATTGTGGTCTTTTCTTATAGTTCTTCAAGTCTTCGGGCGTCATCTTCTCAACATCATTTTCTTTTCTCGTCAAAAGAAAATTAAGAAAATAATATTAATGTATATGTTCTAAAAAAATCATGGCTTTGAAAAAAGTATATGTACATTCTAATTTAAGTGAGTTAAAAAGTTTACCAAATCAACTTCATAATAAAGAAGTAGTATGTTTTCATATACTAAATCTTACTTTTCATGCATAACAATTGTAAAAGTCATACGCTTTATCTTGCGGTTGAAATTCCCTTCCAACATATGGTCGATATTCATTTAATACATCATTAGTAATGTTTGAACTAATGTTATTAGTTGTCTTGCTATTTCGATGCTCATCTTCTTCATTTTCCTCCAATATAATTTGTTCTTCCTCACTAAATTCCCCGTATTCATTCTCTGTATAATGTTAAAATATATATTAATATTTTAGGGTGAAAACAAATGTATGGTAGAATCGTACTTTCAAGTAGGTTCGAGAGATCAAGCTCGAACATGACGAGCCTAAACCAAGAAATGGCCGTTCACGTCCTGCTTCGATTACAAAGATGGAAAGGATTTGGGTAGGTCTTAGGGGAGGGAAGAAAAGAAGGTTGAGAAAATATAAGTATGATAGTGTATGAAGAAAAAATGGATTTTCTGAGAGGAATCGCTAATTCTGTAAGTTTTATTTCTCCATACCGAGTGGCTTATCTGTTTTTGTTTCGAATATGTGAGAATCATCAATTTATAGTTCAAAGAAGACACATTGATTTCTCGTAAGTCATGGAAGTTAGGGAGGGGTGGAGAAGTGATGTTTATGGAGAATGTAGTTGGGTGGTGTCCGGAAAGTAGGAAAGACCTGTCTAACCACTCCTCCTCATCCTCTCAACTGCTCTGTAACCGCCCACTACTTATTACCTTCTTGTTCGTGGAGGTGGTACCACCACCCACGATTGTTGTAGACCGCCAGAACAATACCCCAATGAGAACCCCCCACCCCCATGTGTTGTATTTGATATCTCGTGAGATAGTGGGGGTCATAAGCCATATTTGTTTTGATTGATTCAAGTCAAGTCAAATGACCTGCTAAGTCAGTGAGGCAAGTTGCGCGACTCACTAGATTGATAATCAGACTGATTAGTGTCGAGTCTGGGAAGTTCAGTGTTCATGTACTTTCTTAGGAGTAACTTGGCACATTTAATGGCTAAGTATATCTCAAAAGTGACTTAGCGTAAGTTTGAGAGGCATTTGAGGCCAAAAATTGTAGAGGGCCTCTTAAGCAAGAAAACTTATTCGAAAATCATATAAGGTTTGACATTAAACCAATATTAAAAAGAAGGGCGTATTTCTGAGGGAAATAGCTAGTAAGGCTAGCAAAGTCAAGGAAGCTAAGTAAGTCAAGAAATCTAGGGCCAAGATGCTAGTTAGATGAGACACTTGATTGAGGACGTTGTGGCTCAGGGACACCCTTTCTCGAGGACGTTTTATCGAGGACGCTTGCTCGAGGAAGTTGTGGCTCATGGACGCCCTTGCTCGAGGAAGTTGTGGCTCAGGGACTCCCTAACTGAGACGAACTGGATAGTGACATTCTAGCCAAGGGAGGAGCTAGGTAAGACACGTTAGGCTAGGGACTTGCTAGGTTAGGGACGCATTGGCCAAGGAGGGACGCGTTAGGCTTGGATAGGGACGTGTTGGAAATCCAAGAGGCGTGCTGGAAAGCCAAGGGGCGTGCTGCCTAGGTACTTGACTGAGAGGAGTTAGCGCCTTTGGCGCTAGGGTAAGGGTTAAGACTTTTAGTGCTAAGATTAAGGTGCTAAGGTAGTGACACGCTAGCTAAGGCCTCATTAGGCCAAGATGTGCTAGCTAAGACCATGTTAGGCTATTTGGCGCTTCTAAGGTGCCAGGGTTAGCGCTTTTAGCTCTAAGGTGGCTAACTAGTGCCAATATGGTGCTAAGACAAATAGCTAGTGCTAAATTGGCGCTGATAGGAGAAAAGGATAGGGTTAACCTAGCTTAGAGGTTCAATACGTGTTTTGCGGTATTGCTTCTTGATTGTGGCGCATCCAAAAGGAGTGGCGCATTTTTTGTGGCTTATATTTAAGCAAAGTGTTATGATAGCGTATTTAAGCTCAGAAGAGCAATTTGAGAAGCATTCGTTACGAATGAAGCGTTAAGCTAGAATGTATTTTGGGGTTTAAGCATTAGCTATTCTCGAATTTGATAGATGTTATTGTAACATCAATGCGTATTCGAGGCAAGTTCAAGGAATTCAGCCGTGGAATTTATGCGACTGAGACTAGTTCGATATAACATGAATATTATGAGTATTGAGGAGGCTGCGAGGCCAGTTAGAATGTTTGTAGTTGTTTAGAGAAGACTCAAGTTGCTCTATACTAGTGGGAAACCCATCTAGGAGCTTGAGACTTATTATATAGAGATTATAGACTACATTGTTAACATACAATGCATGTAGCCTTTTGTAAAGATTGTATCCTCAATTCACCTGCGAAATATAAGTAGGAATACAGTATTTTACATTTTGATGTAAAGTCTGAAGTACGCGCATAAGTATGTGCGAATATTTCAATGTTACTGCAACTAGGCAGAAACACTAGATGGTGACAGTATGCTTATAATGATTATGTATGCATAATTTAAATTTTATTAGTAGAAGAAGATAAACTTCGATTCTGGCTTTTAGGTACTGGGATAAGTGCCCCTTAGCAAGAATCTTGGATGGGATTAGTATATGCCCATGTTCTTGCCCGGAATTTCTAATTTGTGAGCCAAGGGAAGCGTATCTAGGTTGAAATCAGATCCAGTCACGTTGGTTGAGGAGCTGCCGGTAGGGTTATGGGGAGTACGTCAATGAGGAGCACCATTAGTCAGGGAAAAAACTTAGTTAGCTCTGTCTTATCCGAGATTGAGATATGTGCCCCTTAGCATTAACCCTGGTTAGGATTAGTAGACGTCCATGTTCTCGTCAGGAATGCTTACTTGCCTTTGAGTAAATAGGGGATATAGTCGGCGCTTTCTTTTTTTTTTCTTTTTGAAACGGGTCCGCCTCATCTCAAATAGAGGATCAAGTCAGATGGATCGATTCTTCATGTATGTGTCCAACAAAAAATATTATTAGCTTCGTCTCCTCCGAGCAATTTTTTTAAGGCAGAGTTAGGCCTTGGATTTAAACTTTCCTGTGAGCAAATAGTTGGTTCCGGTGCTTGCTTAGGTTTTGAGTATGCAACGATCCACTGCTAGTGACAGTGTCAGTAAGACGGTAGTTGATAAGAGACAAGATACCCGAAGATGATGCTTTGAGTTGTAGTTGGAGATATTGGAAACCGGGAGAAGAAGCTAATGGTAGATCTGAACTGCAGGTGCGGCTGGCGGTGGAATCTAGTGCTCTTATTGTACAAAGGTTGATGAGGTCTTCTTGGAAGATGCAGTGCGACCTGGCATGATGGTATGTCTGAGAAGATGAAAGTCCATGGGCAGATGAGGTCTCTATAAAGCTGAGTCTTTTGAATCCCGTTTGGAAACCCTAGTTTGCACACCATTCGCTTCCGAAGTTGTTGAAATTTCATACAATGTTGTATTTTGACGTTTGACCCTAACTTTTGAAACCAAGAGACCAATCTATCATATGCAAAAAGAATTACTCGATTCAGAGTCGTCTAGGTCAGCAACCATGCATAAACGTTTGTCATTAGTAATCCCGTGTGAATTTTCAGTTCTCATAGACTTTAGTGTAGGATCCATATCTTCTATCTCAAGTCTCCGATTGATATGCCCTTCTGGTATATCATAATAGAGACATAGACGAACATTTCTCATGAAGGATGTTTTGACCCGTTGTTCACCGATTGTTGTCGATTCTTGAATTTTTAAATTGAAGAGGCACTGATGGGAGCTTCAAAGAATAGAGGAGTACACCGAGATGGTGCCTGAAGGTAATGTCGTGAAATGTTGTCGTCGTAAAGATGCTAGCTCAGAGAGAAGGATAGGTGCTAGAGAGCAGGACAGGTACCATGAGACAGAACATGTACCAGGAAGCATGAAAAGTACCAGGAGACGGGACAGGTACCAGAAAGACAAGGTGTGTCATTTTCTCTATGGTGAGCATATTACTGAATTTCTGACTAGCAACTTGTAAACCAATATTCGAGAAGTTGAGAGGAGAAGCCTGAATCTGAGGTGACTGTGTCTTTGAAGTTCTAAGATGGAGATAATTGTAGCTTTCGAGTCCGGAGCATGTTCAACAGTAGAATCATGTGGTTGAAGTAAGTAGAAGCAACAAGGATGGGGTTACCTTTCTGGATGTGATCAGGTAAGAAGAGGAGGCTCCCTAGTCGTGTGAGTACTGATGTGGGGTCTTGTTGCTAATACCGTTGTTGATTAGGCCTTCTAGTTGAAGGGTGGTTACTGTATTAACTTTCAGAAGTAAGGGAGTTGTCATTCCCCAACTGTAACTCACTTGGATCCCCTTCCGGGCAGGAGATAATCTTACAGTGTCGTCACAGGTCTATGCTCCCAGGAACTTGACAGGTCAAGGGAAGTCATGAAAGTTAGAACCGTCCTTTGTTGTCGTTGAAGCGCTGGGGTTGGAGCGATTATCTGAATTGTAGTTCTGGGCTATTGAGATGTAAAACCATTTTTCTTTAATCTCCTTTACTCAAAGCATGACTATCATGACTTGATTAATTAGTTTATTTCTTTCAGCAGGTACGTGTGATGCGCCCTTGAGTGGACACTATTCCTGTCGTTTCTGATAGTCCCCAGTCTATAAAAAAAGGATTGTGGATAATAATTCCATGTTGATGCTTCTGAGGCTTTGGGAGACGTCGTGGATATAGAGGATGAAGATAAGTTGAAGGGTGAAGAGTTATATGAAGGGCCCCAAACTGAAGAACTTTGTGAAGAATCTGATTCGACTAATGTCAATCGAGAAGTAAGTAATGAAGTAACGACGGATTCCTCCATTGGTTTGCACCCATATCAAGTAAGTTTATACTCTTTACTATCATGATATAACATGTGGATTATTCAAGATTCTCAAATAAGCATAGCCGAACTCAAATTCACAAAAAATTTCATAAATTCTCGTTACTAGAAAATTTTAGAAGTATAGTGCTTGGGAAAAACGTTGTAGAATCTTCATACGACCTCCATTTTGGATGATTGACCCCTCTATCCTTATTAGAAACAATTTTCTATATCCTACCAGGAATAAATCCATGTTTTAAGCTTGTCTGGGGCGTCAAAACAACCGAATAGTAGAACTTAGGAATTATCTAGGAAAGTGCTGACAGTTTTTCAGACTCGACTCCGCTATCCGTTTTTCCCATAACTCTCACCTTGCTTGTCCGATTGATGCGCCCTCTTAACATGTTGTAGTATACACAAATACAAAAATTTTGATATAAGAACCATGACCATATTTATTACTAATAGTTGTCAGCTTTAGAGTTTCCAAGAGGTAGTGAAAACTGTTTCTGACGCGGTTTTTGTGAAACATCTTGTAATAGGTTGGGCTCATGAAATACCTCAAATATCACTCTATAATGAATTTATGTGACGTTTTTGAATATGTATAGTAGGTTTGTGTTTCATGCTCAAGATTTTCATGTTTGAGATGTTCTGACCTAATATGCCTGGATCCTCTTTACTTTTAAGGATGGAATGACCAAATTCAGAGAGATGAGCTTGTTAGAGAAGGAACAAGAGTTACCATTGATTTTGATATGGATAATGTACTTCACCATATTAAAAACCATATATGAGATTCTCTTCGCGTACTTGTTGAGGATGATGGTCCTAATGGCGTTGATGTGCAGAATGGTAGTATAGCAGGAAACGTGCTAGTTGAGTATCCTAATGCAGATATTTTCATTGATTTATTTTCCTTAGGACCCTCCCAGGATACTCACGTGATGGGGGGTTTCACCACTCCATCGGTTTATGATGATTTGTAATGATCCATCTCTCTCAGAGTGAAATTTGATTTTTCCTCGAAATGGGAAGGAGCTGTTGATAAAGCCGAGAATTCTGATATTGGCATTGCATGGATTTGTCATCATCTGGGAGTTGCACAAGAGCGTGAAGTAGGTAATGCCTTGCTGAAGTGACTTGTACCGGAGTGGAAGAGACTAGTACCTGAGTGAAGGGATTCGTACCAGAGTGAAAGGGACTGTTATCTGAGTGAAGGGACTCGTATCATAATGAAATGGACTGGTACCTGAGTGAAGGAAATCGTACTAGAATGAAATAGATCGGTACCTGAGTGATGGGACTCGTACCGGAATGAAATGTACTGCTAACCGAGTGAAGGGACTCATACCAGGTTGAAAGGGTATCCACGTGAAAATGGAAAATTTTAGAATATGACGGCTGGCTTTGGATTTTGTTGTTGTTGTTGTAGAATTTTATCTGGGACGTGGAGCAGAGCTTGTCTTTTGGCTGAGGCTGAGGCTGATGGTGAATGTTTGATTCGTGACGCTTGCTGAGATGATTCCTCCCTCTTGACCCCTTCTTTCTGACAAGACCTCATGGATGATCAGATGTTGTTGTGCGTACTGACTAGATGGCTGCTCCAACAGATATCTCTACGACTTTTGGACCTTGAATCAGCATATATAGTCCCCAGGATATTCGTCGTTTGTCTGGAATAATCTTTTCAGATATGAACATTTTTATCCCCCATTATAGAGGGAGAATAACGAGAGAAATATCCCCTGTAAAATGATCTTTCGGATGGTGAGAGGGTAAAAGGTTGGTGATGATAAAGTGAGACTGGTTCCTCATTCCCTTTGAAAAAGTTTTTCCACGTCTTCATGGGAGACAAGGTTGGATTTTTGTCTCCTTGATTGTCCTCTTTGAATGGAAATCTCGTCATCATCTTGAACATTGATTCTGGTACTGTTGATGTTGGTTGGCTTGGAATCATGGTTTGCTACAACTGGTGACAGATCTTTTCTAGAAAGAATTGGGCCGTTAGAGTCATAAGGTGAGTGAGTACCTCTCTTGAGTGGTTGCTATGTCTTTCTGTGTTCTGGCAGGAACTTTTTGTCTTTGCATCAGATCAACAATACTGAATGGCGTTTGGGTGCTCCTGGTGTTTTCAACTGTCGTGCAATGAGAAAGTCGGAAGTGAGTAACCTCCCGGCAGAGGGATCTTTTGAATTTCAGCCGGGTAAGGAGGTTTGTGTTGATAGACCGAGGATGATTCCTCCTTGCCATAGTTTCGTAGGAGTCTCTCAAGATCTTCACATGTAAAAAAATTGGGTTGTTGGTACCTCTGTGGTGGGCGATTAGGAATAATATGAACTTCATCATTTCTTTGAGTCTTTGACATGCCGACGTAAGTGGTTGCTGTAAGGTTGGTCCCGGTTCGCTCCGTCAGGCAATAGCGTTGTTCCGGGGAGAGTCGCTCCGTCAGGGTCTTGAGGAAATCAAGTACTTTCTTCTAAGTAGTGGCCATGTCCACCTGAGTTCTAGCAAGGACTTCTTGTCTCTTCATCAAATCGGCTATGTTGAACATCGTTTGAGTATTCTCGGTGTCTTCAGCGGTCTTGTGACCGAGAAGAGGCGGAGTATTAGTATTAGTACGAGGAGGCTCGGTAGAAACATGGGTGTTTTCAGAACCACCACCACCAGTACTACCTAAACCGATTATAGGATTTGTAACCGCTCCAGACCTAAGATCCACCATCTTGAATAACTGAAAATTTATTTTTGTAATCGAGAGGTTGATCTCTCGCTGTGGTCATCAATTGTTTTAGGGTGAAAACAAATGTACGGTATAATCGCACTTTCAAGTAGGTTCGAGAGATCAAGCTCGAAGAAGGCGAGCCTAAACCAAGAAATGACCGTTCACATCCTGCTTCAATTACAAAGATGAAAAAGATTTGGGTAGGTCTTAAGGGAGGGAAGCAAAGAAGGTTGAGAAAATATTAGTGTGATAGTGTATGAAGAAGAAAATGGATTCTCTGAGAGGAATCGCTAATTCTGTAAGTTTTGTTTCTCCAGACCTAGTGTCTTGTCTGTTCTTGTTTCGAATATATGAGAATCATCTATTTATAGTTCAAAGGAGATACATTGATTCCTCGTAAGTCGTGGATTTAGGGAGAGGTGGGGAAGTGATGATTATGGATATTATAGTGGGTTGGTGCCCGAAAAGTAGAGAAGACCTGTCTGACCAGTACTCCTCATCCTCTCAACAATTGTAACCGCCCACTACTTGTTATCTTCTTGATCGTGGAGGTGGTACCACCACCCACAATTGCCACAAACCGCCAGACCAATACCCTAATGGGAATCCCTCTATATGTTGTATTTGATATCTCGTGAAATAGTGGAGTCATAAGCCACATTTGTTTTGATTGAGTCAAGTCAAGTCAAATGACCTGCTAAGTCAGTGAGGCAAGTTGCACGATTCACTAGATTGATAATCAGACTGATTAGTGTCGAGTCTGGGAAGTTCAGTGGTCATGTACTTTCTTAGGAGTAACATGGCATATTTCATAGCTAAGTATTCACTCAAAAGTGACTTAGCGTAAGTTTGAGAGGCATTTGCGGCCAAATATTGTAGAGGTCTTCTTAAGAAAGAAGACTTATTCTAAAATCATATAAGGTTTGATATTAAACCAATATTGAAAAGAAGGGCGTATTTCTGAGGGAAATATCTAGCAAGTATAGAAAAGTCAAGGAAGCTAGGTAAGTCAAGAAAGCTAGGCCAAGATGCTAGTTAGCTGAGATACTTGTCGAGGATACTTACTTGATAACGTCATTGCTCGAAGACGTTTGCTCGAGGATGCTTTCCCAGGGACGCCCTTGCTCAAACACGCTTGCTCGAGGATGTTGTGGCTCAGGGACGCCCTTGCTCGAGGACGCTGTGGCTCAGGGACTCCCTTGCTCGAGGACGCTTGCTTGAGGAAACTGTGGTTTAGGGACGCCCTTGCTCTAGGGCGCTTGCTCGAGGACGCTGTGGCTCAGGGATGCCCTAGCTGAGACGCACTGGATAGGAATGTGCTATCCAAGGGAGGATCTAGGTGAGACGCGCTAGGCAAGGGACTTGCTAGCCATAGGGACGCGCTAGCTTAAGGATGCATTGGCCAAGGAGGGACGCACTAGGCTTGGCTAGGGACGTGTTGGAGAGCCAAGGAGCGTTCCGGAGAACCAAGGGGCGTGCTGGCTAGGTACTTGGCGAGAGGATTTAGCGCATTTGGCGCTAGGGTTAGGGTTAGCACTTTTAGTGCTAAGGTAGTGACGCGCTAGCTAAGACCTCATTAGGCCAAGATGTGATATCTAAGACCATGTTAGGCTAATTGACGCTTTTTAGGTGCTAGGTTTAGCGCCAAGAATGTTAGCGCTAAGGTGGCTAACTAGTGCCAATGTGGTGCTAAGCCAAATAACTAGTGCTAACTTGTCGCTAATAGGAGAAAAGGCTAGGGTTAACTTAGCTTAGAGGTTCAATGCGTCTTTTGTGGCATTTCTTCTTGATTGTGGCGCATCCAAAAGGAGTGGCGTATTTTTATGGCTTATATTTAAGCAAAGTGCTATGATAGCGTATTTAAGCTCAGAAGAGCAATTTGAGAAGCATTCGTTGCGAATGAAGCGTTAAGCTACAATGTTTGTAGTTGTTATAGAAGACTCAAGCTGCTTTATACTAGTGGGCAACCCATCTAGGAGCTTGAGACTTCTTATTTAGAGATTATAGACTACATTGTTAGCATAGAATGCCGACAACCTTTTGTAGAGACTGTATTCTCAATTCTCCCATGGAATATAAGTAGGAATACAATATTTTACATTTTGATGAGAAGTTAGAGGTATGCGCATAAGTATGTGCGAATATCTCTATGTTCCCGCAACTAGTCAGAAGGGAGATTTTACAATTCGGACCCTTGTCAAAAATTCACCATATACAATCAAATATATTCCTTTCTCTTTGTCTCTCATGTCTGTCTATTTCTACCTCCAGTCTACTCTGCACCTACCCTATTTCTGCCTCTAGTCTTCTCTGCACCCTAGTCTACCACTCACTCCATCTTTCTCACTTTTCTTTATACAACTTTTTTATACAAAATTAGTTTTAGCCTTGGTGCAGAATTTTTTGTGGTCCATTGAGGATTCAATTTCCAATGAAATATGTGTGTATTCGTCTACGTCTATCAAGTGGTATGTCCATACGCGAATGTGTATTATTAAGAAAAAGTAATGATAGATGAAAATAAAGACGTTATATCACAACAACATAGCATAAGAATACAATTAAATAACATGAAAAACATTCATAAAAGTTGATCTTTATTATTGGATTAAAATTTCAATCCAACAAGATTCTCAAAAGAATGAAACGGTTTAGTAAAATGCAGTACCAATGGTTTAACGGACTGTAAGATGAAAACAAAACTAAAGAAAAAATAGAAAAAAAGTAAAGAATGAATTGTGGTATTTCTTATAGTTCTTCAAGTCTTCCGGCATCATCTTCACAATATCATTCTCTTTTCCTGTCAAATAAAAATTTTAAAAATAATATTAATATATAAGTTCTAAAAAAATCATTACATTGAAAAAATGATATGTACATTCTAATTTTAAGTGGGTTAAAAAGTTTATCAAATCAACTTCATGATAAAGAAGTAGTATGTTTTTGGATACTAAATCCAACTTTTTCATGCATAACAATTGTAAAAGTCATATGCTTTATCTTGCGATTGAAATTCCCTTCCAACATGTGGTTGATATTCTTTTAATACATCATTAGTAATGCATGAACTAATAATATTAGTTGTCTTGCTATTTCAATGCTCATCTTTTCTTCTTCCTCTATTATAATTTGTTCTTCCTCACTAAATTCCCCGTATTCATTCTTTGTATAAAGTTAAAACTATACATCAAATAATAAATATATTAATGTTATGCTATTTAATTTATGTGCAATAACTAATTTATTGATGCCATATTTTATAAAAAAAATTTACGGGAAAAAAAAGTTACAAGGTTACCCTTTTGATCTAAAAACAAAGAAAAATAAATATTAAAACCTACGCTTGTATTTTCAGAAAAATAAGAAGATAAAAACATCACCATTATCAACATTTTTATCTTTTATGCCGTCTTTTTCATATTGATAATCGTGAGAATTTAAATCCAAATCACGTTCCAATACTATTTGTACTATTTGTTTCTTCTTTCTTTGAGTGGAGAACTAGACAAATTCTAGGGTTTATAATTATTACAACTCTAAGATAGAGAAGGATTATAATAGTAGTATGATTTCAAATAATTTATTAATGTGATGGGTTATTTTAAAATATATAAACAATACATTGGTGCATATTAAATTAAATGTTAGAGAATTAGTGTGTGACAACTATTATGAACTTGCGGTCCATAACTGTCCGACGTTCATCTTTTTTATCAGATATTACTTTTTATATTTTTTATTATTTCTCTAACTAATTTATTGTTTTGACACTCTTTTAATTTCTAATTATTCTTAACTAGACCGTGCCACTACTAATACTTTAATAAAATATTATTTTATCTATATCTCTCATGTTTGCCAATTTTTACTTCTAGTCTACTTTGCACCTACCTTATTTCTGCCTCTAGTATTCTCTGCACCATAGTCTACCACTCACTTCCTCTTTCTCAATTTTTTTTATACAACATTTTTATACTAATTAATTTTGGCTTTGGTGCAACTTTTTTTTTTGGTTCATTGAAGATTTGATTTCTAATGCAATATGTATGTGTTCGTCTTTATCTATCAACTGGTATGTCCATATGCAAATGTGTACTATTAAGAAAAAATAACGATAGATGAAAATAATAACGTCATATCACAACAACATAGCATAAGAACATAATTCAATAACTCAAAAATATTCATAAAAGTTGAGCTTTATTATGGATTAGGGTTTCAATTTAACAAGATTCTCAAAAGAATAAAACAGTTTAGTAAAAATGCATCACCAATGGTTTAACGGATTGAAAGATAAAAACAAAACTAAAGGAAAAATAAAAAGAAGTAAAGAATGAATTGTGGTCTTTTTTTGTAGTTCTTCAAGTCTTCAGGCGTCATCTTCCCAACATCATTCTCTTTTCCCGTCAAAAGAAAATAAAGAAAATAATATTAGTATATATATTCTAAAAAAATCATCGCATTGAAAAAAGTAAATGTACAATCTAATTTAAGTGGGTTAAAACGTTTACCAAATCAACTTCATGATAAAGAAATAGTATGTTTTCGGATACTAAATCTTACTTTTCATCCATAACAATTGTAAAAGTCATATGCTTCATCTTGCGATTGAAATTCCCTTCCAACATATGGTCGATATTCATTTTATACATCATTAGTAATGCTTGAACTAATGCTATTAGTTGGATTGCTATTCCGATGCTCATCTTCTTCTTCTTTCTCTATTATAATTTGTTTTTCCTCACTAAATTCCCCGTATTCATTCTCTGTATAATGTTAAAAATATATATTAAATATATTCTTTATCTCTGTTTCTCATGTCTGTCTATTTATACCTCTAGTCTACTCTGCACTTACCCTATTTTTGCCTCTAATATTCTCTGCACCCTAGTCTACCACCTACTCCCCCTCTCTCACTTTTCTTTATACAACTTTTTTTATACTAAATTAGTTTTAGCTTTGGTGCAACATTTTTTTTCTGGTTCATTGAGGATTCAGACTTCAATGCAATATGTGTGTTCGTCTCATTCTATCCCTGACATGTTGTTTTAGGGTTAAAATAAATATATAATAAAATTATACTTTCAAGTAGTTTCGAGAGATCAAACTCGAACAGGATGACGCTAAACCAAGAAATGGCTGTTAACGTCCTGCTTCAATTACACAAATGGAAAGGATTTGGGTAGGTCTTTGGGGCGGGAAGCAAAGAAGGTTGAAAAAATATCAGTGTGATAGGTAGTGTGTGAGAGGAATCACTAATTCTGTATGTTTTTTATTTCTCCAGACTAATTATCTCGTCTTTTATGGTTTCGAATAGATGCAAATCATCTATTTATAGTTCAAAGGAGTCACACTGATTTCTCGTAAGTCGTGAAAGTTAGGAGAGGTGTAGAAGTGATGATTATGGAGATTGTAGTGGCGTTGTCATGGGCCGGAAAATTCCTCCTCCGGCGCTTTCCGCTGGGCTGGCCAGAACTCCTCGATGCGTGATTTTAAGGAGTGTAACCCGACCTTAAAGTCTAACTTCTCGCTAAAAAGTGCAGGTAAATTTTTGCTTTCCAAACCTACCTTGTAAGCATTATACTCGAAACGCAGTTTCCACATTATTCAAGCTACGTTTATACCTTTCTAGGCATATTTGCCTTTCCAAACATGCTTTGCAAGCATGGTACTCAAATCGTAGTCTCCATATCGTTCCAACACACCCTTGTCTTACATAGGGTGCAAGGCCATTAAAGCCCATGGTGAATTCCTTTGACTAGCATATCATTCCAACTTACCCTCATTATACCAAGGGTTGAAGGCTATACAAGCTAATGGGGATGCCTTTGGCAAGCATCACATAATTTTCCTTTATTTTCCAGGCCTAACTCATTCCTTGGACCAACACCTAGGCTATTTCAAGCCTAAGCTTTCGCTTCATCAATTTTACTTCGACCATGCGCTGGAGCCTGCACTTATCTTGTTCTTGCCAAGAGTGCAACATCCAGGCACATGCCATTTCATGCCGCGACGGTTCCAAGGAAGTATGAACAATCCATCAAATGGAATTGCAACTACCTCATCAAGTGTGGCAACAATCATCTCTTGCTTAGCATTGCCGAGCCAGATGATATGAGTTATCATAATGTCGCAATCATCTCCCAAATTAGATGATATGAGCGACAAGGTGCTGCACCTTAATGCATTGCATTGCGGCTGCATCAGAGGGTCAATTCGAAAGGGACAAGCAACTTAAGCCTATTAAAGCAAAACCAACTTCGATTCCAACTTCATCGCAAGGCCAAAGGCCAAGCAAAGCCTAGTCCGTGTAGGCCAAAGGGCTTTCGCAAGGTATGCACTAGCTTATACGTAACTATCGCTATTTATTATCCAAATATGCATTATCAAGTACGTAACACGATCGAAAGATGCTTTCGCATAATTCAAGCTTCATCGTCTAAGCTAGCAGCATATTGATGTTTATGCATCAAGTATGCTCCAACGTATAGGATACTTTGCATATCTATATGTGCATTACCGCTCATGCACATTCCAACAAAGATCCCTCCTTATATATGTTGTATTCGCATTTCTACAAACAAATATTAGAAAGGTAGGGGTCATCCATCGACTGCAAGGCCGCAAATGAAGATTTCTTGCCAAAGCCAAGCGAAGCATTCTCGGGTAAGCTATAGTTAAACACGTTGATGAGCATCAAATATGCTCCATCATATAAGCTACATCACATTTATATGTGCATTACCGCTCCTGCATATTCAAGCAAAGCTCCCCCCTATGTATGTTTTATTTGCATTTCCACAAATAAATATTTGAAAGGTAAGGGCCATCCATCGACTGCAAGGCCGAAAATGAAGATTTCTTGCCAAAGCCGAGCATTTTTGGCTCGGTGATGCATTTTCGATAATGCATCACGGATAATAGTGCCTTAGCACTATGATGCTCCAACTTATGCAACTTCGGCTTAGTGATGCATTGGATCATGCATCATGGTATAATAGTGCCTTAGCACTATGATGCTCCAACTTAAGCAACTTCGGCTTAGTGATGCATTGGATCATGCATCACGGCATAATAATGCCTTAGCACTACGATGCTCTCACTTACGCAACTTCGGCTCGGTGATGCATTGGGTCATGCATCACGGTATAATAGTGCCTTAGCACTATGATGCTCCAACTTAAGCAACTTAGGCTTAGTGATGCATTGGATCATGCATCACGACATAGTAGTGCCTTAGCACTACGATGCTCTCACTTACGCAACTTCGGATCGGTGATGCATTGGGTCATGCATCACGGTATAATAGTGCATTTGCACTATGATGCCTCCTCGGATACGCATCACGTGTAGTAGGGCCTTAACACTATAATTCGAGTCAAGGCATCCACACCCTAATGCACATCTGGGTAAGCTTTATAAGCTTAGGATGAAGCTTCAACCCAGGCCATGACGCATCCTTGAGCGCCATGCGAAAATTACGGGTGTTACAGGCGTGGTGCCCGGAAAGTAGGGAAGACCTGCCTGACCACTACTCCTCATTCTCTCAACTGCTCTGTAACCTCCCACTACTTATTACCTTCTTGTTCGTGGAGGTGGTGCCATCACCCACGATTGCCGTAGACCGCTAGACCAATATCCCAATGTGAATCCCCCCATTTGTTGTATTTTATTAAGTCAAGTCAAGTCAAATCAAATGACTTGCTAAGCCAGTGAGGCAAGTTACATGACTCACTGGATTGATAATCAGACTGGGAAGTTTAGTAGTCATGTACTTGTTTGAAAGTAACATGTCATATGTAATGGCTAAGTATTAGCTCAAAAGTGACTTATCGTAAGTCTGAGAGGCATTTGAGGCCAAATGTTGTCAATGGCTTCTTAAGCAAGGAGACCTATTAGAATTCGTATAACATTTAATTTTGGACCCATATTGAGAAGAAAAGCGTATTTCTGAGGAAAATTGCTAGCAAATCTAGTACTAGCTACTTAGCGAAAACAAGAATGTGCAAGTTCTTTTAATATAAAAGGTTAATGTGCTAACGTCTCAGGAATAAGCCCAATATGCATAACCTATAGTTATATATGTATATTATTGTTGCTTAGTAGAGGGAAATTTTACAATTACGTCTCTTGTCAAAAACCCACCTTCTATATTAAGTCCCCTGCTTAGTGAGGAACAATAATGTTGCCCAGTAAACACTAGATGGTGAAAATATGTTTATGACGATTACATATACGTAACTTGAATTTTAAGAGTAGAAGGAACTATGCTTAGCTTCTTGGATGTTTGAGATATGCACCCCTTATCGTGAATTTTGTTTAAGGATAGTATGCGACCCTGTCCCTATTAGAAATACCAACTTATCGTGAACCAGGATTGGTGCGGCTAACGCTTTTCCTCCTTTAGGTTCTCTTGAAAAATGACGTTATTGGTTGATTTTCTTCGCAGTTGGTCTCCGTGCATGCTGTTGACTTAAGTAAGATGCATAGTTCGGTCACGATATTATTATCCAACGGAACCTAGGAGTTATAACAGTTGGCTTCCGGGTCCTTTCGGCCATGCTCAGATCCTTCTCTTGCAGAAGGAGTCTCCGTTGAATTTTTTGAAATTTGTAAATTAAGGTTTTACTTCTCCTCTATATAAGTGAATAGATTGTTAGCATTTTCTCCCTGCCAATCTCGTCATCTTCACCGTTTGCAGAGTCCAGCATCCTCTTATAACATCATGTCTGATACAACAAATCAAATGAGGATCACCTTCATGTTAAGCATATCTCATGGGTACCTAGTACGGTAAAGAGTTTTTCCTTTCTTGTATATTTTGGTACTTATGAGCAACCGACTTATTTGGTGATTCTCATCTTTCTAGCAGGAACCCTAGATTAAGAAGGTTCCATACATGCTGAGGGCTAGAACTATCAGAAAGGGTAGTTCCTCTTCAAACATCACCAGGTCTAACATGCTTACTATTGTAAGTAAACTCTTCTTCTTTTATTCTAATCCAGGGAAGCACCCTAACACAGATGTTTTGATCTGATTTTGTTGACAGAAGATGGAGGTTGTGGACATGTACCAGGGAAAGAGGAAATCCAGGGGGTCTCCTTCTACCGAAGAGGATATAGATGTTGACGTTGAGGTTGAAACTTCTTCTGACCCACCAGTTAATCTTTTGAGTAGGGATTTTGGTATCACCATTCACAAATAACTGGTCGCAGGTCTTCTTTTTGAGATGCATATGAAGTCCCTGTCTTGTAAGAACCATGTCATGGGAGGCTTAATAGTACCAAAATGCTAGCTCCTCTTTATACCAAGATTTGGAGAAGATATGGGCACATTGCTACTTCAGAGTTATTGAAGCATTTTCCCCGTTCTGGTGATAATAGTTGATGGTCTTCTTCCCGTAATTGATGATATGAGCAAGGTGTCACTCTATGAAGTTACTAGTTATGAAATACGAAAGTGGGATGAGATGATAACCAATTGTGAAGCCTTGAAATTCAATGTGAGTTGGCTCTGCCAGCGTCTCGATATTTTTAAAACAGACCATGTAGCTATTGTAACTAAAGTGATTCTTTCTTCAAAAGCCATATTGGAGGAGGAGAAGATCTTATCAAAGGAGTCGTCTAAGATTGACAAGTCAATTCAGGATTTGAAAGTTAGGGCCGAGAGGTTTCAGGAAAGGATGAAGATATTGTATAAGCGGAATTACTCGTTGCTTGAAGATTCGTTCTAGAGAGTGGCTGAGGTTAAATCAATAATAAGCTTTTAAATTGATGTAGTAGGTTTTGAATTTCAAATTTTGAATATTAATTGAAAAGAAGTGATACTGAAATTGAAAGATTTTTTTTTATCTTTTTAGGCGTAATATGCTTTAAGCCACTTGCCATTGATTACCGTTCCCGCTGCGAATCCCTCTATGTATATTATTTTATAGTATCCGCTTGCTACTTCTTTAGAAATCATATAAGGCCCTTTCCGTTTTGGGGAAAATTTTGGAACAGACATATCTTGCTGGATATGTTTGGATGTCTTGAGTACCAAGTCCCCAACCGGAAACATTCGAGGCTTTACTGCTTTGTTGTAAAATTTTGAGATTCTTTGTTCATATGCCTCTGTATATCTTTGTGCCTTGGACCGTCTTGACTCCAGGAGGTCCAGCTCCTCGAACCGGAACCTGGGTATTTCGGCTTCATTCCAATATATTTGAATGGATGCTGCAACTCGGGCTGAAGGGATCTTGATCTCAGCGGGGAGGATGGCATCGACCCCTATACAAATGAACAGGGGGAAGTCCATTCATCTGAGTTAGTAATTTCTGAGCTTCCGTAACTACTATGACTTTGACAAAATAAGTTAGTAATTTATGAGCTTATGTTCTATGAGGAGATAATGTTACCTATTTAAGCGAGTAAACTCCATTCATCAGATTGACTAGCATATTTGAGTCACCCCTTATTTCCAGATTCATCACACCTGCTTTCTTTGCTAATGAGAGACTTAGTAGGAAGGCTTCATATTCCGAAGAGTTGTTGGTGCACTTGAAGTCGAGTTTGAATGAGTGTGAGAAGACTTCCTCGGTTGGAGATACCAATACCATGCCGGCTCATCTGGTATCGTTAATGGGGTAGCTGAACCATCAAAGTATTCTTCTTTTTTAATAATAGAAATTTTGAGGAAGGCCCCAGGTATTTCTTCATGTAATGCGGTCATAACTTCCCCTGGGAAAGCCGCTAGTAGATCTGCCGTTGTTTGTCCTTTAAATGCTTTCAAGGAGACGCATGTTATGTCGAACTCTGACATCTGAAGTAGCCATCTAGAAGGTCTTCCTATTAGGGCTGGTTTTGAAAGTAGAAATATGATGAGGTCAGCTTTGGTGACCAACACGACCCTGTTCGAAAGTAAGTAATGTCAGAGCTTCTAAATAGCATGTACTAGTGATAGGCAAGCCCTCTCTGCTTTAGGCTATCTGAGTTCTGTGTCTCTTAATGATCGACTGATATAGTAAATTGGGTAATCAACTCATTCTTCGTCTTCTTGGGCGAGGAGGGCCCCTGTAGCGACCTCACTCGAAGTCGTGTATAGAAGCTAGGGGCGTCCCTGGACTGGGGGCCTCATGACAGATAGAGATAATAATAATTGACGTATTTTGATGATCACTTCTTGCTAAGCAGAGGACCGACGTAATTTGCCCTTTTCTTTAGTAGTGGCGTGAAAGAAGCAACAAATTGATTTAACCAGGGATGAAACATCTGATATAAGATACCTTTCCTATAAATCTTGTAAGTTCCCTCACAGTCTTTGGCGGAAGCATGATGGTGATAGCTTGAGTCTTGACTAGATCTACTTTGATTCCCTCTGCCTTCACTTGAAACCCAAGAAATTTACCAAAGGAGACACCAAAGGCGTACTTCAAAGGGTTCATCTTCAATTTGTATTCACGAAATATTTTAAAGACTTGTAGTAAAACTTCCAGATGAGCTGCTCGTGTTTTGGAGTTGACGACTACGTCATCAACATAGTCGTTTACTTGCTTATGCATCATATCGTGAAAGATTGCTGTCATGGCTCGCTGGTAGGTAGCACCGGCATTCTTCATACCAAAAGGCATCACAGTGTGGTATAAATTTCTGATAGAAGTTCGAAATGTTGTTTTGCAGGCGTCGTGCTCATACAATTTTATTTGATTATAACCACTATAGCCATCCATAAATGAGGACATACCATGTCCAATGATCGCATCGACGAGCATGTCTATGTTGGGGAATGAGAAGTCATCTTTAGGACAACATTTATTCAGGTTCCTGAAATCAACACATCATTTGGTTTGACCGTTTTTCTTCTTGACAGGTACCACGTTAGCCAGCCAAGTGGGGTGTTGGATGGGTTTGATGAAGCCTTCTGTGAGTAGCTTCTGCATTTTGACCTTGATATGCTCTTCAACTTCATGCCTAAATTGTCTCGGTTGTTGCTTGACAGGTTTGGAACTAGGTATGATATGTAAATGGTGAGTGACCAACTTGTCATCAAGGAACGACATCTCTTCATAGGTCCAGGCGAACACGTCTTGATAATCCCTAAGGAATTGCATGATTCCCGCCCGTTCCTCTGTCGACAGGGTGCAGATGATGGAGATGGGTCTGGGAATTTCTTCTATCCCGATGTTGACTGTCTCGAGGGAGTCCGTGGTGGAATCAGTACCATCTTATAATTATCGTGGAGCCTCCGGGATTTCATCTTGGCCAGACTCTGCGCTATGGTTAAATTCTGGATGGGGAGACCCTCCACTAATCTCCCCTGTTAATTGCTAACAGCGGCGACGAAGATAAACAATTCTCCTTCGGTGTCGTAACTTGTTACGAAATTATGTTCTCTCTTGCCATGAGCATGGCTTGGAACATTGGTAGTCATTAGAGAATCGTTATTAAAATCGTTATTTATGAAAATTTACCTCTTTCCTTGGCTACAGACAGTTCCTTATCGGACTCTTCAAAAGTTGTCCAACTGGGAAGTGGAGTTCTGTGGATCTTGCTAGAGAAGTCGAGCACATAGATCTTTGATTCGAATAATTCGGCACCACAAACATGAGTATAGGGAGATGAAGACGCCGAAATTTGGATTATTCTCTCATTTAACACGGTCTTCATGCATTGGTGATAAGTCTAGGGGACAACCTTATTTTTCATGATGCCAGGGTCTTCCCAGTATCATATGGTATTCAAGTGCTTTCCCAATGAAAATAAAACTTCACTTTTGATCGAATAGGTCCCGCCTTGAGCCCTAAAAAAATATGTCCGTAAGTGCTGGTGTGATTCCCTTTGAAATTTTTTATCAGAATAGAACAATGTACAATCTTGTTTGGTTAGAACTTTGGAGACTTAAGGGTCTTGAGAGTGATTATGTTGGCCGCGACGCCAATGTCGACAAGTACTCTTCGAAACTCAAAGTCTTTGATGTAAGCAGTCACGTACAAGGCTTAGTTGTGTCCTTCCTCGGCTATCAGGTCCTCTTCGATGAAGGTGACATTACTCACAGAAAGGTGAGGCGACTTAGATATTTCTGGTGCCTTTTCAGAGAGCTGGATCAGGTGTGCATCAGTAGCAATACGTTTCAGGAAGCAACTATGTCTATATGTTGGAGTTTCGAGAAGTGCAGAAGTTCGTATGAGTTTTCTACCAGGCGGTTTGCTTCTTGATTCACTAGTTTCTCACAGGTGGTGAAACTCCTGATGTGGTGTGGAGAGGGTACATTTGTTTGGGGAGGAGTCTCCAACCCTAGGTACATTAAGTCTTCTCTAAAAATAGCACTGCGCCCTAATTCTTGACATAATTTCCTATCTCCGCTCAAGCTCATCCATCATGAATGGTGTTGGATCTAAAATGTTTCTAATCTCCCTCACATTGGTTGAGCGAATATCATCAGAAGTACCGTTGATTGTAGAAAAAACACCATCAGGAAAATCACCATTGGTGCCGAAAAGGTGGGAATTGGGATCGGTGATTGTAAGATCTAGCCTGAGACTAACAATCTTGAATAATTAAAAGATTGGTGATGATGAACTCTTGAACATCGTATAACCTTGACAATTTAACTCTTTTCCTCATTTTCTTGTTGCTTGAAACTTCTTTATAAATTTGTTCTTCCCCACGACGTTATTAAATGAGTACAAAAACAAATATAAACTAAGTAATAAACATTATTCTTTTTTTCTTTTCTAATTTTTTTCTCGATTTGTTTTTTTTTTCACTTTTTTTTAAACTGGTACTCAAAATAAAATATAAACTAAAAAATAAAATATATAATGAAACTACTATGGCCATGGGATAAGGATTTTACCACTTGATTCTTTATAACTTGTATTGTCTTGATATCATGAACTTCACTAACTCTCATCTTTTGATTTCTTTCACTCTTGTACATAAGTCTTCAACATGTATATATAATTCTTCTCATTGTGTTATTGCTTTACTTGAATATAAAATTTGTTCTTTCTTGTATTGTTGCTTGTAAACCTTGAACGTCTTCAACTTTCCTTCAAATTTTTGATGTCACTCAGCTTGTTGATGTTAATGTGTTTCTATGGACCTGTTGTTGTCGAAAGAATGGTGCCAACTGTAAATAAGACTACAAGATAGAGCTAGCAATTCTGATGACACCCTAATTATTGAAAGAAATAACACTCAAGAGATCAAAAAGTAGTGCTGAAATTGGTGCAAAGTTAGGTAGCTCATCATTCTACCCGGAGTTTGCGCAGATGAAACATTCTAAACGGATAATTGAAGGTTTGGTGCCTCACTCGTGGGTATTGAATGGTCAACTCATCTAATATTGTATTCTCTAGCAGCGGTTTAAGTCCATTTTTGTCAGCTCTAGCCTCTCAACAACTAAGCATTCCGAATGTAGTTCTCTAATACTTCTAAGTTCAATTATTTCGGTTAGAACTCCGTATGTAAACTTAGATAGAAGTATACTAAGTGAATCTAAAATATCTAAAAGTTGGAGGTTTTCATGCAAATATGTATAAAAAGTTTTAAAAATTCTACATACAAGAGCAAATACTAAAAATCTATATGCTTAACCACTCCCCCACACTTAAAATTTACATTGTCCTCAATGTAAAATTCCAATGTAAAATCAAGATGGGAAATCAAATAATGATATGGAAAACTAAGAAAAAGCAAAAAATAAAGATAAAAATACAAAACCAATGGGTTGCCTCCCATTCAGCGTTTAGTTTAACGTCCTCAGCATGACCTTTGGTTAGTGCCCGTAAACCAACAATCTGAAAATCTGGGGATCCAGGCAACAATCTGCAATTCTAACAATAGCTTCACAGAAATGTTAGCATAAGATATAAATATTGAAACTGCTATTTTATGGAAGTTTCCCACACACTTAATCTTTTCTACACTTGGAAGTGTATAAAGAACATAGAACAAGAGAACTTCTTTGGGTTCCTCTCGATGAAACTGCACAATGCTAGAATTAAACACATCAAGTGGTGGATACTTAGAAGAAAAATAATCCGTTAAAACTTTAGAAACACACAACTCCAATCCTAAGTCAGGTAGCTCCTTAAAAGTTGGATTAACAACTCTTTGAGAGACTACTTCAATCAAGGGAAAATGATGACTAGAAATAGAATTATGAAAAGAATTAGACAAACCTTCCTTTATCCCTTGTATTGGATTATTTACCTCATGTGTATTGTGGTCCTCTATCAAACTTTCTGAAAGCCATTTTCCATTAATCTCTGCTTCGATCAAAATATTAGCATCATTATAATCCCTAGAAAGCTCAATTGGGTCTTCCACGAAATCAATCAATTTGGTTTATTTCTCAATCTCCATTTCTTCAACACACTCATCATCCGAATCAAAGTCCTCTCCCAAGAATTCTAGTTCATTAGTACGAATCCTAGGATCATCTATATGAGTCTCTTCCAAAGAAATAATCGGGTCTACCACTTGTAAATCAACTGGGATAAACACATTGTAATCCGAACATTCTTTATAATGTTGATATGCGTTTTAGTATGTTACCCCATTCAGAACAATGGTTCTATTATACTAGGTCTCCTCCTTTTGAATAGGCGAATGATCATTATAATGATCCAGAGTTGGAATAACTTCATCACTGTTGCAAGGAATTTTCAAAGGTTGCTCATCTTCATAATAGTCTTTATCGTTCTTAGGAATTTCAGAAGCGTTTTTGGTTTTGAGGCCATACTTCTTCCTCATCCCTGTTTTTACCTAGTTGAGCAATTTGTTCGTATAATTTCTCTGAATTCCTTTGAATCTCTCGGAATGACTCTTCCCAATCATATTGTTGCTGATGTTGTTGTTGCAACTCATATAACTCTCGATCTTGTTGTTGAATAAATTGCCCCGTCAGCCTTTGGAGTTCTTGGGGTGTATCTTCAGTCTTTTTGTTGTGCTCGTCCATCTTTTTATGAGACTCTTTCATCTGTTGATTTTCTCGATCCAAATTATCCATAAATTGGTGCATTAGATCTGCAAGACTTGAAGAATTATTAGAAGCATAACTATCCCCCCATCCTTGTGATTGTTAACTTACATACCCGATGTAAGGTTGTGGCATATATGAGAATATCCATAAGGTTTCGTAGGATATTGGTCGTAACCAAAGGATTGGTTTTGATTATACCCCTGGTATGGTTGGTAGTTGTCATAAGATTGAGATTGAAAACCGTATTGATTATTAGGTGGTTGATATTGTGCACCGTACATGTTATTTCCATAAGGAACCATGATGACTCACAAGAAAAAAAAATCTAACTAAAACCTAAAAATAAAATAAAAATAAAAATGATACTTACAACCTGTTTTCAGAATTTACCTCCCGCTTTTGACGAGATTTGAACACCTTCAACGAGTTGTTAACACCACGAAAACCTAAAAATCTGAAAACACTAAAGAAAAATGTGAAAATATCTAAACTACTAAAACAAACTAAAACAAATAACAAATCAATTAGCAACTGCTCCCCGATACTGGCGCCAAAATTTGATGCTTGTCGTAAGTGCAACAAATTACTCAAGATATTTCTCACTAATTAACTAATAATATAGGATAGTAAGGATTGTTCCCACAGAGAGCTGTGTAATTGAGTTGATATTTAAATTAGCAGAATTAAAATAAAGTAAAAGACAAAGGGGATTTTGAGATTTAATTAACTAAAAAGATAATAATAAGAAAAAATGATTAAGAATTCCTTATCCATTACCAAACGTTGATTGAATTAGTATACTTATCTATCTTTCCTTAGAATCATTCATAACCAACCGTAGAATAGATAAATTCTGATATCCCCCAAACTCATTGTGTCAGTGGATGCAAAAGCGCTTGAATACCAGATTCTATCCATCCAAGCCACCATGAATAAGCTCTTAAGGTGTAACCCAATCGAATGCATTAGGATTTGTGAATTTAGGTTGATCCTAGCATCAAACACATAATCTCGGTCTGCTTACTAGTGTTGTCTTCACACCCAATTGTTCCACAGAGTCCCTCTGCAAGGTCTCACGTTCTCTACTTGTGTAGGAGGTGTTTGGCTATTACAAGTATCTCACAACTCTCTACTAGTGATAGAATGATCAATAGAATAACTTGGTTGCGCACCCAAACAATCTAATAATCAATCATAAATCCTAGATATAGTGAAAACAAACGATGGTGATAATAACTTCAAACAAACTTGTATTAACTAATAAAATTTCACGCTTAGAACATTGAATTCATCCTTAATCAATACAAGTTTAGCTACTCATAATACAAGGAAGAATGGTTTCCACCTAAAGGGGTAAACCATAGGTTTTTGATGTAGAAGTTGTGATATGAGAGGTAGGAGGCTGTAGAAATATGTAAATATGTAAATATATCTTGTTTGAGCCTTAGATGTCTTCTTTTATAGCCTTCAATGATTGACTTTCAAGTATCCTCTCCTTCTAGGGTTTAGAATCCTTCCCTAACCATGTTTCCTTGCTTTAGAAGTCTAAAACGCGTCAAACTGGACCCAATAGGTTCACCACAGTCGGCATGGTCGATTTCCATTAACCGTGCCGACTCTAGAACCAAAAAAACTCCAATTCTCTGTACCCAAACTTTCTCCAGTCGGCATGGTTGATTCCCAATGAACCGTGCCGAATTTAGGGATTAAAAATCCAAGTTTTATGTACCAAAAAGTGCTCCAGTCTGCATAGTTCGGAACCACGCCGACTGAAATGCTGCAGGTGACTTTTTATTTCTTCGATTGTTTTTACCATAACTCCTTCGTCCGAACTCGGAATAACCTCATTTTTTGCGTTCACTTCGTATTCTCGTTCTCTTCAAAATGTTATTAAGAAATCCTGGATTTGAATGAGTTTAATTTGTATTTAGCCCTTTTTTATTGGTGACTTCAATTTCTTGTTCCTTTTAAGCACTTTGTAGCTCCTTTTTGGATGATTCACCTAATAAACAAATAAACGAAAACAAGAGTAATAACAAGATAATATGCAAGAATTATAGCTAAACCTAGTATGGAATGAACACTGAAATCATATAAATTATGCACTTATCATGAGACGCATTGGAGAAGTTAGGGACTCGCTAGCCACTATGGGGAGACACGCTAGGCCTTAGCTAGAGGCACGTTAGTTAGGCACTTGGCCAAGAGAATTTGGCGCCTTTGGCGCTAGGTTAGGGTTAGCACTTTTAGTGCTAAGATTAAGGTGCTTAGGTGATGATGTGTTAGCTAAGGCCTCATTAGGCCAAAATGTGCTATCTAAAACCATTTTAGGTTAGTGGGCGTTTCTCAGGTGTTAGAGTTAGCGCTAATGTGGCTAACTGGTGCCATTGTGGTGCTAAGCCAAATAGCTAGTGCTAACTTGGCGCTAATATGAGAAAATGCTAGGGTTAGCCTAGCTCAGAGGTTCAATGCGTCTTTTATGGCATTGCTTCTTGATTGTGGTACATCCGAGAGGAATGGCGTATAATTTATGACTTATATTTAAGAAAAGTGCTAAAGTAGCATATTTGTGCTCAAAAGAGCAATTTGAGGAGCATTCGTTGCGAATGAAGCATTAAGCTAGAGTTTATTTATAGGGTTTAAGCATTATCTATTCCTGAATTTCATAGACATTGTTGGCACATCGATGCGCATTGGAGACAAGTTCAAGGAATTCAACCGTGGAATTTATACAACTTGAGACTAGTTCGATATGGCATGAATATTACGATATTGAGGAGGCTGCAAGGCCAGTTTAAAATATTTAGAGAGAATCTGAGTTTTTAATTCGCTTGTGGAATATAACTATAGACACAGTATTCTATATTAAGCATATACACATAAATATGCACAGCCACACACACAACACACAAACACATATACACACACACAAATATATATATATATATATATATATATTCTTGTTTCTTAGTAGAGGGAAATTTTATAATTCTAGCCTTTGTCAAAAACTCACCATCTACATTAAGTCCCCTGCTTAGTGAGGAACAATAATGTTGCTCAGTAAGCACTAGATGGTGACAATATGTTTATAACAATTACATATACATAACTTAAATTTTAAGAGTAGAAGTAAGTGTGCTTAGCTTCTTGGATTTTTGAGATATGCACCCCTTATTGTGAAACTTGTTTAAGGATAGTAGGCGTCCCTGTCCCTATTAGAAATACCAACTTATCGTGAACCAGGATTGGTGCGGCTTACGCTTTTCCTCCTTTAGGTTCTCTTGAAAAGTGATGTTATTGGTTAATTTTCTTCGCAGTTGGTCTCCGTGCATGTTGTTGACTTGAGTGAGATGCATAGTTCGGTCACAACGTTATTATCCAACGGAACCTAGGAGTTATGACAGTTGGCTTTCGGGTCCTGTCGTCCATGCTCAGATCCTTCTCTTTCAGAAGGAGTCTCCGTTGAATTTTTTGAAATTTGAAAATTAGGGTTTTACTTCTCCTCTATATAAGTGAATAGATTGTTAGCATTTTACCCCTTCACCATTTGTAGAGTCCGGCATCCTCTTATAACATCATGTCTGATAACAACAAATCAAATGAGGATCACCTTCATGTTAAGCGCATCTCATGGGTACCTAGTCCGGAAAATAGTTTTTACTTTATTGTATATTCTAGTACTTATGAGCAACCGACTTATTTGGTGATTCTTCATCTTTCTAGCAGGAACCCTAGATTAAGAAGGTTCCATACATGCTGAGGGATAAAACTATCAGAAAGGGTAGTTTATCTTCAAACATCACCAGGTCTAACAGGCTTACTATTGTAAGTAAACTCTTCTTCTTTTATTCTAATCCAGGGAAGCACCCTAACACAGATGTTTTGATCTGATTTTTTTGACAGAAGATGGAGGTTGTGGACATGTACCAGGGAAAGAGGAAATCCAGGGGGTCTCCTTCTACCGAGGAGGATATGGATGTTGACGTTGAGGTTGAAACTTCTTCTGACCCACCGGTTAATCTTTTGAATAGGGATTTTGGTATCACCATTCATAAATAACCGGTTGCAGGTCTTCTTTTTGAGATGCATATGAAGTCCCTGTCTTGTAAGAACCATGTCATGGGAGTCATAGTACCAAAATGCTAGCTCCTCTTTATACCAAGATTTGGAGAAGATACGATCATATTGCTACTTCAGAGTTATTGAAAGGCATTTCCCCCATTCTGGTGATAATAGTTGATGGTATTCTTCCCATAATTGATAATATGAGTAAGGTGTCACTCCATGAAGTTACTAGTTAGCAAATACGAAAGTGGGATGAGATGATAACCAATTGTGAATCCTTGAAATTCAATGTGAGTTAGCTCTGCCAGCGTCTCGATATTATCAAAACAGACCATGTACCTATCGTAGGTAAAGTGATTCTTTCTTCAAAAGCCATATTGGAGGAGGAAAAGATCTTATCAAAGGAGTCGGCTAAGATTGACAAGTCAATTCAGGATTTGAAAATTAGGGCCGAAAGGTTTCAGGAAAGGATGGAGATGTTGTATAAGCGGAATTACTCGTTGCTTGAAGATTTGTTCTAGAGAGTGGATGAGATTTGAATCAATAATAATCTTTTGAATTGATGTAATAGGTTTTGAATTCAAATTTTGAGTATTGATTGAAAAGAAATGATACTGAAATTGAAAGAAAAGAATTTTCTTTTTAGGCGTAATATGCTTTAAGCCATTTGCCATTGATTACCGTTCCCGCTTCGACTCCCTCTATGTCTACTATTTTGTACTATCCGTTTTCTACTTCCTTAGAAATCATATAAGGCCCTTTCCATTTCGGGGAAATTTTTGGAGCAGACATGTCTTGCTGGATATGTTTGGCTGTCTTGAGTACCAAGTCCCCAACCTGAAACATTCGGGGCTTACTTCTTTGTTGTAAGATTTGGAGATTCTTTGTAGATATGCCTCCGTCAACTCCTTCTTCGTCTTCTTGGGCGAGGAGGTCCCCCTAGCGACCTCACTCGAATCCGTGTATAGAAGCTAGGGGCGTCCCTGGACTGGGGGCCCCATGATAAATAAAGGTAATAATAATTATCAGATTTTGATGAACGCTTCTTGCTAAGCAGAGGACCAGATGTAATTTGCCCCTTTCTTTAGTAGTGGCGTGAAAGAAGCAACAAATTGAGCTTACCCTGGGATAAAACGTCTGATATAAGATACCTTTCCCATAAAGTTTTTAAGTTCCCTCACAATCTTTGGCGGAGGCATGGTGGTGATAGCTTGATTCTTGACTAGATCTACTTTGATTCCCTCTGCCGTCACTTGAAACCCAAGGAATTTACCATAAGAGACACCAAAGACGCAATTCAAAGGGTTCATATTCAATTTGTATTCACGACATCTTTTAAAAACTTTTCGCAAAACTTCCAGATGAGTCGCTCGTGTTTTGGAGTTGACGACCACGTCATCAACATAGTCGTCTACTTGCTTATGCATCATATCGTGAAAGATTGCTGTCATAGCTCGCTGGTAGGTAGCACCGACATTCTTTAAACCGAAAGGCACCACGGTGTAATAGAAATTTCTGATAAGAGTTTCAAAATACAGTTTTGCGGGCGTCGTGCTCATACATTTTTATTTTATTATAGCCACTATAACCATCCATAAATGAGAACATTCCATGTCTACTGATCGCATTGACGAGCATGTCTATGTTGGGGAGTGGAAGTCATCTTTAGGAGAACATTTATTTAGGTTCCTGAAATCAACACATCATTTGATTTAACCGTTTTTCTTCTTGACAGGTACCACGTTAGCCAGCCAAGTGGGGTGTTGGATGGGTTTGATGCCGTGAGTAGCTTCTGGATTTCGACCTTGATCTTCTCCTCAACTTCATGCCTGAATTGTCTCGGTTGTTGCTTGACAGGTTTGGAACCAGGTATCATATGTAAATGGTGAGTAACCAGCTTGTCATCAAGGCCCGACATCTCTTCATAGGTCCAGGCGAACACGTCTTGATAATCCCTAAGGAGTTGCATGATTCCCGCCCGTTCCTCTGTCGACAGGGTGAAGATGATGAAGATGGATCTGGGAATTTCTTCTGTCCCGATGTTAACTGTCTCGAGGGAGTCCGTGGTGGAATCAGTACCATCTTATAATTATTGTGGAGCCTCCGGGATTTTATCTCGGCCAAACTCTGCGCTATGGTTACATTCTGGGTGGGGAGACCTCCACTAGTCTCCCATGTTAATTGCTAACAATGATGGCGAAGATAAAGAATTTTTCCTTTAGTGTCGTAACTTGTTACGAAATTATGTTCTCTCTTGCCATGAGCATGGCTTGGCGCATTGGTAGTCATTAGAGAATCGTGATTAAAATCAGTATAGAGATTCATTTATGAAAATTTACCTCTTTCCTTGGCTACAGACAGTTCCTTATCGGACACTTCAAAAGTTGTCCAACTGGGAAGTGGAGTTCTGTGGATCTTGATAGAGAAGTCAAGCATATCGATCTTTGATTCGAATAATTCGGCACCACAAACAGGAGCATAGGGAGATGAAGACGCCGAAATTTGGATTATTCTCTTATTTAACACGGTCTTCATGCATTAGTGATAAGTCGAGGGGACGACCTTATTTTCATGAAGCCATGGTTTTCCCAGTATCATATGGTATTCAGGTTCTTCCTCAATGAAATAAAACTTCACTTTTGATCGAATAGGTCCCACCTTGATTCCTAAGAAGACATGTTCATAAGTATTGGTGTGATTCCGTTTGAAGTTTTTCATCACAGTAAAACAGTGTACAATCTTGTTTGGTTAGACCTTTGGAGACTTAAGGGTTTTGAGAGTGATTATATTGGCCACGACGCCGGTGTCGACAAATACTCTTCGAAACTCAAAGTCTTTGAAGTAAAAGTAACGTACAAGGCTTGGTTGTGTCCTTCCTCGGCTATCATGTCCTCTTCGATGAAGGTGACATACTCATAGAAAGGTGAGGCGAATCAGCTATTCTGGTGCCTTTCAGAGAGCTGGATCAGGTGTGCATCAGTAGCAAAACGGTTTAGGGAAGCAACTACGTCTCTATGTTGGAGTTTCGAGAAGTGCAGAAGTTCGCATATGTTTTCTACCAGGCGGTTTTCTTCTTGATTCACTAGTTTCTCACAGGTGATGAAACTCCTGATATGGTGTGGAGAGGGTACGTTTGTTTGAGGAGGAGTCTCCAACCCTAGGTACGGTAAGTCTTCTCTAAAAACAGCACTGCGCCCTAATTTTTTGTTAATTGATGAAAAAAAAATCAAGAATACAGTTTTGTGAATCTTCTAGCCTTGCTAGGTTTCTTGACATAATTTCTTGTCTCCGCTTAAGCTTAGCCATCGTGAGTGGTGTTGGATCTAAAATAATCTCCCTCACATTGTTAGAGCGAAGATCATCAGAAGTACCGTTGATTGTAGAAAGAGCACCATCAGGAAAATCGCCATTGGTGTCGGAAGGGTTGGAATTGGGATCGATGATTGTAAGATCAAGACTGAGACCTACCATCTTGAATAATTAAAATATTGGTTTTTGTAACCGAGAGGTTGATCTCCCGCAGTGGTCGCCAATTATTTTAGGGTAAAAACAAATGTACAATAAAATTGTACTTTCAAGTAGGTTCGAGAGATCAAGCTCAAACAAGACGAGCCTAAATCAAGAAATGATCGTTCACATTCTGCTTCGATTACAAAAATAGAAAGGATTTGGGTAGGTCTTAGAGGAGGGAAACAAAGAAGGTTGAGAAAATATCAGTGTGATAGGTAGTGTGTGAAGAAGAAAGGTTCCTTTGAAAGGAACCGCTAATTCTGTATGTTTTTTGTTTCTCCCAACTGATTATCTTGTCTATTCTTATTTCGAATAAATGATAATCATCTATTTATAGTTCAAAGGAGTCATACTGATTTCTCGTAAGTCTTGGAAGTTATGGAGAGGTGGATAAGTGATGATAATGGAGATTGTAATGGGTTGGTGCCCGGAAAGTAGGGAAGTCCTGTCTGACCACTACTTCTCATCCTCTTAACTACTCTGTAACCACCCACTATCTATTACCTTCTTGTTCGTGGAGGTGGTGCCACCACTCAAAATTTCCGTAAACCACCAGACCAATACCCCAATGAGAATCCCCCCATTTATTGTATTTGATTAAGTCAAGTCAAGTCAAGTCAAATGACTTGCTAAGTCAGTGAGGCAAGTTACGTGACTCACTGGATTGATAATCAGACTGATTAGTGTCGAGTCTGGTAAGTTTAGTAGTCATGTACTTGCTTGAAAGTAACATGGCATATTTAGTGTCTAAGTATTAGCTCATGAGTGACTTATCGTAAGTCTGAGAGGCATTTGAGGCCAAATGTTGTAGATGGCTTCTTAAGCAAGGAGACCTATTAAAATTCGTATAAGATTTAATGTTTGACCCATATTGAGAAGAAAAGCGAATTTTTGAGGAAAGTGGCTTGCAAAGATAGTACTAGCTACTTAGTGCAAATAAGAATGTGCTAGTTCTTTTAATATAAAAGGCTAATGTGCTAACGTATCAGGAATAAGACCAATATGCATAACCTCTAGTTAAATATCAATTATACTAGGCTAGGAAGCTAATGTCAAGGAGGTTTGAAGTTATCACTTCAATAGTATAATTAGCACTCCAATAGTATAGATAACACTAAGGTATTAACGTTAATGCACTTGAGGATAAGTCGCTAAGTATGGTCGTGTTAGACCAAAGGGCGCATTCGCCATGAGCGTGCTTAGCTAGGGGCCCTAAGCTAGGGGAAAGTTGGATCCAAGGGCGCATAGGAAGATAAACATGCCAAACAGATAGGGACGACAAGGATGTGAGACGCCAAGGCTAGCATGAACGCATAGGAAGCTAAAGACGCCAAGGATGCGAGACGCCTAGGCTAGCAGGGCCAATCTAGGGATGCGTTGTAAAAGCTAGGGGCGTAGTGTCCTTTGTGATGCGCTAAGCATGAGTAGGCAGGGACGCACTGGCCTTGGAGATACATATGTCTTGGTGACGCATTGGCCTTGTGGCGCTTTGGCCTTGGATATAATGCGTGTCGTAAGCGCAACAAATTACTCAAGATATTTCTCATCAATTAACTAGTAATATAGCGATAGTAAGGATTGTTCATACAGAGAGCTGTGTAACTGAGATGATATTTGGATTAGCAAAACTAAAATAAAATAAAAGACAAAGGGGGTTTTGAGATTTAATTCACTAAAAAGATAATAGGAAGAAAAGATGATTAAGAATTCCTTCTCCTTTACCAAACGTTGACTGAATTAGTATACTTATCTATCTTTTGTTAGAATCATTCATTACCAACTGTAGAATATCAATAAGCTCTGTTATCCCCCAAAACTCCTTGTGTCACTGGATACGGAAGCGCTCGACTACATAATTCTATATATCTGAGCCACCATGAATAAGCTCTCAAGGTGTAACCCAGTCGAATGCATTAGGATTTATGAATTTAGGTTGATCCTAGCATCAAACACATAAGCTCGGTCTGCTTACTAGTGTTGTCTTCACACGTAATTGCTCCACAGAGTCCCTCTGCAAGGTCTCGCGTTCTCTACTTGTGTAAGAGGTGTTCGGCTATTACACGTATCTCACAACTGTCTACTAGCGATAGAATGATCAATAGAATAACTTGGTTGTGCACCCAAACAATCCAATAATCAATCATAAATCCTAGATAAAGTGAAAACAAACGATGATGATCATAACTTCAAACAAACTTGTATTAACTAATAAAACTTCACGCTTAGAATATTGAATTCATCTTTAATCAACAAAAGTTAAGTTACTCATAATACAAAGAAGAATGGTTTCCCCCTAAAGGAGTAAACCCTAGGTTTTTGATGTAGAAGTTGTGATATGAGAGGTAGGAGGTTGTAGAAATATGTAAAGATGTAAAGATATCTTGTTTGAGCCTTAGATATCTTCTTTTATAGCCTTCAATGCTTGACCCTCAAGTATCAGGGTTTAGAATCCCTTCCTAACCATGTTTCCTTGCTTTAGAAGTCTAAAACGCGTCAAAACGGACCCAATATGTACGAAAAAGTGAACCGCATCGACTGAAATGTTGCAGATGACATTTTATTGCTTCGGTTGTTTTGTCCATAACTCCTTCGTCCGAAATCAGAATAACCTCATTTTTTTCCGTTCACTTCGTATTCTCGTTCTCTTCAAAATATTATTAAGAAATCCTGGATTTGAATGAGTTTTATTTGTCTTTATCCCTTTTCCATTGGTAGACTTTAATTCCTTGTTCCTTTTAAGCACTTTGTAGATCCTTTTTGGATGATTCACCTAATAGAAACAAATAAAGGAAAACAAGAGTAATAACAAGATAGTATGCAAGAATTATAGCTAAATCTAGTATGGAATGAACATTAAAATCATGTAAATTATGCACTTATCAGGAGACGCATCGGAGAATCTAGGCGCTAGCCACTTTGGGGAGACACGCTAGGCCTTAACTAGAGATGCATAGGCCTTGTGGAGCGCTAGAGCCAAAGGGGCGCATTAGTTAGGCACTTGGCCAAGAGAAGGTTGCGCCTTTGGCGCTAGGTTAGGGTTAGCACTTTTAGTGCTAAGATTGAGGTGTTAAGGTGATGATACGCTAGCTAAGGCCTCATTAGGCCAAGATTTACTAGCTAAAACCATTTTAGGTTAGTGGGCGCTTCTCAGGTGCTAGGGTTAGCTCCCGGGAAGTTAGCGTTTTTAGCGCTAATGTGGCTAACTGGTGTCGATGTGGTGCTAAGCCAAATAGGTAGTGCTAACTCGGCTCTAATATGAGAAAACTCTAGGGTTAGCCTAGCTCAGAGGTTCAATGCGTCTTTTATGGCATTGTTTCTTGATTGTGACGCATCTAAGAGGAGTTACGCATAATTTATGACTTATATTTAAGCAAAGTGCTAAAGTAGCATATTTGTGCTCAGAAGAACAATTTGAGGAGCATTTGTTGCGAATGAAGCGTTAAGCTAGTGTATTTTAGGGTTTAAGCATTAGCTATTCCCGAATTTGATAGAAGTTGCTGGCACATCGATGCGCATTGGAGACAAGTTCAAGGAATTCAACCGTGGAATTTATGCGACTTGAGACTAGTTTGTTGTGGCATGAAAATTACGAGTATTGAGGAAGATGCAAGGCCAGTTTAAAATATTTAGAGAGAATCTGTGTTTTTAATTCTCTTACGAAATATAAATTTTAGACACAGTATTCTATATTAATAATATGCGTATATATATATTGCTTAGCAGAGGGCAATTTTACAATTCTAGCCTTTGTCAAAAACTCACCATCTACACATGTCAATATACAAATATGTACTATTAAGAAAAAAATAACGATAGATGAAAATAATAACGTTATACCACAACAACATAGCATAAGAATACAATTCAATAACATGAAAAATATTCATAAAAGTTGACCTTTATTATTGGATTTAAATTTCAATTTAACAAGATTCTCAAAAGAATGAAGGAATTTAGTAAAATGTATTACTAATGGTTTAATGGATTGTAAGATGAAAACATAACTAAAAAAAATAGAAAGAAAATAAATAATGGATTGTGGTCTTTTTTTTATAGTTCTTCAAGTCTTCGGGCGTCATCTTATAAACATCATTATCTTTTTTTGTCAAAAGAAAATTAAAATATATGTTCTAAAAAAAATCATCGCATTGAAAAAAGTATATGTACATCCTAATTTAAATGGGTTAAAAAGTTTATCAAATCAACTTCATAATAAAAAAGTAATATGTTTTCGGATACTAAATCCAACTTTCAATGCATAACCATTGTAAATGTCATATGCTTCGTCTTGCAATTGAAATTGCCTTCCAATATTTGGTCGATATTCATTAAATACATCCTTAGTAATGCTTGAACTGGTGCTATTAATTGTGTTGCTAATTCTATGCTCATTTTCCTCTTCTTCCTCGATTATAATTTTTTATTCCTCGTTAAATTCTCTGTATTCATTCAGCATATAAAGTTAAAAATATATATCAAATAATAAATTAATCAAATGTTATGTTATTTAATTTATGTGGAATAACTAATTTATTGATGTCATATTTTTCTGATTCTTTTTTTATAGGAAAAAAAGCTGCAGGGTTACCTTTTTGATCTAAAAGCAAAGAAAGGTAAATACTAAAACCTACGCTTGTATTTCCAGAAAAAGAAGAAGATAAAAACATCACATTTTTCAACGTTTTTTTCTTTTATGTCGTCTTGTTCATATTGATAATCGTGAGGATTTGAAACCAAATCACGTTCCAATATTATTTGTATTATTTGTTTCTTCTTTCTTTGAGTGGAGAACTATACAAATTCTAGGGTTTATAATTATTACAGCTCTAAGATTGAGAAGGTTTATAATAGTAATATGATTTTAAATAATTTAATAGTATGAAGAGTTACTTTAAAATATATAAACAATATATGAGTATATATTAAATTAAATCTTAGAAAATTAGCTTGTCACATCTATTATAAACTCGCGGTCTATAACTGTCCGGTGTTCATCTTTTTTAGATCTTCTTTTTATATATTTTATTATTTCTCTAACTAATTTATTGTTTTGACACTTTTTTTTAATTTATAATTATTCTTAACTAGACCATGCCGCTATTAATACTTTAATAAAATATTATTTTATTTTTTTCTTTCATGTCTGCCTATTTTTGCCTGTAGTCTATTCTTCACCTACCCTATTTCTGCCTCTATTCGTCTCTGCACCCTAGTCTATCACTCACTCCCTCTCTCTCAATTTTCTTTATACAATATTTTTATATTAAATTAACTTTTTCTTTTGGTGTAGCATTTTTTCTGGTTCATTGAGGATTTGATTTCCAATGCAATATGTATGTATTCGTCTTCGTTTATCAACTGGTATGTCCATATGCGAATGTATACTATTAAGAAAAAATAATGATAGAAGAAAATAATGACGTTATATCACAACAACATAGCATAAGAACACAATTGAATAACATGCAAACATTCACAAAAGTTGAGTTTTATTATTGGATTAAAATTTCAATTTAACAAGATTCTCAAAAGAATGAAACATTTTAGTAAAATGCAGTACCAATGGTTTAACGGATTGTAAGATGAAAACAAAACTAAAGAAAAAATAGTAAGAAAATGAAGAATGAATTGTGGTCTTTTCTTATAGTTCTTCAAGTCTTCGGGTATCATCTTCTCAACATCATTTTTTTTTCCATCAATAGTTAATTAGGAAAATAATATTAGTATACATGTTCTAGAAAAATCACCACATTGAAAAAAGTATATGTATATTCTAATTTAAGGGGGTTAAAAAGTTTACCAAATCAACTCCATGATAAAGAAGTAGTATGTTTTCGGATACTAAGTCCAACTTTTCATGCATAACAATTGTAAAAGTCATATGTTTCATCTTTCTATTGAAATTACCTTCCAACATATGGTCGATATTCATTTAATACATCATTAGTAATGCTTGACTAATGTTATTAGTTGTCTTGCTATTTCGATGCTCATCTTCTTCTTCCTCCATTATAATTTGTTCTTCCTCATTAAATTTCCCATATTCATTATGTGTATAATATTAAAAATATATATCAAATAATAAATTAATCAATGTTATGCTATTTAATTTATGTGCAATAAATAATTTATTAATGCCATGTTTTTATGATTATTATTTTTTTGGAAAAAAAAGCTGCAGGGTTACCCTTTTGATCTAAAAGCAAAAAAAGGTAAATACTAAAACCTGCTACACTTGTATTCCAGAAAAAGAAGAAGATAAAAACATCATTTTTTTAATCGTGAGGATTTGAAACCAAATTAAGTTCTATTACTATTTATATTATTTGCTTCTTCTTTCTTTGAGTGGAGAACCAAACAAATTCTTAGGTTTATAATTATTATAATTCTAAGATATAGAAGGATTATAATAGTAATATGATTTCAAATAATTTAATAGTGTGAGGGGTTATTTTAAGATATATAAACAATACATGGGTACATATTAAATTAAATGTTAGAGAATTGATAAAAAAATATAAAAAATAAAATATGATAAAGGAGATGGACATTGGACGGCTATGAACTGCGAGTTCATAATAGCTGTCATGCGGGCGCGGGCATGACAGCATGACTCAACAAAAAAGTTATCTTATTAGATCGACGAAATCTATAATGCTTGAACTTTGTCGGAGAAATAAAAATTAAGGGAAAAAAAAATTTGTTCAACTATAATTTCAGGATCTTTTCAAAATTTGTGGTTATAAGTTGAGCAAACCTCAAATCTCAGAGCTTCTGGCCCAGGGGAATTTACCCGGTGAGAGTTGTGGGTTGCTAGTTTTTTCTCTGTTTAGTTAGAAAACATATGGTGTAGGTAATGAGTACCTATTGTTTATGATACAAAACCAAATCTTCTTTTCAAAATCTTAATCGTCTATTCCTTTCGTCTCTATCTTAAAACACTTTTTTTAAAACCATAAAAAAGTTATATCTGTTTACGATTTATTATCATTGTTAGCTATTTCGATGTTCAGTTTGTGTTTTTAAATACTCCTAAAATAATTTACTCACTGTGGAACAATTTTTAATTTACATCTCACAAATCTTGATCTTTTTATTTATTTTCTTTTACTCATTTTTCTGATTTGCTTTTTGTTGGTTAAAATCAATTACTTCAAATCCATCATAAGAAGAAGAGTTGGCGAATGCAGAAACATCAGCTGAAATATGATTATTGGTTATACTATCATCAATCCACTATTCATCATCAAAAATATCTGCAACAACTAGCATGACTTGCAAATTAGATGGAGGAGTTCTTCCTTGTTAAGAAAACTAAAGCCTATAGTTTCACTCTAAAAATGAATATCCACTATTTGTACAAATGTGACAAATAGGAGGAAGAGAGATGTTAGAGGAAATGCTCGGTTGATCCTACGGTTCTTGGTATGTCAAGCATGTTGTCAAATTTAGATGACAAAACTATTTCTTGATTTATTTGGATTAAAATAGGTGTAGAGTCTTAGGATTTTCCAAATTACTCGTGAAGATTGAAAAATTGAAGATCAAATGAAGATATCAATTTGAAGAACTTCATTAAGGTTAGTAACGAAGACTGGTCTTTCGTTTAAGACTCTTTTCTATTCTATCTATCTAACTATCGTAGCAAAAGTCGTGAACTTTAGTGAATGATCATATCACAGATAAACCAATGGTGTATATCTAGTGATGTTTCAAATTCGAGTCTTGACTTGAAAGTTTTTTCGAAACAATGAACCAAGTGAATATATCTTTACGTATGTATATCATAGAAGCTGGTGTTTCCTCGGGTGTGACACCAATATTCCCTCGGGGAGTGACACCAATGGTTTTTCCAATTAAATACTAAAATATGATTTTTCTTTCTACTACAAATGTTCATGACATGGACATTCAAAGAGGCGGTCTGATTGGATCTGAAAGCTTTAATAGCCAACTCCGGTTGATGATTACATTTATTTCCTACCTTGGGTGCATGTCACGTTATCATCCTTAAGGGGAAAAGTATCCCAGAAGCCGATCCTTACAAATTTGAAAGTTGTTGATGATTGACCAAGTGATTCAGCAATCCAGCATTACTGAATATTTTGTATAGTGAATAAGACTTTAAGTTGATGGATTATTAGTACTTCTTTTTATTTTGTATTTTCTTGGTTTTGTTTTTGCGTTTGTTTCTCGAATTTCCAATAGTATGTACCAAAGTAAATTATTCCTCGTATATGGACTCATGGGTTTTCCTTCGTCTTTCTTCTTAATTCTATGCAAACTCAGCCGCTCAACAAGGAATTGTATATTCATAAAAAAAATGTAAATGAATATTCATGTATAGAACCATGCTTAAAAATGCTTTATAAAATTATATTGTTTTAGTAATAAAATGCATGAGTTATATAACAAAGAGTGAAATTTATAAAACCAATATTGCGAAAAATATAACACCCGTATTGTATAGAAAATAAAATATTACATGACAAATTTATAATGAGTTAGTAAGGTGACATTAAATAGTAACAACAATAACCAAATCCCGTGCCATTACCGCACGTGTTATATCCTAGTATATAATATTGTACAATCACTAGTGTTATTTATATTATTCCAAATCCCACTAATAGTAAATTTATCATATAAAATAATAATATTATAATCACGTTAATAGTAATATTGTCAATTCCACTAATAATTATATTGCCAGTTCCGCAATAAAACTTAGTAAGGATTTGTAGGTTTTACACAGGCACTCCTCGCAGAAAAATGATACAAGGTATATCACACAACATTCCCATCACAAACATACATCATGCTTGCAGATAAAAAAGTACAATAATGATCCAGAAAGGTATATAGGTTCCCACCTCGATTGATGGCAAGCCACGCATATATTAGAGTCCTCAATCCACTAATTCATTTTTCGATGATAACACTGCGCTATTACGACCTTGAGAGAGTAACGGAGAGGCAGAAAAAAAAATAGTGCGAATACTTTAAAAATAAGTTATTAAAATAGAAACAATGAGTTATTAAATTTATGAAATAGAAATAAGCTTCCCTAGTGATTAGATTTGGGGGGAAACAAAATTAGTTTGCGCGCCCGTCCGCCCGGGCATTTACATATTAACTTTGGGAGGCAAATTGATTGTTAGGTGAAATATTTAAGGAAGGAAAAATTGGGAAATGCAAATTTCAACATTTTATAAATAAGTTTTGAACTAATAAAAAAAATCAAAAAAACTAAAAAGATATTAACGCTTAAAACTTTGAATAATAGTCTAATTTACAACAATGCTACACTTTATAACATATAAACGTTGCACAAACGTCACTTAATTATTTTGGGGTAATTAAAAATTAAAGCAACATTTATTCAGTTATGCAACAAATATAGATATTGTACACTATGCGACGAATAATTGTAATCTGGAAATTAAAAAGTTACAAAATATACCCAAAATCCCAAACACTTATGATGATATGGTGTAGTGTAGTACTGGCCAACGTTACAAAATTAAACATTTTAAGAACATACCCGAAAGCCCAAACAATTAATATTTAACATACATTAATGAGTATCGTAAGTTATATATATATATACCACTGCCTCATTAATTATTTAACTAGTTAATATTATTTGTTTTTTTTATCACATCCCAAATATAATAAGATCATATTAATTTAGGCTTATACTTATTATTGTCTAAACATCTTAACTAATGACACATACATGATGATATTCTGTCGACCTAAATGCTATGGATATTAACACACCTTGCAAACATGTTTAAAGAAAGATTATAACCTAACTTTATTTATTGGAATAACTGTCATGAATTCCTTTTAGCTAACATATGAAAATCCCACTTATAAAGGTTAACATTCCCAAGCAATTAATTTATATTTCAACAAAACTTGTATGCAAATCTACAACATCCCATATAGTTACAAGTGTATACAACTCTGATAACCAATTCTTACTATTGGTTCCCTAAACTTCAAAGGACAAACTTTCATAGCAAGGAATAGAACATAAATAATTAAATAACTAATAAATCACATACCTTCATCATTAAAATGACATTGATCGAAACTTAGTTCACCACCTCTATGAACATCACCATCCCAACTCAAATCCATCTTCCTTAAAATATATTTCTTTCTCTTAGAAAAATTTTGGAAGAAAAATCACTAATATCTCCCTCTATCTTATTTTCTCCTATCTAATTTACACACACCCACCACCTTTAGAGAAATATCTCTAACTATCCATAAAATGATGTTGACTTATACGGTGTCACCTAAATTAACTATTCATATGGACAAAAACTAAATAGAAAATATATAGAATATATATTTACAAAATTTATAAATAGTACGAATTGTATTCACTTGAGTTGTAACTGCCTCTTAATAAGATTAATTACAACTTGGCTTACAAAGGAACATAAATCATCACACGATTTAGAAATTAACCAAGTATGGAAATAAATTGCATATGGAAGAGTAGCCACATTGTCTAGAAGAGGAAACATCAAAAACTTGACTAAAATAGCTAGACTTTAATAACATTTTTGAGGGATCTCTTAGAATTTGTTTCGTTTTGATGATGATTATAACTTCTTAAATTATTCTCATCAAAAGTTAGATTACTATTGTCTAGATTATAGTTAATCATTGTTGAGTTTTATCATTTACTAATGGAGTTTTAATTTTGATTGCAGAACTCCAATGTTGATCCACATGTGTGGTCATCAGTAGTGATAACTAGTAGCGGTTGATCCCCCAGAAATCTGATTATTCTGAGATTGTTGCAGTAGTGCCTTCTGTTAATCATTGCAGGATCTTTTGTTTGAATCAGTATCATCAATCATCTTTTATGCTCCATGATCAGACATAGTTTCATCAATCAAATGCAGTCCATTCAACGACCCATCATGGCTTGTTTGAATGACCGTAACAGTAGTAACAATTTTAGGAAGGTTTCCCACTTTTTTAAATTTCAAATTCCATCTAACTCAATTACCCAGGATATACGGCATATCAATATTAGCTACCCATATTCTTGGAAACTTTCATATTCTAAGTATATCTCATCGTTTTATAACCCTATTAGATATCGTTTTAGCTTTTGCAACCCTAAAAATTTTGATCTCGCTTGTAGAAATTATATGTTATTTTTTGAAGATAAGTGGAAAATGGTTGACCAAAGAAATGTCCAAGTTGGAAATCCATTATCGAGAATACAGTCTGCTAAAATCAGTCATACCTCGGCTAGACCAATTAGAAGAACGGTGGATACTGCACAACTGGTGAGTGATACGACAGATGAATTGTCTGATAGATTGTTGGGGAAACTCATATTCAAAAAACCAATGAATCATGATAATATCAAGAAAGAAATTAACATCCTATGGAGAGGTTACAAAGAGTTTCAAATCATATCTAAGGGTACCAATTTGTTTTCTTTTAGGTTCAAAAATGAAGAATCTTGTAATGAAGTGCTTACTAAAAACCCATGGATGGTGTTAGAGTTCCTACTTGCACTTCAACAGTATAAACCTCATATATCAATTAAAGACCACCAATTTACACATCAAACTTGGTGCATTAAGTTGAGGAATATTCAACAGATCCTTTTGAATGATCAGCTTGTGAATTCCATTTGCAAAGATATTGGTCAGAGAATTATTCCATAGGGAAGACAAAAAATGCCGAAAGGTACTGTCTCAAATACAGTTTATGTAGAGGTCAATCTCAAGGAACCATTTAGAAGAGGGGGATGGATTGATACTGCTGTCGGGGAAAGAGTTTGGGTAATTTACCACTTTGAAATGCAACCTTACAACATATGCGAGGATTGTTTTATGGTCGACCATATGGATACAAATTGTGCAAGATTAACTCAGAAATTAAAGGTAGAAGCAATGGATGAACAATGTTTTTTAGCATACAGTCAAACGAAAGAAGGTAGAGCCTTTCTGGATGGAGATAGTACAAATACAGATGAGGATATAATTGAAGGGGGTACTAATATGACAAGTAGGGTGCCAATAGTAATCAAGCTTCAGTGATAGTCGAGAGTGGTATAGGAAGAGATCAAAATTCTAAGAAGGAAGAAAGGGATACAAAAGTAGATGAAGAGGGCGAGAGAAGAGAGTTCATCATCAAAAATGAATCATGATGCCCTTAATATTATCAATACCCATAGATATCCAATGTTTCATGTCGACGCGAGTATGATTGATGATACTGATTCAATTGGGGATCATGGTGCAACTGAAGAGAGAAGAATGGTACACCAACTTAATTGTGAAAGGGAGGATTTCAGGAACAAAGTTGATAGCTCAGAAGAAATATCTGGAGGGTTGATTGTACAAGATCAACATGGAGGATTTGATGCTCATTTTAAGGGTTTTGTCCGAATTCATTCTCTGAACCCTAGTTTTAATTTTTTTAATCTTTAAATTTTTTGCTAAGTTTAACCTAATTGAGACCTATATTAGGTTAGATTTACATTGTAGTATCAGTAGTGATACAAATTGTGTTCTATATCATTTCTCTTTGAACCCTAATTTTAATTCCCCAATTTCAAAACTTTGTGCTAATTTTAACCTAATTGAGCTCTTTATTAGGTTAGACTTTCAGAATAGTATCAGTAGTGATACAATTTGCCTTCTTTTTCAGTACCCTTTGAATGCTAATTATTGTCTATAATTTTTGAATCTTGATTCTTCAACTGTCTATTGCTTATTAGAAATGATAGATGGTTTGCTTGCTTTCCTGATTGTGTTGTGTACCACTTACTTGCATTAGGGAGTGATCACTATCCGATTCTTCTTGTTAGTGCTAAGAAGGATAACAACATTAGAAAGCCATATAGGTTCAATAAGTGTTGGTTTTTGAATACCTCTTGTAGGGAGATCATAAGTAGTAATTGGAAATCCCAGGATATGGTTTCTCGTGCTTTTAGGCATACCATATCTCTTTTAATGTGAAGCATGTGCTTAGGGAGTGGAATATTAACACATTTGGTGATATACAAAATCAATTGAAACTTGTTCAGGATCAGTTGGCTATTGTTAGTGGTAATAATTGTGACCAGAATATACCTAGAGTGAAAGAACTTGAAACTGAACTTAAATATTGTTATGATGTGCAGCAAGATTTTTATCTGCAAAGAGCAAAGGAGAATATGTTTTCTTATGGTGATAGAAATATTAGGTATTTGCATGAAAAAGTCAAATTTAAGAAGCGAAGGACTCATATTGACTCTATCCAATTTGAGGTAGGTGTCTAGTTGACAGAAAAAAATAGTATAGTCAATGAACTTCAGAGACATTTCTCTAATATTTGTCATACAACCAATCCACCTAATTCTGATTGTATACTTAATAATATTACTCTTTGTATTTCTGATGAGGATAATGTGTTCCTTACTAGTGCACCTTCTGTTGAGGAGGTGAAGGATATTTTCTTTCAAATGCATCCATGGACGACGCCTAGACCGGATGGGTATCCACCTGGTTTTTACCAAGAGATGTGGGATGACGTGGGTGAGGATACTGTTAGAGTTTTCCAGGATTTTTTTCACTCAAAATTCTTTTGAAAAAAAATGAATCATAATTTCATTTCTCTAATTCCAAAGTCTCTGTGTCCTAAGAGTGCCTAATGGATAAGTTTATTAGCCCCCAACAAGATGTATTTCTTTCATCCAGGAAAATTACTGATAATATTGTCCTTGCTCATGAAGTTGCTGATACTTGATAGTATGAGAAAATGCAAAGCTAAAATTAAAAGGCTATGGTTATCAAGTTTGATATGTCTAAAGCATTCGAGAAGATTGAATGGGGTTTTCTTATTGATGTGCTTAGAAAGATAGGTTTTAATGATGACTAGTGCAAAATTATATATACTTGTGTATCTATTGTGACTATACTTGTGCTCCGTATTTTTTTATTATTTGTATGAAGGCTTTTTCAAGACTTAGTCTTGTTGCTGGGTCTAGAGGTGAGGTGGATGGAATTAAGGTGACCGGAAACACTCCAGTAATAAGCCACTTATTTTTTGCTGACGACTGCCTCATTTTCTCTAGAGCTAACATCAAGTGTGCTAAACATCTTGATAACATTATCAAGCGTTTCAGTAGGCATTCTGGACAGTCAATTAACTTTGACAAGTCTGGGATTGCCTTTAGTACCAAAATGAATAATTCTGTTAGAGTTCAGATTGTTAATATTGTAGGAATCAAGAGGTTAGATCTTCAAGATAAACATTTAGTGGTTCTACTCATTCAGAAAAATAAGATGGAGACATTTGGGCACTTGGAAGGTAAATTTCATGAGAGGTTAGCATCTTGGAAGAGCAAGCACCTAAATCAGCAGGTTAGAACTGTTATGACTCAAGTTGTGCTTGGGTCTTTAGCCTCCCACCACCTAGCTTTGTTTCCTATGACGGCTAAGCTCACAGATAGGTTTGATGGTATTCAACAAAAAAAAATTTTAAAACAGAAAGAAAAATGAAAAAGGTATAAGTCTTAAGGGTTGGGATAGTATAGCTATGCCTAAAGTGTTGGGGGGTTTGAACATTAAAAAAATTGTCGACTTGAATATTGCTCTTTTTCTTAAGTTAGATTGGTGACTGTTGTGTGATTCTGACTCTTTATGTGCTAGGAATTTGAAACATAAATATTTTCCAAACAGTAACCCTTTTCATACTACTAATAAGAATGGTTCATAAGTTTGGAAAGGGATTTATGCTGGTTTAGAGATTATTAAGGAGCATTATTGCTGAGAGGTTGGAAATGGTAAGAGAATCTCTATATGGGATGATATCTGGATACCAGATAGGTTTAAGTTGGTGGATTCGATATTTAGGTTTATGGTCTTGCAAATTGTCGATCAACTTATTATACAGGAAACTAGAACTTGGAATCTGGATATGTTGAATGTGTTGTTTGATAGTGAAATAGTAAGAGATATTTGTAAGATTAAAATACCTATCAAGGGAGAATAAAAAATGAGATGGATCCCCTCTCATAATGGTATCTTCTCCGTTAAGTCTTCCTATAGAGTGATAAATAATGCTTCTCATAATCCTAGTTATGTGGATGATCAATTGCAATTCCCTTGGATCAAATTTCTCTTCCGCCAAAAATATTACATTTCTTGTGGAAATATGTCCATAATTGTCTTCCTGTTGGGGAAAGACTTGCTAGGCATGTTTCAAGTATTAGCTCTATTTACCCTCTTTGCAATAATGATATTGAATTTGTTGATGATTTACTAATACATTGTTGCATAAGTAAGCAGGTTTGGAGTGCAATTCAATCTAATATTGCAGGGATCATAGGTGGACAGACCATCAAGAGCTGGATTGCCAGCTGGTTCACAAGTGGTACAATTCAGGATTGTATGGTTATCATTGTATGGTATACCTTATGGAATATCTGGATAGCTAGATGTTCTTTCGTTTTTGATAACACACAGGTGCAAGTAAATGTTGTGGTTAGAACTGTCAAAAGAGAGATGATGGATTGGAATAAACATTTAAGTAAACAACGAGCTACTAAGGTGATTGTTAATCCAAATAGAGAGACAATTAGATGGACAACTCCAATATGTGATTTTATGAAAATTAATTTTGATGCAGCTTTTTGTAAATAAGATAACACTATGGGCTCTGGTAATTTTGTTTGATGCTGCAGAGAACTACCATGAAGCGTGGTGTATACCAGGAATAACAGAGGATGGGGAACATGCGAAGGCTATGGCTGCATTACGGGTTTTCACGTGGGCGAAAAGAAACAACATTCAAAAGGTGCACTTGGAAGGAGATTGTTTGAATGTAGTCATGGCTATAAATGGTAGAATATGATCTCTTAGATGGACTAACAATTTCATTATTATGGATTGTAAGGAATTGCTTAAGAGTTTTAGTAGTTGGGTTTGTACTCATGTCCCAAGGGACACAAATAAAGTTACGCATTGATTAGTTAAGGAAGCTATGCATTGTGGTAGTCAATTTTGTCTATGGGGATGATTTCCATGTATGGTTGGAAACTCTCTTTCGGGAGAAACTCTATGTTGGTTCATGTTGATTTTAATTAAGATTTATTTTCCTATTAAAAAAAAAACAATAATAACATTTTTGAGGTCGAGCTCGTGAACTGTGCCAAAAAAGGAGGTTCCTTGAACATTTATTCATTCTCTCATAAATCTCGAATCGACGTATAGCCTTTTTTTTAACTTTAGTATTTAAATCATAACTTCTTCGTTATACAACGGAATTGAGTTATTTTGTTGTTTGTTGGATTCTTCTTTTCATTCTATACAATATAGAAGCCTTTTCAAGGTCGATGGTTATTCTCGAAAATATCTTGACTCAATTTTTCTTGGATGTATATAGAAGTGTATATTACCGTCATAGGTATTATTCCAAAGCGTGAGAACTTTGAGTCGATAGATGTAAAGGTAGAATAAAAAAGAGTACCAAAAGAATCCAATCTTTGTTACTAACCTTTAGTGAAGATCTCCATAGATGTCTTTGTGTAGTCTTCAAGGATAACTTTGATTTTGTACTCTACTACCTATAATCCTAATCTAGTATGAAACAGACTTAGTAGACTAAAAGTGGGTTCAACGAGAAATGCTCTAACAAACCTATATCAGACACACCTTCTATAATGTTATCGATGTTAACGACTAAAAATTACTTCAACAAGGTGATCTTGGATATAATCTAGATTCTAATCAAGGAATATATTATACAGATATAGTTAACGTACATGTTTAATTAGTTAATTATAATAAGAACAATTATAATGTGGAATAAGTAAAAAACAGACATACAAGAGTTTGTTAACGAGGAAAACTTCCTGGAAGAAAAACATCGGGCTCTAGTACAGTTTTGAAATACTCTCATAATTATCCGATACACAAATTGACTATCACAACTTCGTGTAGTTGAGACAGAATAAAATACCCCTAGTTACTTAGTTTCCTCAGTATCCTTGCACTTACAACCAATCTGGTCAACACACATGAATCACCTAATATAATTCACTACCAAGAATTGTTTTACCCTTGTAAAAACTTCTGCAACCCAATTCATTTACGACATCTTACAAATAGGAAGGAATCAAATTATTTGCTAACCACTCAAATCCAATCACAAATATCAAAGATATTAAATGATTAATTCAGATTCAAGGTAAAAAGAAGAGGGTACCTAGTGCACCACCAACGTCTTTGTTGATAGGAGAATGAACCTTTTTAGTAATTTAATAATTAAAAGAAATAAAATCTTTCAATACGGAAAATTAAAAGTGCACACACACATAAGAATATTGTTGACGAGAAAAACTGCAATCTATCAGAAACACCCCGGGACGTCGTCCAGTTTGAACACAACATTGTATTAAGCTTCTACAAACACTATCCTACTATCAGACTTCATAATGAAATGTTGTTGAGACCGAATAAACCCTCCGAGAAATTCAGCTTCGGTCGTGTTCCTTACGTCTCTTGAATCTCGTAAGATTCAATATACTTGATTTTCCTAGTTTACGTCCTTTACATGCCTAGGAGTTGCTTCAGCCGAAGTGAAGAATTTAACTAACCTTCCTCTAACAAGTAACCTATTAATTTCCTTCAGATATATTTCAATCAAGGTAATGGAAATATGTTTACTTCGATGGATCTTCAAGAGAAAAATAAAATAAAACAAACCACGACATATAGGATAATTTAATCTCTTCAAGAGGTTATAGAGATGCATAATCGATTCCACCTTACGAGATCAATCTAAAACAAGTTTAAAAATCAATCTTGTGGAATCATAAAGTCTGAGACGAAGAATACTTTGTAATTTCAGTCAATCTTATTCCCTAATCAATAGTTCTTGAATGACCATATAATAGAAGAGACGAACCTTGAAAATAGGCAAGAACTACGATGATCAAGATAAGATTCCGGATATCAATAATATATTACGTAAAAATAGTCTGACCGGGCTTCACAAATCCCTTGGTGAAGACTTTAAAAGTTGTAAAATAATTATGTTTCACGAAAAAACCTAGGATTTTTGAGGATGACTATAGCCGCAACTAGAACACAAACAATTCCCAAGAAAAGAAAAAGTAATCAAACTAACACGATGTTACTTCCATGATTCAGAGATTCTTCATTACCAGAAATATTTCTAAAAGCATCAATAAGACTAATCTTAGTCTCATTCTAAAGGCCAAGCTCCAACAAAAACCAGTTGATTACAGACCTACTGCATTATGCATACCACCTACAAACCCATCTCTAATATTCTAGCTACAAAAATGAAGGTCTTTATGGACAAAATTATCTTTCCTATGCACTTTGCATATGTCTTTGGAAGGCGAAGTTCAGATAATGTGGTTATGGCTCAAGAGATAATTCATTGTTTGAAGAAGAAAAAAAGGTAAGAAATGTTACATGGATATTAAACCCGATTTGTCAAAAGCATTTGATAGACTGAAGTGCATATTTACAGACAAATCATGATGAGGATGGGCTTTGATCAGAATTGGTGTTCTTTGGTATATTAATGCATAATTACTGCAGAAATTTAAATTCAACTGAATGATGTTGCTTGTACTTATTTCAATCCAACAAGAGGATTGAGGCAAGGGGATCATTTTTCCCCATACATTTTTTTTTCACTATGAAGGTTATCACCAGAGCCTTATCCTTTGATGAGCAGTCCAAGAACATTCATGGTGTGAAATTGTAAGAAATGATCCATAAGTTACACATCTTTTATTTGCAGATAATTGTTTACTTTAGACTAAAGCAAACATCAATAATGCAAACAACTTTTTGGATGTTATTCAATTTTACATGAACAGTTCTGGAAAACAAGTTAACTTTCAAAAATCACATGTCTTCTTCTCAAAAAATCTTCGACCAAGGTATCATAGATTACTCAGAAAAAAGACTCAAGGTTAAGAAAATGAGTATTGATGAGAGATTTCTTGGTATCCCCCTATTTATTTACTGATGGAATACTACATACTTTTCTAGTCTATTGGAGAATACGAAGAAAAAACTTTCAAGATGGATAGGCAAATTCATTAACCAAGCCGGTAAACAACGTTAGTAAATATTGTTCTAAATGCAATGCCATTACATTATATGAGTATATTCAATTTACCAAACTCTAAAAATGAAGATATGAATAAAATTCAAAGAAAATTCTGGTGGGACAAGGAAAAAGGTGTATACACCAGGTAAGCAGAATTAAGGTCTTGTATTTAGGGATATGGAATGTTTCAACAATGCCATGCTTGTAAAAACAGCTTGGAGACTTTGCAATAACAATTATCAACTCTGGGCTAGATCATTAAAGGCTAAATACTTTCCTACTAAATCTCTTCTTCAGGCTAAGGAAAAAAAGATACTACACCGCTTTGGAAAAAACTGTGCAGAAATATGGACTTTATAAGAAAATTCATCTTTTGGCAGTAAAAAATGGTCAAGAAAATAAGTTTTGGGATACTAAATGGATCCCAAATATGGAGTCTACTCCTGGCCCTACAATTATTATGAGTTTGAGTTGCATAATTACTTTGTAGTTGCTAACTTAATTGATCAAGATCTAAAAGCTTGGAAGGAAAACATGGTGTTCAAACAGAGACATTGCAATCAGTATTATAAAAATCATAATTATAAGGAATTCAGAAGACAAAATGATTTGGACCTTGACTAGCAATGGTATATTCATTGTCAAGTCATCATATTACAAGTTATTTCAGCTGAAGACTGCTAATAAAACTCCCTGCAACATTCAAGATAAAACGTATGAGAAGCATGGTCTCTAAAAACTATGCCAAAAACCAAACATTTTATTTGGAAATGTCTTTCAAACAATAATCCACCTAATGAAAGATTAAGACTCTCATCATAGCCCGCTTATTTCCCAACTTCAAATGCATCAAAGTAGGACGAGAGGGCAATGGAGCGACGGACGAAATGGCTAAACAAGCCAGAATATCTCGACCTTGTAGTTTTACTTATATTTCATTGCCAATGTAGGTTTCTATTTTAACTTCTAAAGACTCTTCTCAAAAGGTAGCTCATACTAATGAGCAAACTATTTCTAACTAGTTTACGAAGTTTGGTTTGTTTAGAAAATAAATAAATAAATAAAGATTAAGAAGATACATAGGTGGAGAAGTGTTTGCTTGTGCCTTGTATGGTGAGACTACTATGAACATATCCTTATGTATTGTTCATTTAAAGAAGACTTGACTTCTAACGTAGCAGTAGAAGGTCCATATCTTCGCATGATATAATACAATTTGGATTATCAGTTGGTTCTCTGATTTTTCATCTGACATTCTTCTAGATGAAACTTTGGTTTTACCTATTTCGTGTGCTCTTTGGGAAATCTAGAAGGAAAGATGCAGAAGTGTTTTTGATTTGATCAAACCAAATCCTATTATTACTATAAGAAGGATTCAGGGTATTTATAATAGGTCTTGAAAATCAACGGTATGGGAATCCACGAGCAACCTGAAAATATGATCTTTAAAAACATGAGATGGAAACCTCCCACATTTCCTTACCTTGTCATAAATTGTGATGCTTCTTTTAAATTATAGAGATTTTGTAGGTACCCATCAGTCGAGCAAATATATCAACAAGCATGGACTTGGCTTCTAACCGCTGAAAAAGCAGAGTGTGATGTTGTTTTGGAAGCAGTTAGCTAGGCAACTACAACGCAAATATAATATTTAAAGCTGGAAACTGATTCAAAAAACGTTGTTGCTGCCATCAATGGAGCATACACTTGTCTTTCATGGCAAAACAATAGAATAATTGAAAACAGTAGACACTATTAAGTAATTTTAATGGATGTGATTTCCAGCATATTAGTAGAGATATTAACAAGCATGTTGAGGCTTTAGCAAAGCATGCTAGGGAGTATAGAACTTCTAAAACTTGGCAAAAGTCTGCGCCTAATTTCATCTTTCCAAATTTTGGAAGAGATGACCGATGTAACTGCTGTTCAAGTTTCAATGGAAACTTCCTTTGCATCAAAAAAAAAAATGTAATTGTTGAAAGCTATGGTAAATGAATGTATCCATTGCAACATATTTATATTCAAATAGAGTTGTGCATTGGGTAGCTACAGACCTCGAAGTTAATCTCTTTTGATCTTGAAAAGGAGAGGTTTAGCGAACTGTTCTTATCAAATCATTGATGACCACTGGAAAAATGTGGACGCATTCAGGTTTTTACGAGAGTTGGTGCGATGCAGCTAATCACAGAGAGAGTTGGTTTCAGTACTTGACATGAATCACCTATTCAAGAAGAAGAAAGATAGCAGAAGAGAGCTAGAATTAACTATAGTATCGATGTAACTCCATATTCCCTATTTCAGAAACTGCATAATTGCAGCGACGAATGGCGTATCTCTGTCTTCACTATTTCAGAAATGAGAAACTACATAATTGTAGCTGTTGGAGAGATGGAATTGGTGCCAAGATTCTAGAAAAGATTATTCCAAAATGAAAGTTAAAACATCAGTGAGGAGCAAATATTCCATTACAAATTTAAACCACCAAGAATATAGAAGTTCTATAAGCTACTTTGAGAGAGATTACAGATTTACCAGTATAAAACTACTTACAGTTACAGATGTGACACACTAACTACTAAAACAAATGGATGATTACATCCCGTCGACAACCTTAATTCCTGCTATCTTGTCCCACTCTTCAGGTGTTGGAGCATCTGACATTATCTTCTCTTGACCTCGCCATAGAATCTGAACCACAAATTCGTTTTTAGATCAACATTTATCAAGACATATAAGGTGGTAAGCAAATAGAAATGTACCTTGTCAATGACACCAAATTGTAAAGCCCGTGATGAGTCCATATAAAATGGCCTCTTCATCAAGTTTGCAACAGCCTCAAGTGACTAACAGAAGATCAAACCATATTATTAGATCATCATCATTCTTACTTGCACTTGACCCCCAAAAAAGAAAAAATGACTACAAGATATGCACAATATACTCACATTCCCAGTGTGTCTGGCGAGGAGTTTAACAAGTGTGTCTCTATTAGTTACAGTCTGGTGAAAAAGGAAAAAATAACAGTTATATGAAGATTTTCAGATGAACTGCACAGATATGTCATCTTAGAACTGCTAGCTTATCCGTTCTTTTGCCTATTGAAGCATTAAAAGAGCATGCATGACAAACCTCTTTAGCACGAATAAGAACATCACTTGCTGGCATTAGCCCGGATGAAGGGGCACGAGGTTGTTGGATCATTGCTGAAACATAATTCACATGAAACTTAGGATTAACATCATATGCAGTTACATAAAGTGCCATACAAGAGAGGGACTACGAATAACTAGATTCCGTGTTCATAATAAACCTTTGGCATGTGGAAACATAAATCGTCTTCCCTTCTTTCCTGCAGCAAGTATGAGACATGCCTGACCAATAGCGGCCCCAACAGCAACTGTATGTATCTGTATGTAGAGAAATACTTGACCATGAGAAACAATGTATATTCTTTGTATGTAACAACTTACTCATTGCAGCTTCGAAATGAGGTTTCAAACTTGCCTTCTTTCACAAACTGTGTTCTTTAAACTTAAAGTGTGTATAGTGTACACAAATAGCACAAGCTCAAATTAAGTGCCATCAAAGCTTACAAACAACAATCGCAAGGAGTACTAGGAGTACATCTTAACCATGTGGAGCTTATAGAAATATATCCACATACAAGATAGCATAAGAAATTTATGGACAACTGGAATAAACTCCTTGAGAGCCATCCACTTGGTGATCAAAAACAAGAAACAAGAAGAAATTGAACTCACCTCGTTTTTGAGATGCATCATTGCATCATAGATAGCGAAACCCTCTGATTCCATTCCAACCTGAAATAAAGCCAATTTGAAACCAGAACGAGCTTCCAGGTCATAAAATGTGGGTGAAATCAGGGAAGAAATGAATCTTCAAGCATAGTAAAGCTGGCAAATAAAATTAAACAATCACTAGTAAATAAATAACTAATGAGGGTCCATTTAGTGGGATAAAATGAGAGCAATTGATCAAGTGTAGGTGAAAAGAAATAGAAAGACTCACTGTTTCACCATCATCTCGGGTTGTTCCAGTTGAGTTAATGTAGACATAGATTGGGTCTTTCGGATCCATCCACTGCAAGTAAAGCAACTCCGCGATCACGAGCTCTGTCACAGCTGGTACCAACTAATAACCAAAGAAAGAATATTAGGAACATGAAAGTGATAAAATATGTCGTGATCATAACAGATGAGCTGGTATATTAATATACAAGAACACTATCGCGCACTAAGCAAGTCGAAAAGAATGAACTACGACAATTTTGTTAAAAAAACGATTCCAGAAAGCAAACAATTTCGCTCTTATTTTTCTCTCAAGCTTTATAGACCATGTCTAGCACTATCTTCTACTTCTGGTTGCCCAATATCCTCTAATACTCTACCAATTAGGGATAGTACAAAATAATGATCATATATTTTATCATACACATTATAATTTTTTTATCCTAACTATTCAAACTTGTTAAGAAATCAACCCTTGTACATCAAAATCATAAAACATCGAATTTTTCAATTTCACAGAGAGCATTAGAAATATTAAAACCAAATCAACAGTTTAAAAAGTTACAGGCAATGAAGTTTCTAACTCCCAATTTTTACTTCAATCAAGGGTTCCTCCTCCAAAACCTACACCTCCACCAGTTTCACCACCCACCACCCCCTGCCACCAAATCCACCTCCACCACCAGCCACGCCACCAAATTCGGCACCAAAGCCACCTCTTCTCCAAATCAATAGTGGAGGTGGTGCCACTGGTAGAAGCCTCCAAGGAGGCAAGAGGAGTTAAAGGTGGTGTAGGGGCAGGGGCAGGTGCAATTGGCGCTGGAGCTGGTTGAGGACTAGGAGAAGGTTGGGGCTAGTGCAGGCACAGGAGTAGGTGCTGGAGCAGGCACTGGTGGTGGTGCTGGGTGTGGATTCAGAGGGGGTATGTTTGGTGATTTTGTTCTTTAATTCAATCAATGAGATGAAAAAAAAAACACTTACAGGCATGCCAATGTAAACAATCCTTCCATTGAGAAGCAATGATGGCAAATCCGGTGGTGGCTTCCTTGGCCTATGTTCACTGTAAGATACAGATCTTTCCACCTACAAAAGTCAAAATTAAAGCTCAATTAAAAATTTACACAGTCAAAGACTGAAAACTAATAAAAGAAACCATTAGAGAGAGGCAAAAAGAGGGTTACATGAGCAGGAGTAGCCATGAGAGTAGGAGTTTCAAAGAGGTCGAGATAAGGAGGAAGGTCAGAAGATTTGGATTTTAGGTCAAGAGGATTTTCAGAAGAAGCAGCTACTGAAGCTAGTTTAGATAGAAAGGGGTCTTTTGGATTCAAAGGAGGCATAGGGATTTTAAGTGATGATGATGATATTGATTGGGTTTTGATGCAACTGATTAGGGTTTTTGAATTCCTAGTACTATTGAAACTTCTTGTGGATGAAGAAGATGAAGATAATGATGTAGCCATGGGAAGCTGCAGGCAAGAAGCCATGTTTGTTGTTCTCTCAACCACCAGTGTGGTTGTTTTCACTTTTCAGAGAGGTTAGGGAGGAGAATGAAGATACACTTGGGAGTTTGGATATTTTTAGATTAGAAGGCTTTTGAGTTTAGAATCTGAATGTGCTTGTAATATATGGCCCAATAGGACCAAAGTCCATAGGCCTGAAAGTTAATGGGATATCTTAATTTGGAACGACTTTCTGGGACCCTCCGGAATTTGAGGGGACCTTCCGTCCTATAAAACTAGGGGATGTCCTAATATAATAAATTGACTAAGTTACCTTTTATTAAATACACCCAATCTAATAACCATCCATCCAAAATAAATATAAACTAAAACTAAGACAAAATCAAACCTAACTAAATCTTTTTTTTTTTCAAAAACTCCTTTTTTTCCTCTTTCCCTCTTTATCTTCCACAAATGATTAATCATCGATTCATAAACGAATTTCATAGTCGATTAATTTTACCGTCTAAAAATGTCTCGTGTTAAACAATGTAGTAGAGATGTACGACCTAATACTGGGATTGCGGCTCTTGCAAATCAAGCAGTCAATCATCCAAATCAACAAGAAGTTGAAGAGCCGGTTCAACCCGAAATCGAGCCCCAAACGAGAGAACCAATTCCTGATCAAGCAACCATGCAAATTAGAAGGTAATTTCGAACAAACCCCTTCTATTCCATGCGTTTTTTATTATCGATTCGAGCAGAAATCATGATTTTTAGGGTTCAAAAGTTCCGCTAGGAACATAGAGTTTTATCCTTGTCGTCTCAACCGAACTTTCTGTTTTTTAAGAAAACGAAGAACAGTTCGGCTGAGAAATAATTTTAGGGATAACTGAACTTCTATTTCTCTAGATCTTTTAGCAGAACTTATGAGTTCGGCCATATCGATATTTTGGTTTTTCAACCGAACTTTTTAGCCCAAAATGTAAACTTAAAGTTCGGCTATTCTCCAAAAGTAGACAAAGCAAAGATAGACCTAATAAGAAACTTACAATACCCCACTTCGGTGAGGAAGATTCGCTCGTTTCTTAGTCATGCAGGTTTTTACAGGAGGTTTATCAAGGATTTCTCCAAAATATCAATGCCAATGTGCAAATTATTGCAAAAGGAGGTTCTCTTTAACTTCGACTAGGAGTGTAAGGATGCCTTTGACAAACTGAAAGAATTGTTGACTACTGCACCAATTATTTAGTCACCTGACTGGAGTTTGCCGTTCGAGTTGATGTGTGATGCAAGTGATTATGCAGTCGGAGTTGTTTTGGGTCAGAAAGTGGACAAGTGGTCGCATGTGATTTATTATGCATCCACGACCCTAAAAGATGCACAACTCAATTATTCTACCACCGAGAAATAATTATTGGCTATATTGTTTGCATTAGAGAAATTCAGATCTTATTTAGCAGGTACAAAGGTGATTGTATATTCTGATCACGCAGCACTTCGGTACCTGTTGAAGAAGGAAGCTAAGTCGAGGATGATACGGTGGATCCTCTTATTGCAAGAGTTTGACATAGAAATTAGAGACAAAAAAGGTGTTGAGAATACTGTTGCAGATCATCTTAGTAGACTTGTTGATTTTGAAGAAGAACTTCCCTTGCAGGATCGTTTTCTTGATGAACAACTTTTCTCTGTCGATGCTTCAACATCTTGGTACGCTGATATAGTAAACTACTTGGTTACAAGGCAAGTACCTAGTATAATGTCCAATTTTCAAAAGATAAAGCTTAGGAAGATACCCAAGCAGTATGTGTGGGATGATCCCTACTTGTGGAAATATTGTGCTGATCAGATTATCCGCAGGTGCGTACCTAACTCTGAATTTCAATCCATTCTATCTTTTTTTCATTCTTATGCTTGTGGTGGACATTTTGGTTCTAAACGTACCACTCTCAAAGTTCTTGAAAACGACTTTTATTGGCCCACCCTATTTGAGGATGCATATACATTTTGCAAATCTTGTGATAAATGTCAACGAACGGGCAATCTAGGTACTTGAAATCAAATTCCACTTACACCAATTCTCCCTGTGGGGATATTTGATGTACGGGAATTGATTTTATGTGCCCTTTTGTTAATTCATATGTAAAATTTTATATACTTCTTGATGTGGATTATGTTTCAAAATGGGTGGAAGTTAAAGCCACCCCTACTAATGATTCTCAAGTTGTTTGTGATTTTGTGAAGGAAAATATTTTCACTAGACATCGCACACCACGTGTGGTTATTAGTGATGGAGGTTCACACTTTCAAAAATCCTTTCATGCTCTTCTCAAAAAGTACAACATTACTCACAAGGTCGGTACGCCTTACCACCCACATACTAGTGGGCAAGCTGAAATTCCAAATCCTGAGATTAAGTCGATTCTAGAGAAAACCGCCAATACTACACGGAAAGATTGGATCTTAAGACTCAACGACGCATTATGGGGGTATAGAACAGAATACAAGACGTCGATTGGTATGTCTCCATATCGTTTGGTTTATGGAAAATCTTGTCATCTCCCGGTTGAACTTGAACATAAGGCTTTTGGGGCGATAAAGATGTGCAACATGGAGTATGATAAAGCGGGGAAACAAAGGCAACTAAATTAATGAGCTAGAGGAGATACGTAATAATGCATACGAGAGCTCTTGTATATACAAAGAGAAGACTAAGTCTTTTCACAACAAGATGATTTCTCGAAAGAATTTTGTTGTGGGATAAAAAGTCCTTTTATTTAATTCTCGCCTTAAATTATTTCCTGGAAAGCTAAGGTCCCGATGGGTGGGACCATTTGTTGTTACTAATTTTTTTCCTCATGGTGCAGTTGAAATTTCTAGTCACAAAACTGGGAAAATTTTCAAGATCAACAGCCATATACAAAAGTCATACTATGAAGGTTTCACTACGGTGGATGTCAATGAGATTGAGCTTCATGATTTGCTCCCTCTGGAGGAGTAATATGGGCGAGTAGAGATCGGGATGACGACTTTAAACCAAGTGTTGGATGGAAGGCAACCCATTGGTTTTGTATTTCTATCTTTTGCTCTTAATTTTTAGTTTTTCATATCATATTAGGATTTCTCATCTTGATTTTACATTGGAGGAGTCAATTACATTAAGGACAATGTAAAGTTTAAGTTTGGGGGAGCGGTTAAGCATTTAGATTTTTAGTATTCACTTGTCAACCTCCAACTTGTAGAGAATTTAGAGTCACTTTGTATACTTATAGCTAAGTTTACATACGGAGTTCTAACCGAAATAACTGAACTTAGAAGTATTAGAGAACTGTATTAGGAGTGCTTAGTTGTTGAGAGGCTAGAGATGAAAAAAATGGGCTTAAATCGCCGGTAGAGAACTTAGTATTAGAGTTGTTGATCATTCAATACCCATGAGTGAGGCACCAAACCTTCAATTGTCCGATTAGAGGTTTCATATGCACAAATTCCGGGTAGAATGATGAGCTACCCAACTTCGCACCAATTTCAACACTTTATTTTGATCTCTTGAGTGTTATTTCTGTCAATCACGAGGGTTCCATCAAAATTGCTAACTCTATCTTGTAGTCTTGTTTGAAGTTGGCACCATTCTCTCGACAATAACTGGTCCATAGAAACATATCATCATCAATAAGCGGAGCGACATCAAAATCATGAGGAGAGTTGAATACAATCAAGGTTTATAAGCAACGGTACAAGAAATAACAAAATTTTCATGTTCAAGTAAAGCAAAAATACAATGAGCAGAATATCTATATAAATGTTGAAGACTTATGTACAAGAGCAAAATAAATCAAAAGATGTGAATATTTATGAAGTTTATGATGCCGAGACAATACAAGTTGTGAAGAATCAAGTGGTAAAGTCCTTTTCTACGGCCACATTAGTTTTATTATATGTTTTTTTAAGCTTATATAAAAAATCAGAAAAAAAAAGTATATGTTTTATATTGTTTTAGTGTATATTTCCTTTTGTATTCATTCAATAAGGTCGTGGGGAAAAAGAAATTTATAAAGAAGTTTCAAGCAATAAGAAATTGAGGGAAGGAGTTATATTTGTCAAAGTGCTACGAAGTTCAATAGTTCATCATCATCAGTTGAAGATCGAAGACGTTTCTATTGGATGTTGTGAGAGTGGTGTTGATTGTAGATCGGGTGAGAAGGTAAGTAAGCATTCTCATTCTCATTCTCACATAGTGGTTGATTTCCTTTCTTAGAGGTCACCAGAAGAAAAAAAAAGGTTCTTTTTTGTCCCACATTCTATGGGATAACATCTTCATAAAATTCAGAAGGTTTCCTTTTCCTTCCCACCATTCAAGTGTGCAAGATTTCTATCTTCACTCCTTCCTGCACACATAAGAACCATAAAGTGCGCCTTTTGAGTTTCAAATTCATAAAACCCTATTGGTGACGCAAAATGTTTATTCGGTCACTCTCGAACCTGAATTCTTTCATATGGTGGTTTTCTTCTAACTCAAGAGTTAAGCATGAGATTAATGTTCTTTGGCATTTCTAACTTCTTATTATTAGTGTGCAGAAACTTTATGTCCTTGTAGCTCTTTGGATGCTTGTGATTTTGAAGTTGGAGTAGGTTTTGTGGGTACACCTCTTGTAAACCTCACGAGACTATAAATCGTCCACTAGGAACACCTAAGGGTTTAAAGGCTTGTTGACATGTTAAGTGTAATTGTTTCCTCAATGAAAGGGAGTTGTTATATTAGTTGGGGATATATAGTTTGCTCCAGGACTAGCAAAAGCTAAGTGTGGGGGAGTTTGCTAAGTGCATATTTTACTTATTTAGAGTGTCAATTTCATGCTAGTATTTGTTATATTTCTTGTGAATTATTGTATATTATGTTTGTTTTTGTTTAGTTATCTTTTATTAGGTGAAATCATCCAAAAGAAGTCAATCGTAGTTAATTGAGCAACTAAAGAAGTGCTATAAGTGAAGAAGGCCCAAATACCAGGTGAAACTTGTCTAATCCAGTATTTCTTGTCATCATGACGTAGAAGACGAAGAACCGGAGCTAACGGAGAAAAAATGAAGTCATTCCGACTTCGTATGAGAAAGTTATAAGCAAAACAAGAACTAAGCGCAAATTGGTTATTTCATGGGCAACTACTGTTGGCACTCTGGCGTACGCTAAGGGGCACTGAAGTTCAAATGCTGTTAATGGCACCAGCCATTCTACTCAGGGCTGCCCATTTTCAAATATTACTAAAGACGCTGGCTTATGGGCAGCCATCTTCTTCCCCAAATCAAAATTGGAAATAGGTTTTTTTTTTCTTTACTGCTTAATCACTGACGCTGTGATTGAAGGAGGTTTGATTGGTCGTTGTTGGCTGAAATTGCATCTATGACTGTCAGTGATGGAGTTGGATAGTGAGTTGATGAAGAGGAGATTGATGGATGATGGTGATCACGGTGGCTGATTCAAAGATGGAGAAGGTCTGTAAGAATAATGGCTCGAGTTTAAGCAGCGATAATTGGTGGCAGAGCTTGAGCTTGAGTATGAAGCTGGTGATGCTGCTTCGATGGTGATTGTCATTCATGCCAGTGAGGAGTTGCCATTAATGGTGGTGATGATTTACATCAAGTCTGTGATGGTGGTCGAGTGGTGGCAGTGAGATTTTCAGGGTTCAGTTCGAATGGGTTGTATGGCTGGAAAAATAAAGTGGTGAGGATATGCTGCTGTCGTGAAGCCAAAGGAGATGGAGTTTCAGTTCATGAATGGCAGTGAGGGTTTGAGTGACGAACTGTGATGGTTTGATGGGTTAGTTTGAAGAATCTGAGAAGGAATCGAGCTGCAGGAACCTGATGGTGATGAAGCTGGTGGTCATGGAAGATGGATGGGAAGCATCGATGGGTTTATGGTTCGAATGATTTCTGTTGGCAAGAACACAGAGAGGTCACGGCAGTTGATGATGAAGTCAGCTGCCATTTTCGGTGATTGAATGAGGCTGTTGATGAATAATGGTGATGGCAGTTGAGAAGAGAAGCTCGTTGTTGAGTTTGTGAGATAGTCTCTTGGAGAACAGAGGCCATAAAGATGAGAGGGTGCCATCGATTACTAGCTATAAAGGGAGAATATTTCGAATCCAATTAGAACAAGGAACTGGTGTCCGAGTTATGATAGTATGAGTGTTTACGGTAGTGGTTATTTCAACAGATTTCTTGAGCGAGAAAACAGAGTGGATGCAGCTGGTGTTTGTTTTAGAAGAAACAGAAGGAGTTTAGAGTTTAAGACGGCTAGGAGACTCAGGTTGCTGTGTAATTGGATTACTTGGGCGAGAATTTAGTGAAAGGGAAGCTTTTGATAAGCTTCAGGTCGAAGAAAACAACAACTAAGTTGTGCTGTTACCGTTGATTTTTATGATGGATGGTGGTGGATTAACACGAGTTTAGTGTTTAAGTCGGTTGAGAATTGTTGGGTTATTATCAGATCCGAATTTTGAGGGAACAAAAGCTATAAAAGGAAACCAAAACCTAGGTCAGCAGGGAGCGCCCTTACGCCTGTTTTACCACCTGACGCCTCCCACCATCAGTTTCACACAGCCACTATTCCACCAACAGCAGCAGGCTTGAGTTCAAGCTCACAACCATAATCTACACCAGTTGGGTCTAGCTTAAATTTTGGGTTTGAGTTCAATTCTTTTCTCTTTATTTTTCATAAACTTCGCTAGCTAATTTTCATATTGATTAGGGATAATTTTAAAGTCATGATTGATGAAATTTTAATTTTATCAAGTTCGTTTTTAGTTTTATTTTAATTGTTCATTATCTTTATTATTTTAATTGTCTAAGAATATTAATGAGTTATTTAAAGTGATCAATTAAATCAATCCGTTAATATTTATTCTACTAGTTTTGAGTTGTGTGATACGTGTAATTGTCACCCAACTCTTTACAAAAGTAGTACATCGCAAGAACTGATAGAGGGATTCTATTAAGTAATTGTGTATAGAGATAACAGTAGTAAACGGACCGAGCTTATGCGTCTGATGCTAGGATCAACCTAACTCATAAAGTGTAAATCATATGATTAATTTACACCATGGGAGCTTATTCTTGGTGGGTTAGTTTGGTAGAATCTGGTAGTCGAGCATTTTCGTATCCAGTGAAATAAGGAATTCCGGGGATAGCAGAGCTTATTGCTATTCTACGGTTGGTAACAATATAAATTCAACAAGAAATAAACTTGTATGATTAAGTTTCGGTTCAGTGACAACGAAGGATTCCTTAGTCATTTTTCTTCTCATTGTTTGAAATAAATTCTTATTATTCGCTTTTTATTATTTACTTTCGATCAAAATCTTAAAAAAAAAACTTTTTTGGCTACTTTATAACAATTAGAAACTCACTGCTCTTCGTGGGAACGAACTCCTTTCCATTATATTACCAGTTAATTTTGTGGAAATAAGTAAATTAATTTCTCGTGTAAACAACGTGCATCAGGCAACATAAGGACAACGTGGTGATAGCTGTTAGAACTCCGACCCCTCGTCATGGTAAACAACTAGGGGCAGATAAACGTGGAGCTAAAGTTACAAAGAGGTCGGGATCATTACCGATAGTTGCAATCCGTGAAGTGAACCAAGAGATAGAGCAGGAAGATAAGGAAGAACAAGAGGAAGAGGAAAAGGAAGATAATGAGGAAGAGAAGATCCACCCCAAAATCTTTCTCTTGTTGTTGTTAAAGAGAAGAAGACGCCTAAAACACCTTGTGCTAGATATGCACATATTCCTGATAATAAGTTATGTTTAACTGCTACTAACCCACCTCATGGTACGCCGGAAGATGGAGGCGAAGTGTTGTTCGGCTATAAACATTCATGGGCTGCCAAAAAATACTCGACCAAGGTATTGAATCTTAACTATATATTGTCTTAGTAATGATTTTTGTGTGTTAGTTAACCAGCCAATGATTGTGTTGGTTTTAATTTTATAGGATCATAACAATGCGACTAGATTGTTGAGACGCCAGAAGGCGGTTTCATGGGATATAAAGGATGACTGTCCACAGGTGGTGGATAGAGAAATCATGTGTTCTGTAGTCTGCTATCTATTATGCACACACCGAGTTTGACAGTGCCACCGTCTCAACGTTTGCCGAGAGGTTCTACCCAGAGATGGATACTTTCCACCTCCCATTTGGTGAGATGTGTATCACTCCTGACGACGTGCGCAGGATCACAGGTCTTATAGTAGATGGGAAATGTGTTGCAGAAGGCTATAAAAAGATGAGTTTTGAAGATCTAGAAGTTTTAGCGGAGAAGACACTAGGATAGAGCCGAAGTAAGACCAAGTTGGAGTTCAGACGTTCTGTTAAAGAGCCTGAACCTGGTATGGAGATGATAGAAATCGATAGAAAGGGTCGTCCGTTCAAGAAATTGAGGAAGTTCAAGTTGGTCGTTTTGAAGAGGGAATTTGTAGGGAAAAGAAAGAAAGTGGGGCGTGAAGAGTTGGTGATGAAAGAGGACAAGATTAAGAAACATGTCACCGCTTACTTGTTGTATCATCTAGGCAGCCGTATATTTTCCGACACTTCTGGAAACAGGGTGGATGCCAATTTTTTCCAGTTTTTACATCCTCTCGAAGAGGTTAATAATTACTCTTGGGGAAGTGCGTTCCTTCAAGACCAACTTAGAAGCGCTAATCGGATTAATATTTCACAAATCGGAGGCTACTACACTCTCTTGCAGGTAATTTTTGACATACCCATTCCAATAAATTGCATAAGAAAGATGATTGATGAATCTTTATATGTAGCCTAAGTTTCTTATGTTGGGTTGATAATTGATTTTTTGTTTTAACCGAACTTTTAAACTTGATTTTTTTCCTTAGGTGTGAGTGTACGACCACTTCCTTCTAATGAAGTTGGATGGTATTAAGAAAAGTTGGATTGTTGGGCAGCCAACAGGCGGAAATTACGAGTTCAAGCGCACACAAATAAAGGCTAAAGAGAATCCGTTGGCATACATTAGGAGGGTGTTGGATGATTTGGAAGCGGATGAAGTAAATTTTTACCCCTACTTTTTTGCTGAGGTTGAGCTTTCGCCAGTCGTGGCTTACTACAAGCCATTTTTCTTTCCTGGCGGTTACTCGATGTACAACCCTCGAAGAGTATTTTGCCATCTCTCTTGTGTGTAGATTATACCAACCGTCGAGAATGAAAACTTTATATTGATGAAGAGGGGTACAAAGAACACTGCCAATTTCTTCAAGCCCTGTCACGAGCCACCACCAACGCCAGAGATATGGAACAACATGGGTGAATACATGATTGATGAAGATGAGTGTATATCTTTGGAGGAGGTATCCAAAGTGCCTATGGATAAGCGTACATGGATTGGTATCTAGGTATTACTCATCCCTATGTTATAAATCATGTTCAACAAGCTAAGGCGGATAGATCGAAGGCGAAAGATAAGGGTGTTAAAACCGGGAAGACGCCTACTAGCTGAACTTATTTGTTGCTTGCCGAAGCCAAACTATAAAGTTTTATAGTTTCATGAATTTAAGCCAATTCAAGCAACAAAAACACATTTAAAGGATACCCGAGTATCCCAAATATTATAATCTTCATATTCTTCGTTGCGGTATCATTAATCTCGTAAAAACCCTAATTTTGGGGTTGAGATTGGGTTTTAGGAAGAACACATTCACCATCTAAAAAATCATTCATTACCGAATTGTTGTGAACATTAACGAATAATTTATTTCTTCTACGATTTAAAGGTTCAAATTCCTCCTAGTTTGTACTAGAATATTTCATTTTAAATTTAACAATCACCAAATCTAAGTTTTTTTTTTTTTCAAAAACTCTTCTTCTTCCTTACAATAATTCTAATTCTTTATCCCAAATGTTTTATCTAAACTAATCTAAAACTAACAATCAACTAATTAATCTAACCTTAACTATTAATTTCTGATTAAGTGAGGGTATTTTAGCCATTAATAAATTATATGGATAGGGGGCCCAGGAATTACTTCCCAATGACTTTAGCAGAATAGGTGGGATGGTCCCCTCAAATTCTTAGGGGTTCGCAAAAAATCGTTCTTAATTTGTTTATATATCTTGAGACATTTTGTTTGAGATTTCTTAAGACATTATTGTTTGTTTGTGACCCTTTCTCTCCCAGTACTAGAATCTGGAATGCTAATTTGATCAATTTTATTTTTGTTAGAGCATCTTTCGGTCAATCTCATAATTTTTTATATGTCAAGCTTGTTGTGAATGTTAGATGAAAAAAACTATATCTTGATTTATAGTGTACTAAAGTCAGTCTAGGATGAGGATTAGAGCATGGAAGTTGAGTATCAGAATTCACTGAATAACCCTTGAAGATTGAAGATTGAAGAAAAATGAGGACATCTGCGAGAACTTCATCAACAAAATATGAAGACCGACTATCCTATTTACACATTAATTCTACCATTTTATCTACTGAGACTATCATATGACTTTTATATAATAAATGAATTGCAAAGAAGAAGTTTAGATTTTAAGCTTTTACTTTGAAATTTTTTGAAACATGAATTCAAAAATTGGATGTTCATAGGACTTATCGCTTTTAATATTGAGAACAATTTATTGTTCAAAAAGCTATAACTGCAAAAGAAGTTCCTAACAACATCAAGTAGTACTAATGTTTGCAAACTTGTTCACAAACTGATTTTTCGGTTCATAAACTTGTAAGAAACTTGATGTTCCAATATTGTTCTTTGTTCACAAACTGATTTTTTTCAATTCGCAAATCGTACACTTTTGGGGATGTTCCTAGACACTTTAAATTTGTTCTTGTTCATAAACTAATTTCTTCAGTTTGCGAACTGTGCACTTTTGGGTATGTTCCTGGACACTTTGAATTTTTCCTTGCACACAAACTGATTTATTCAGTTTGCGAACTATACACTTTCAAGGTGTTTTCTTTACACCTTAAATATCTCATATACACAAACTGATTTTTCAGTTCGCGAACTGAATGGGTTTGGGTGTTACTGAACTCCAAAAATGCTTGATGGTTCACGACCTTACTTGGTCCATTTTGAGCTAACTTTTGTGCATGGGTCTTTAATCGACAAATATACGAGTGCACATTCTTCTTTATAACTCAAGGAACACTTCTGACATGCTTACATGATTTCCATTATTTTGAATCAATCTATATTGAGAAGTTAAGTTTGCTTGGATCGAAGCAATTTATAAATATCGAAATTTACGAACTTGCTTTGTCCTCAAGAACCAAATGCTTGGACTTTAACCAATCTATCCCAATTCATAATGTAAATAGAGGACTCTTTGCAACCTAGAATCTCAATCCAGGAACGATGTATCCTAGTTGCGTCTAAATTCGTCCTCTAAAGACCTAGTTTTTTTCGTGAAACATAATTAGGTTACAACTTTTGAAGTCTTAACTAAGGGATTCACGAAGCCTGGTCATATTTGTTTTTACTAGATAGATCTTTGATATCCCGAATTTTATCTTTATCATCTTAGCTTTTGTCTATTCTAAAGATACATACCTTTTGTTATACGTTTATTGATTAAGGAATAAGATTTACAGAAATTACAAAGTGTTCTTGGTCTCAGACTTTGTAATTCCACAAGATTGATATATAAACTTGATTTAAACATGTGAAGTAAAATTGATTAAACATCTCGAAGTAAAGTACCATAGGTGTGGAAGAACCCAAGACCAAGTGGAGTGACGAATATGTTACAAAAGTGGAGAAATAACGAAAAATAGCTTGCTCGATCCACCTGGACCAAGTATACCAGGAATCTCTACATGCATCTTATATAGAAGGAAAAGAAGATTCCAACGAGCCAAGACTCACTCGATTCCAATACAGAACGAAGAAATTATGAGAAAACACTGAAGCTAACTTGGATATGGTTTTTGTCGGTTGTTGGGCCTTCTATGGGTCTGCACGAGAAGGAACTAAGGATTTGTGTTTTGGGCCCTTCTTAGACGAGTTTTTTCCCTAGTTTTGGAATTCTAGCGAGCTTTTGACACGAGATATAAGGCGCATGCACTTTTATACTTGGTATTATTTAATAGACACTTTTAATCATACATTTTAACAAAACTTTGACAATCAAGGAGACAAAGGAGAAGCCAACTAGCAAAAGAAATTAGGGTTTTCCCCTCAAAGGGGGTAACCATAATAAATTATGGTTTGTTATATGTTCTTTCTCCATGCATAACTGATTTATATTACTTAAGGATGAATTCAATGTTATAGACATGATTTAAATTGATATGATTCTATTTTGAGTTCTTCACATGTTATCGATTCTTTTTACTTTTACTAATTCACATGAATATGTTTGATTGTTAAACTATTTTGAGTGCATGCTAAATTAATACTCCCTCTGTTTCTAAAAAAGTGATAGTAACACTTTTCTAGGAACAGAGAGAGTATATCACTATTAGAAAATTTGGAAATTGGTAAATGTCTAACAATCCTCTGGACAAATAGAAAACGTGAGGCCTTGCAGAGGGATTACATAGAGAAATCACGTGTAAAAACAAGATTAGTAAGTAAACCGAGCGTACTGTGTTTAACTGTTATGATCAAAGATAAATTCACAAATCCTGAAACATTCGAATGTGTTACACCTTGAGAGTGTACTTCTTGGTAGCTCGGACGGATTAATCCGATGAGATTATGAGTTTTGGGGGATATCAGAGCGTACTTGTTATTCTACGGTTGTTGATATTATGTAATGAACAATAGATAGTTGAATATACTAGTTTAAAAAGTACTTAGTAATGACTAAGGATTCCTCAATAATCTTATTATTATTTTTACTATGAAAGAATTTCATAGATAATAAAATCATGTTTAAAAGAAATTGTTGGAGCACTGCTCGGTTGAACCCATCAAGCGTTAGTATGTCAAGTTTGGTTCTAAAACTTACCGCTTGAATTTCTTACTAAAGTCAACTTTGTTAGGCTAGACTTAGGACATAAAAATGTTGATACATGCTCTAGTTACTCACTGAAGACCTGAAAACGTATTGAAGAGTAAACAAAGACATCATCCTTCAGATTGAGATTAGTATCTATTGACTTGACTTGTTCCCTTTCTATCAAGTTCTTATAGTTGTATTCATTGGAAACATAACATGCGAAGTATTTTTACATGGATTTAGTAGTTAGATGACTTGATCATTATCTATGATCGAAGTGTCGAAAAAATGATATACATTAGTTATTTCTACAACTTAGTATATGGAGAATGAAGTATAGTTTTCTCTACTGTCAAGATTTCGACATAACACTAATTGATACTTGTTATTATTCAGTGTTGAGCTTTCAACTTGAATTTATGCTTTGAAAACATGTCAGTAATTTCAGAAACATGTGATAAAGCTAGTTTAAACTCGAATTGGATTTCGAATTCAAATAAGGATTTTAGGATCCATCCCAGGACCCATCCCAATTCAGGAACGATCCTGAATTAATTCTGACTTGTAATATATTTTTAATTTTTTTTTCTTCCTTTGTTAATAGTTTGCGAGATATACACAAGTTAGAATTGGAAAGTTCATACGTCGGGAAATATTGAACACGTATAAAACTCTAGTATTTCACTATTCATATTTATTCCTTTGATACTTAAGGATAGATCCTGATTAATAATTGAGATTCATTTTAGTGTTGAAAATTGATGTGCTTTCTTTTTCCAGAATATTGCATATAACTAGTTTACTCATTTAGCAATCCACAAGGATTTACAACTAGCTAAAGTATTAATGTTGGAATATATTATTGATTATATATCTTGGAAAAAATATTTTATATTTTTTACAATGAGTTATACATGTTACTATAATCATATAATATCAAGATATATGTTGAATTCGGAAATAGATTGATTGAATATCTTTTGTTTTTCGAATTTGTAATATCTTGTTTCCAAACAAGCTTTGGTCATAACACTAAAAATAGTGGAGATTTGTATTCTTACAAACTCATCCTATAAACATAGTTCTTGTGAATCGAACGAGTGGTTTATTTCGATAAACATAAATCTTGTTGAACGAATGGTTTGTGATTTATGTAATCGAGTGAATTACTTCAGTAATCGGAAATCTTGATTGATTTTCATCAAAGAGTTTTGGATCTGATTATATCTTGGTATTTCATATCTAAACGGAAGATCCTTGACCCTGAATTTTATCATTAATCTTTAATCGTGATTTGGTAAATAGTTTGAATCAAACGGGTTTATCCTTTAACTGTTTTGTTGACGTCCTAAAAGAATCTTTGATGAACAATTAAGAGGTTGGCAGTAATAATTATTATGACGGATTGTGAATCGACTTTTGACAGTGAACTTTGTTAATGGATTCACATGCGTTGGCCAGATTGGTTGTAGGCACATCGATACTGGGTAAACTGAGTAAATAGAAGTACTGTATTCGGTCTCAACTACATGAGGTTTCAAGTAGGAATTTGTGTAGCGGCTTAATTATGAGAGTATTCAAAACTGAACTAGGTCCCGGGGGTTTTCTGCCAAATAATTTTTCTCGTAAACAAAATTTTGTGTAACTGTGTTATTACTTTACTTCCGGATTATAATTGTTTTATAATTAAATTAATTACACTTGTATGTTAATCAAAATCTTGGTAGATCATGTAATTTATTATTTGTTAAACTTAGATTATAGCACCTTGCCGATTTAATCTTTGATTTTTATAAGATCGAAAATAATATACAAGGTGTATCTATATAGGTTAAATGAAAAATAATTGTAGTGTAATCGGTACCCTAGTCTTTTTATTATTGTTTTAACTAATAAATCAATCCCCATTTTATTTGCTTTTGTGACTGTTTTGTTGACCGGAATATCTCAATTACACAACTCCTCATGCGAACTATTACTTATTAGGATTGTAGAAAATAAGTGATTTGATTTTTTGTGCCTACTACAATTATCAAAAACCCATACTTTTCTTTACTATTAATTTATAGTATTAAGAAAAACTTTTGCAGACATACCTTCAAGCTTTAAGCTTTTGCAAAAACTTTAAGTGCAATGCACTAGAGATTCCGCCACACACAATATTTCAAGCTGAAATCCTTGCACAAGTCCCTCAACTTAGACCTAGACTAAATGTTGGATAGACCATTGATGTTCCTATAAAATACCCGCATTAATACAACTTGGTGGAGGACTTAGAGGAGCCATCACATTCTTTTTCAACAATTTAGTCACATGAGATGTATCTTTCTTCTTAGCAGCAGGAGTTAACTTCTGTTTCTTTTCCTTTTCTTGCATTTGGTCAACCCACTTAGATATAATAGTTGTCTCATTCACTGTTGGTTTTTCCCAGTAATTCTAATGGAAACTCAATTTGATAGCATACTGGGTCTAGTCCTGGCATGAGAAATAAGCTTTAAAGAGCTAACTTTTTTCGCTGGTGGTGCTAGTTAGTCAGATGGTGCAGGTGAGTTTTCATCTTCATATTCTTCAATGCCATCTTCTTCATTCTTTTTTCCTGATTCATACCCTCATTCCTCACCCGTTTTGTTTTCATCTTTGTCATTAATAAGAAATTTATAACAACTTCTAGGGCTTCAAGATGGACTTTCATCAACAACCTCGTGGACAGATTCTTCTGAAATATTATTAGATCCATCTATAACCAGTGGTAACCAAACTGAGCAATCGAAAATTTCTGAAATGAATAAGGATTTTAGGTAGAGCCAAGATAAGAAGGTTGTCACATGGCTCATCCATCGTCTCAAGCTTATGAAAAAGTTAATGAACAATCCAATGATGTCTTCCCCAATAAGCAAAGGAAAATATGATCTCGTCTACAAATCATACAATCCAGGATGGAGAATTCATCCTAAATTTAGTTATGACAACAAGTAATTAGTGGCTTAGAATCATACTTACAACCACCAAAATTGGTTTAACCGAAAATTCAAGCAACCACAATGGAATGAGAATAAACTCTTCTCTTGAGGATATGATAAAGAATTTGAATCATATTATAACTCACTCAATTCATGTAATGAACTAAGACATCACAACAAAAAATCAAAATGGAAATCAAAGATTTATAAATACAAATGGGTTAAATGGCTAGCGAGTTAAATCAGTTGAATGAACAAAGGTCTAAGAAACTTTTTTCTAAAGCCTGGGTGAATCCAAGAGATAAATTGAGTGCAGTGATATTGAAAAAGTGGTAACTAAACCGAGCAACCAGAATTTTTTTAAATAAATGATGATTTTTAGGTGGATCCAAGAATAAGAAGAAGGATAAAACTCTTCTCTTAAGGATATGATAAAGAATTTGAATCGTGTTAGAATTTCATTCATGCAATGAACTGACACATCACGATGGAAAACCAAAATGGCAATCAAATATCTGCAAATACAAACTAGTAGAATGGCTAGTGAGTTAAATCAGTTGAATGCACAAGGGTCTAGGAAACTTTGTTCTAAACCCTGGGTGAATCATGTTGGGAATTTAATTATAGCGCAAGAACACGGTTGTCGATAAGATAGTGTGCAAGCACAGTTCGTTCCAAAGGGACTCCGGAATTGAAATTTTTAGTTTTTAATTAATTGATGTGCTGATAACAAAAACAATGATTCTTTTTAGTGAAATAAAGTAAATAAATAAAAAGATAAAATATCAACTCAAATTAATTAACCAGGAAGAGGAGGTCTAGGGTTTCGGATTCCACTATTTCAGATGTTTACAAAATTAACAATTTATTATCTTAAATACTTACTTTCAAATACTAAAAACAGTTTCGAACCCAATCTCATGTTTTGAAAGATAAAACGTTTAAAATTCATAATATTACAACTTTCGTCATTTTTCAAAAGTCTAATTTTCCTTCGCTTATCAAATATCAATAGTCGAAAACTACCCAGGACAATTAAAACAAAGCTTATAAGAAGAGAAAATTATTAGTCAATAATAGCTCAATAATTGAGTAATATTGTCTAAGAAATAAATACTAATTATCACACATCAAAAATAGTTTCCTCATACACCCTAGATAAGAATATTAGCCACACATAAAGAAAAAGAATATAAGAAAAGGCACTGGATTCATTAATTAAAAGTGTTTGCAAAGAAGAACTAACCAAATGAGTCGCAGAAAGAATAAAATGAATTAATGAGTAAATGACTCACTGAGGGTGCAGTTGGGAAAGGACAATTCTTCTGTGTATTATAGCCCAATTCTATTGTTGATACAATTGAAGAAACTGTCACTGAAACTCTTGATTTTTGAAAGAATAGATAACAGAATCAGCGACAGCCTCCTCTTTTAACAACAATTTTTTCAACCTTTGTGATGGTTTCTTCAACCTCTATCTTTTCACAGCGGTTTCTTCAACCTTTGTAACAGTTTTTTCAACCTGATCAAGAACCCTAGTTTTATAAGTTGATTTTTTTTCCTGATTCTTCTCGATCCTGGCTAACAACCATCCTCCCCATAAACCTTTTGTATCGACTTGTTTATATAAAAACACATCAATCAGCTCGAATATCTTCTCCAAATCCTCGACAATAAAGTTGTTTCAATAAGAAAAATCTCTAGAATATTATTTTCATGATTTTCTTTCTCGGTCTTATTTTCTTCCCTTTCTTACGCTGATTTACTCTAACTTGAATATGTTGTTGCCTAATAAATCGTGAGATAATATCTCTTTACACAAAAATAATTTTGTTTGTTTTGAAAACAAAATCTCGAGAACAACCCATCGATCTGATTTGTTAAGTACAAAAGATATTTGCCGTATTTAAATCTTTGCAAAACTCCTCTTAGTTAGGCAAGCAAATATTCTTCTCATTAAAGTCCCAAAATATGTCTAAATTCACGTCCCAAATCTTCACAGCTCCGCAAAGATTCAAAGAGTTAATTTTCCTGCCAACTTGCATATTCAAATTGGAGAAGATGGGTGCCTTTATGGGTTTCTTGGGGGTGCCCTTATCCAACAAGAGAGTGTCTTTAACACATTTTAGCCAATTTTTCCACGATTATTATTCTTCCAAATATACCTAAAAACACTTAAAATAACATTATTAGTACAAATATCAAGTAATATCAATATAAATATGAGCTCAAATAAGACACAAAATTGTGTCTATCAAATACCCCCAAACTTATATTTTGTTAGTCCTCGATCAAATCTAATTTAAAAAATAAATCCTCATTCACTTTCACAGGCATCGCGATTGCACTTAGCGTGTGCAACAAGCCTTTAAACCCTTAGGTGTCCCTAGTGGACAAGTTTTGTCTCGTGAGGGTTTACAAGAGATATATACCCACAAAACCTTTTACTCCAAACCCTAGATACTTGTGGACGATTGAGGATAGACACTATACATATAGTTTAGTTGGCTACTAAACCCTTCAACTATAGAAATCATTACCCTATATGAATCAAGTTGTTGTACATGAGTTTGCACTCAAGGGTACTAAAATTCATATAAAAGAAAACAAAGCTCTACTCAGAAAGTCGTACAATGAACCATAATACTCAGAATTTAACAAACCACAATTACATGAATAGATTAAGAATATGGATATGGAGAAAGAAGTGTGCGCATGTTGACTAAGGTGAACGGTGTTTCCCAGAATATTTATATGAACATCGTGCCAAGATGAACCTTAATGGATTGAGATACGCACCCACTGGTCTGAATCCTAATTCTAAAATAAACTCAGGTGGTATATACAAGGGCCCCAACTGTCGATTTATTGAACATATACAATTATTATTATTATTATTATTATTATTATTATTATTATTTATTTATTTATTTTATAAAAAACGAAATTTTATTATTTAATGGAAATGCCTAGCCTGAGAAAGAGAGAGTTGCCTATATTTGTAGTTGTAGTCAAGGATAGCAATGTAATTCTGCAGCCTCGTCACAAAAGCTATCATGTCATCTCCTAATTCACCTAAGGTAGTAAAAGCGAGCACGCCTAATCCATATATGTGGCCTTCTCATTTGGTTAGGTATTTGTTCCTTTTGCGGGTTATGGCATTTGAAATGACTTGGCCCAGTGTAAAGGCCACTCTCCCGCCTCCTGTGAACGGGGACACTTCGGTAACGTCGAGGCACACATCTCGAACGTTCTCCCAATTGTACATGAGGATATCAGCTGGCCTTAAGGAAGTGTTGTACTCCGAGAGAAAGCCCAGTTTGGCTTCTTTGCGGGCAGGGACCTCTGCTTTGTAGCACATATCAGCGAGCACATCTCTGACTAATTCGTTCCTAAATTTGAGGCCCACCTCACTGGCACAGTGCATAGCATGATCCCTAAAGACGTTCATTCCCCTCCCACAACTGGTACAACACCCATCCTCTTCAAACAGAGTGATGCCAAGCCTATAACTAAGAACATCCCTAAATTGGCGAGGCCCAACAGATTGGTTAAGCCCAGCTATAGGGACAACTTTGAGATAGTCTTGGGCATGACCCATTTTGTTGCACATGATTAGATTTTTTGGAATCTAAGCGCATGCTCCTTGTCAGCAGATTACATGATAGTTCTCATAGATCCTGCGTTCTACGCTTCCTTAGGCGACGGAGACAGGAAGAACACACACATATTGATATCCAAGTGTCATTTTTTTTTTTTTGGAAATTCATTGGTCAAGTTCAATAATGGGGCTTGATCTCAATCATTCTAATTCATCCTAGCAGAAACAAGGCGATACTAGTGCCCACCAAATCACTTAGAGAAACACAAAAAGTTACAAAAATAAAAACAGAACATGATATGGTGACGACTATCATGTTATTTTTAACACTTGAGCTCTATCATTTTATTAATAGACCATTTAAATGGGCACACCAACTCCTATAGACAAGAATTTTGTTTCCATCTACCTAGAATGGTTAGTGTCATCCTGAAATATTCACGAGTTTCTAAATTTTGGAGTTTTTGGTACAACTAAATTTTTTAAATTTTTCTCCCTTACCCCCAAACTTAAATTGAACATGGTCCTCGGTATTCTAACGTTAATGAATAAAAGCAAGAACAAAGATTAATAATGATTCAAGTAAAAGATATAGGGAAGGATATTACCAGCATCATGTACCAAAAGCATATGGGTTTCCTCCCATAAAGCGCTAAGTTTAAAGTCTTTAGCCAGACCAAGAAAGGATTAGTCATAATTTACGAATCATACAACAATAATCTGAATAATTGGGGATCCTTGAAGTCAATCGAATTTGACTCACTCAGTTGACCACAATGGAATATATAAAATTGGTGGTCATTCTCATGAAAATGTGTCGATCTAAATTTTCTAAAATAATCAGATTTAGTTTCAAACATTAAAATTTGACACATTTGAAGTTGAAACACTCCCATATTTGGTGATAAAATATTGTTGGGACAAAAAAATCAATCATGGTATCATATCCTGGGTAAACCACATCAACCAGAGGATGGGTTTCTAACAACTGAACTTGTTCCTGGACATGATTAGATTCGGAAAACATTTTTTGAAGATAATCTGTTAATATTGTAGAGGCACAGACATCAAGTCCCAAGTGAGGGACCTTTATAAGAGTCAAAGGTAAAGCACGGGGAGGATGATAATCACCCCCAAACTTAGAATTTTCAGTGTCCTTGGATAGACTAGCCACAATTTCCCTAATTTCTAGATCGTCAGATTCCCGAAAATGGTCAATTGCTTCTTCTAGGTTATAATCAGGTGGTGCATCCTCACTCATATTTAAAATCTCTATGATTTTATCATCTTCGTCAGAGACTGTGGTCTTTGAATCGTTGGACTCTAAAACACTAGTCTCGGGATAAACTCGTTCCTCTAAACCATCACCGTCTTCATAAAAACAGGGAATATTTCACCGTCTACAATAATGGTATCTCTAGTTAAATCATTTTCCTATTGAATATGTAAATAATCATAAATATTATTAGGATTTGAAATAGAAACAACACTATCATCATGAGGGCTCAGGTGTCGTAAAAATTTCATGATCATTATGACTACGAATTTCTAATTCTTCATCAATATTATCCTCATCATCATAAAAATATGAAGATGATTGAACCTTATCTAAACAAATACTGTCTTCTTTTAAAACCTCGCCCTCTAAATTAGGTAAATATTTATCATTATTATCAAGGGTAAAATTGGAAACACTCTTTTGGAAGTTCGTTTTGAGCAATATTAGCAGCTAATCGTTCTTCTTCTTCAATTTCATCTAAACGTGTATTTAGTTTACTGAGGGCGGTACTTAAAGTTGCAAGTCTTTTTGTCATTTCTAAGTCACGCTTTCGTTCAGTTTCAGCAAATTGATCAAGTTTATCATTGAAATAAGCATACGAAGAATTAAGGATTTGTGAAATTTCTATGTAATGCCTAAGGGCATCTTCTAAAGATGGAGAACTAACATTTTGCTTAGTATAATATTGCTTATTTACTCGTTCGTACGACTAATGATCGTGCGAATAGTAATTGGGATCACTATGGTATGAACCATAACCTCCGGAGGGTTGGTAGTGATCCCAATACTATCCACACCATTTTGAAATTCAAATTGATAATCATTGTAGTGTCGTCATAATACCAGTTCGACATATATAATTTTATCTGTGCACGTGCAAATGCAGGTTCGACTAAAATAGGTAACCCCAGGTTACCTTAGCGAAATATACTTACAGTCAAAGACTGGTCAAAGGTATGAGGTTAAGGCTTGTGGAATTTTAGCTGGTAACTCCCATAAGGCCCAAGGCACGGGTTCAGCTTAGTTTTCCACGTATTTTTCTAAATTCGATAGTCTGATGAATGCAATTGGTGTGTGCACAATGTTTTTTTATATATGTACAAAATAAAATTAAATCTAAAAGATATACAAAAGAAATCCTAATTTACATATTTTACTTATTTACAAAACGAAAATCTAAAAAATAGAAATAAAAGAAATAAAATTGGGATTATACTAACCTTTTTTGGTAGGCAATTTTTCACAATAATTGCAAAATTACCTGCACAACACAGACAATGAGAATACCCAAGTAAAATCTAAAAGATAAAATAAAAATAAAATAAAAATCCTAAACTAATTAGCACAAAATTAAAGAAAAATTAAAATCACAACTTCTAAATTCCCCGACAGCGGCGCCAAAAACTTCCTGGGATTTTAGTTATACCGCAGGACAACGGTTGTCGATGAGACAGTGTGCAAGCACGGTTCATTCCACGGGATTTCAGAATTGCAATTTTTAGTTTTTAATTAATTGATGTGCTAATAACATAAACAATGATTTTTTTAGTGAAATAAGAGTAAATAAATATAAAGATACAAATTAATTAACCAGGAAGAGAAGGTCTAGGGTTTCGGATCCCACTATTTCTAATGTTTGCAAAATTAACAATTTATTATCTCAAATAATTACTTTCAAATACTTCAAACAGTTTCGAACCCAATCTCATGTTTTGGAAGATAAAACGTTTTAAAATCATAATATTACAATTTTTGTCATTTTTCAAAAGTCTAATTTTCCTTCGACTATTAAATATCAATAGTCGAAAACTACCCAGGACAATTAAAATAAAGTTTTATAAGGAGAGAAAATTATCAGTCAATAATAGCTCAATAATGGAGTAATATTGTCTAAGAAATAAATACTAATTATCACACATCAAAAACAGTTTCCTCCTACATCCTAGATAAGAAGATTAGCCACACAAAAAGAAAAAAAATAGAAGAAAAGACATTGGATTCATTAATTAAAAGTGTTTACAAAGAAGAACCGACCAAAGAGTTTTCCCGCCAACTTACATATTCAAATTGGAGAAGATAGGTGCCTTTATAAAAGTATTGGGGTGACTTTATCAATTTCTTGGGGGTTCCCTTATCCAATAAGAGGGCGCCTTTAAAACATTTTAGCCAATTTTTTCACAGTTATTTATTCTTCCAAAAATACCTAAAAACACTTAAAATAACATTATTAGTGCAAATATCAAGTAATAGCAATATAACTCTGAGCTCAAATAAGACATAAAATTGTGTTTATCAAATCCAAGAGAGAAATTGACTGCAGTGACATTGAGAAGTAGTAACAAAATTGAGCAACTAAAAATATATGAAATGAATAATTATTTGATGTGGAACAAGCTAAGAAGAGGGTCACATGTCTCTCACTAAGGCTGATACGGTAACAAATGACAACCCTAAAACTCGTGCGTCTACTTACATTCCTCCTCTTCGTTTTTTCGTAGGTTCGTCAATATTAAAAAGACATAACCAGATTCTGAAGCTCCAAAACTATAACTGAAACCTCTTCTGGTCTTCCCGGTCAACTTATTAAGTACTTGTATTTAGGTGATAAAAGAAGAATTACTAGTGATAATGGATAAGGAAGACCCATAGTTTTTTAGGGTGTTGAGGAAGTACAAAGCAACCATAAGTTGTACAATTATTGATATCAAGGTAATAAGCCCATTTATGTGCATGCATAGAATATTACTCGAGGAAAAGAGTATCTGCTTTAATAAGCTCTGAATATTTTGGAGTTATTTATGGTTTGGTTTAACTATTTCTCTTTTCTTACTTGTTGATGTGGTTTGTAAGCAGCGGTAAGAAGTTTGTTACTCAGACTTGTGAAGATTTAATTTTAAACCTAATTTCTAAGACTAAAAATAGCAAAACTCAAACATAGTTGATATCAAGATTAACATAATACTGAGGCTAAGATTCCACTATTTTTCAATTTTCAAAGTGATTTAATTCAATAATTATAACTATGCAATTCATGCATTCAATTTGATTCTAAAATATTATAATAAGTAGATTTCCAGAATAGAATTGTAAATGGAAAGCATGGAATATAAAAACCCTAGGCTAAGCATGTACCATCAAAAGAAATCACAATTGCTTAACAAAAATCATTAAATCAACTTTTAACCAAGGCAAATAATCATTAAAAATTTGTAAAAATTAAATAAATAAGAATATACCAATTTTTATTGGAAAAATAGCTTCATCTATCGCCTGAGCAATGGGGTTTAGCTCCTCATGTTGGAAACACGCTCAAAATATATATTCATTGGTCAAAAGTTTTTACAAAAGGTGAAAATATAATAAAACAGAGATTTGCAACGACGTATGGGTTTTGCAGAAGTTTTTCTTTCTGTTGCTAAAAGATTTGATTATGAAAGGTATCTGTGACTATTCTTTCGTGTGGTAAAAACAAAGGTCACAGTTCTGTAAAGGTTTTTTTGTGTTGTTTCTTCTTCTTTTCCTCGGTCGTCAACAAATAGCTTTTCTCCTTGAAATATTTTTTCTTCTCGGCCCTCCGTTAGCTTCTCCAAACTCTCGATAACTCCTCTTTTGATTCCAACAACCTCTATTTATACATGATAGGCGTTTTATTTATACATTTTTATCGCCTAATTTATATTTTGTTAGTACTTATGATTATATTAATTTACCATTTTATTGTTTTAATAGGTGGTCACATAAAATCCAAAACTATAAATTAAATATGATTAAAACAGGTGTTAATTGACGTTTGCGACGAAATGTAACCGAATAATGCTCATGGCAAAAAGAGAAGTATTGGTTGTTGGGTATTGGCTGACGCATGTGGAGTTTAGGCTAGGATAGTTTGGCTGTTGGGTGATTAAGAAAAGTGTCTGTACGGTCAGACATAAGAGAATAGGGTGTTGACCAACTACAAGAACAACACGTGAAGTAGAGGCATCTTTTGGGCGTAAATCAACTGAGACCTGGGATATCTTTTGTGCATCATTTGGATTTGTGCGTAAAGCAATCGGAGGTTAACAGCCAAGAGAGGCATAGCTAGACCTAGGGTATGCTAGCTAAAATTCAAGAAGGAAAGTACGGTTGAGAGAAAGAAAAGTAAAAAGGGGACAAGCCCATGTGATAAGAGAGAAGTGAGAAGACTAGGTGTAGGCGTTAGGTGTTGTTGGCAAGATGAAAGAAAAAAATAAGAAGATGGCGTGACTTCTTGGTGTTGGTAGTGTGTAAAGTGAAGGTGGAAGAGATAGGTGCTAGAGAGGGAGTAGGACAACACGTGAAATTGTGAGTGAATAGAGAAGAGAGTACAGGCGTAAGAGTGAATGTGACGTGAAGGCTAGGGTGCAGTTGAGGTATGTACGTTGTTGATGGGCTAGTAAAGGTGAATGTGACTTGAGGAGAGTAGGCATAGGCTGGTGGGTGCGTCACTTGGTGTACTTATTTTCCTTTGTTGCTGCTGATTGAAAGTGTAAAGGCGTAAGACAAAACGGAAAAAAGAATAGATGGGATTCAACTTTTGTTAGTTTGTGTAACAAAAGAAAAGAAAGCCTAGACTTGGAGTACATATGCACGTGTGCGAGAGTATAGGAATGGAGCCCACATGAAGAAAGACTTGACTGCTAGGAAACAATGCCTAGGTTAAACACGTGAAGTGGGGGCTATAAATACGAAAAGAAAAAGATTGAAAAGGGGGCGGAAGTGTACAGAGAGTTTGGTTTTTTAACTTCCTATTAGCTTTTCTTTGGTGGAGACGTCAGGTGGGATTTGAAGCGTACAGGAGAGGACGATGGTACTGTATAGTGAGGACGAAAACAACGCTGTCTCGCTTTGTCTTGGTTTAATTTTCTACTCTTCTCTTCAATTATTTTTATGGATTTTGAGAAACCCATCTCTATGTTCTAATTAATTTGTAACTAGGGTTTAATGTTGAAACCACTTATAGTTTTAGATCAATTAAATAAAATATTTGATATAGACCATTATGATTTGAATAGATTAAATTCATGACTTTAAACAATTGTATTGTCGTTTATGGTGCATGCTTGGCCTATGGTTTTGATGTTCCATGTTTCTGGTATACAGTTGTTATTCTAAAAATATATTTGTCTACTTATTTGATATTTCATGCTTGGGTTAAATCCTTTGATGGGGTATGCTTAGAATAGTCAGGTATTATTTGTGGACCTAAAATTAGTTTCGTACAATTTTCTCGCTAGCGCAATTTTATGGTGTATGCTTGAGACTAGGGCTTTTTGATGCATCATGTTTAGGGCGTCCCAGCGATATTTGCGACTCTAAATATTCATGAATTAAATAGTGGTGGATACTGAAAAACCCTGGTTACCGACTCTCTCTACTCGGTTACATTTTATTAGTTTAGTTAGTTTATTATTTTATTTATTAATATAAAAAATCACAAAAATATTCCTCTTAGTTAGTTTATTAGAGATATTAATTGCAGTATTTCCCCGCTCTCTGTGGGTTCGACCCGTACTTGCCGTTGTCTACTAGTTAGACGCCGTGCGATTGCGGTTATTTTATTGGGTAATCCCAAATCACATCAATACACCACAGCAACCTCTAGGGCAAGAAATCTTCGCAATAAATCTTATTATTTTGTTTGCAAAAGTTACCATATTTTCTTTCTATCTGTTCTTTCTCACGCATCAGAAGTGTTCAATAATTTCCAAATCTCTCAACAACATAGCATAAAATCCACAGGGAGAATATCTTCTCGTATACTGCACGTAACTACTAAAAATAGAACCAAAAGAATCCCGAGAGTATTTCATTCTCTGTTTTTTGTCGAGATATGATGATAAACTTCTTTCCATTAGAATAAAAACCCATTGCCAACCCTGTTTAGTCATAACATGCCCAAACAAATCCAACCCAATGATAGTCAACAAGTAAATCGCATTACATCCTCTGCCAGATAACTTTGCAGCTTCAAATATTTGTTTCCCCCTTTTCAGTTTTGAAACGAGAAGGAGTGGGTGCCTTTAACCAAAAGGTGGGTGCCTTTAGTGATTTTCTGGGTGCCTTTAACATATTTTATGTCGTTTTTCCATGATTGTTTATTCTTCCAAAAATACCTACAAACACTACAGAATAGTAATATTAGTACAGAAATTTAAGAAAAACAATATAAATATGAGAACAATTAAGACACAAAAACGTGTCTATCACTTGTTTCTTGATATCGGTTATCAATGATGGGATCATCCGATCAGGGTTGGTATCGCTCGAAGAAAAAAAACAAGTGTTAATGATTTTACAAAGAAAAAAACTATGCATAGTCATGATACCATGAAGATTGATCTAAGTTTACTACGACAACCTGGTAAAATGGGTGATAACCCATCCATTAAACTTCCCGATGACCTATATAATGAAGTTATTGATGAGTGGAAGTATAGCCTTATTGGCGAACTACATTTTCAAAAGATTAAATTTGAAGATATATCCATTGTTAACCATCTGAATAAAAGGGGCTGTGTTATTGCAGCAACGGAATGTTGCTTCTGCAACTCAAGTGAGGAACATGTTAACCACTTATTGATGCACTCTCCATTAATGGTGGCTAAGTCATATTCTTACACTCTGTGTACATTGTCTTTAGATTATGTTATGTTAGATAACTGTAACGATACACGTGTATAACTGTGAGTGGTTAGTGTTTTTCCTTCTGTTAGAGAGTGATTATATATACTCTTATTGTTTGTGTCCTATGTAAGAGAGATTGTCATTTTCATTTCTAATTTTAAATATGTTACTATCTTGGTACCAGGGGATCTCTCGGTCCAATTTTCTTCCGCTAATGGAATCTTCATTCTTCTCAGAGATATCTAATTTTCTCTTCATTAACTTCTATTAGCTCATTTTCTCATCTTCTTTTTGTTCAATTTTCTTATGAGTTAATCTTCTCTGAGATCTACTTTCATTTTTCTTATCAACAATGGCTAATCAAAGATCAATTACACAAATTCCTTTTAATCAACTAATCAACATCATTCCTTTCAAACTAAAGGAGGATAATTACCTCACATAGAAAACTTTAGTTTTTGTTCAACAAATTTTGTATCACTGGTTATCTTGATGGATCTAATGAATGTCTGAGGAATTTACTTCTAGGCACAATCAGAACAATGATATTGTCAATCCAGCATACACGGCCTGGCGTGATAGTGATTATATATACTCTTATTATTTGTGTCCTATGTAAGAGAAATTGTCATTTTCATTTCTAATTCTAAATATGTTACTCTCTTGGTACCAGGGGATCTCTCGGTCCAATTTTCTTCCGCTAATGGAATCTTCATTCTTCTCAGAGATATCCAATTTTCTCTTCATTAACTTCTATTAGCTCATTTTCTCATCTTCTTTTTGTTCAATTTTCTTATGAGTTAATCTTCTCTGAGATCTACTTTCACTTTTCTTATCAAAAATGGCTAATCAAAGATCAATTACACAAATTCCTTTTAATCAACTAATCAACATCATTCCTTTCAAACTAAAGGAGGATAATTACCTCACATGGAAATCTTTAGTTCTTGGTTTGTTCAAGAAATTTTGTATCACTGGTTATCTTGATGGATCTACTGAATGTCTAGAGGAATTTACTTCTAGGCACAATCAGAACAATGATATTGTCAATCCAGCATACACGAACTGGCATGATAAAGATTCCGCTATTATTCTTCTTATCAACTCAACAATCTCAGATTTTGTGATTCCTTATGTTGTTGGTGCTAATTCAGCTTCTGAACTTTGGGATAACATTGAAGCTTGCTTTTCTCAGGCTTTCGCTAATCACTCGATTCAATTAAGGACGAAGTTGCAATCGTTAAGTAATAGTTCAATTATCTCATATCTTAATGAAATTAAGAAATTAATTGATGTTTTAGTTGTTGTTGGTTTTATTGTTAGTGATTATGAGTATGTTGTTTCCGTATTATCTGGTTTATCTTCTGCATATGATTTTTTTTCTACCTCCAATCGCATTAGAAATCCACCTGTTACTTGTGTTGAACTTCACAATCTGTTGTGAAGTAAGGAACTTGTTATTAATGCTAGATCTGCTTCAATTGTCATTGAATCTGAGAATAAGGCTTTCTTCACTCAGTATAGATATCACTATCTGCTCATAACTACAGATTTTTTTTTCTATCATGAGAGGAGGTCATAGTCCTAACTATAGAGGCAATCGACCTTTTTATCCTTTATCTAGAGGTGGATATCCTACTTCTATGCAAAGACCAACATCTAGTGTCATATATGTTCCTCCACCTCCATCTTTCTCATGACAAGCAACAATGCCAAATATATAATAAACCTGGTCATCTAGCACCAGATTGTGTCAATAGGTTTAACTTTTCTTATCAAGGAAGGACTCCACCATCAAATATTCAAGTTATGCTTGCTGCAACTATTATTTTTGGTGAAAACCCCTGGTATGCAGATAGTGGAGCGTACCAACATATTTCTCATGATGCACATCCATTGGAAGACTACACCTCCTATGATTGCTATGAATATATACAAACTTCTAATGGTGAAGGTATGTCTATCTCACATATTGGTAATATTCTAATACAAACTCCTGCTAAACTATTTACTCTTGATCACATTCTACATGTTTCTAAGGCTTCCAAAAAACTCATATATGTTCACAAGTTCACTACATATAACAATTGCACTGTAACCTTCTCTTTTGTTGGTTATACTGTGCAGGATCTTCACAGTGGGAAGATTCTACTGCAGGGACCACATGAAAATGGCCTCTACCCAATTCACTTCACTTCTAAACTTTCAAGATCTTCAGTTAGTCAATATTTCACCTCAAGTTTGGCACTATAGGCTTGCTCATCCATCCTTTCAAGTTCTGCAGAAAGCGTGTACTTCAATTTCTGACAAGAATGTAGTAAAGTCACCAATCTTTTGTGATTGTTGTCAATTACGAAAATCACATAAACTTTCTTTCAATTTGTCTTATATCTTTACATCTAGGCCTTTGCAACTGTTGAATATGGATCTTTGGGGTCCATCTCCAATTCCATCAAATAGTAATTATCTCTATTATGTAAACACTATTGATGATTACACTAAGTTTTGTTGGATGTTTCTCTTTATGAAAAATATGAATTTAAATTTGTGTTCTTCAATTTTAAAGTTCAAATTGAAAATGAATTATGCTTCAAGATCGTCACAATTAGAACTGATGGAAGGGGTGAGTCCATAAACTCTGAGATTGTACACTTTATTGTTTCTCATGGTATCAAACATGAGCTTACTTGTCCACACACCAGTGATAAGCGAAGGTGTTGCAGAGGATAAACATAGACACATCTTGGACATAGAAAGAACTTTTCTCATTTAGGACAACCTTCATGAATCCTATTGGGTGGATTCTTTACTCACTACTAATTACATTATAAATGGATTACTTGTCAAGTCTACTCACTTTATCTCTTCTTTTGAAATGTTGTTTCATAGGAAACCTGACTACACTAGTCTTAGAAGCTTTGGTTGTTCTTGTTTCCCATGGATAATGCCCTATATTACACATAAACTTGCTCCTAGGTCTGTGCACTGTGTGTTTCTGGGTTATAGTGTTAAAAAAAAAAAAGGTTACAGGTGCCTAGAACCAACTTCTAGCAGAGTTTACGTTTCAAGACATGACACATTTAATGAGCTTGTCTTTTTATTTAACTTTTATATCTCATCTAGTTTTTACTTACATTTCTCTTACCAAGATTTGTTTCATTCTGAGAAGTCCTTATCTGAGGTTTCTATAGCTACATCTTCAGCTATTTCTACTATTTGTACACCTGCACCTGCTACTGATATTCTTATTGTTGACCAAGCCCATGTATCTGTTATGGTTTCAAATGAGCATTTGATGCAAACTAGGGATAAGTCAGGCATTTTCAAGCCTAAATCATACTTTCCCTCTAAACATCTTTTACCTTATGCTCTTTTTTGCAATGCTCTTCCTATCACTCCTACATGTTTCTCTATGGAAAACAAAGATCCAAAATGGAGAACATTCATGGAAATGAGTACACTGCTTTTATATCTAATGAAACTTGGTTAAAGGTACCACCATCTGCTACTCATGTAGTTGGGTGCAAATGGGTGTTCAGGATCAAACAAAATGTTGATGGTTCTATGGAGAGATACAAGGCTAGACTAGTTGCCAAGGGGTTCCATCAACAAGCCAGATTGGACTATAATGAAACATTTAATCAAGTGGCCAAGCATACAACAATCAGACTTATTCTTGCACTTGCAGTGCAATTTAATTGGAAGATAACTCAATTGGATGTCAGTAATGCATTTTTGCATGGAAAGTTAGATGAAGAAGTGTATATGACTCAGCTTCCTCGCTTTGTGGACCCTGACCATCCAGATTTTGTATGTAATTTGAACAAGTCACTTTATGGGCTCAAGCAAGAACAAAGAGCATGGTATGCAAAGCTTAACTCTATCTTCTTTCATTAGGATTTCATCCTTCTTCTGCAGATACATCCATATTTGTTCAATCTTCTGGAAAATATACCACCATTGTTTTAGTGTATGTGGATGATATTATTCTTACTAGAAACTATGTTTCCCATTGTACTTCTATCTTAACTACTTTAAGTGCAGAATTTCCTATAAAGGATTTGGGTGCTCTTCACTTCTTCTTGGGGCTTGAAGTAAAAAGAAATGAGATTGGTCTCTTTATGTGGCGAACCAAGTATGCTTTGGATCTTTTTGCAAAACACAATATGGTTGGAGCCAAACCATGTTTTTCTCCTGCTTTTGCAACAACTAAGTTGAGTGCTTCTGATGGTGTTCTCTTATAGGATCCAACTGAGTACAGATCTCTGGTGGGTGCCTTGCAATACTTGAGATGGACTAGGCCTGGGATTTGTTTTTCAGTTAGTCAAGTATGTCAGTTTATGCACAGTCGTACTAGTGCTCATTGATTGCAGCCAAAATAATTCTGAGGTATATTAAAGGCTTTTTGGATTATGGTCTTTTTTTTCTCCAAGGGATTACAAGTTGTTCAAGGGTTTAGTGATGCAGACTGGGAAGGTTCTCATGATGATAGACGGTCCTATACTGGCTATTTATTTTCTTTGGCAACAACCCCATTTCATGGCTCAGGCAGCTGCTGAAATTGTGTGGTTATGTCAGTAGTTAAAGGATTTGAAGATTTTTCTACCTGCTCCTCCAAGTTTATCTTGTGAAAATAGTGGCTCTCTGTCTGTTGCATCCAATCATGCGTTTCATAGTAATATGAAACATATGGCTTTATATTTTCATTTTGTCAGGGAGTTGGTTCAAGCCAAAAGTCTCAAATTTTCTTACATTCCTACACTTGATCAAATTGCGGATATTTTCACTAAAGGAAACATGGCCCAAGATTTAGTCTTCTGCAGGGAAAGCTGTGTGTGCTTGGCTTAAGCTCTTTCTTGCAGCAGCACAGCTTGAGGGGGCGTAATGGTGGTTAAGTCATATTTTTAGATTGTGTACACTGTCTTTAGATTTTGTTATGTTAGTTAGTTGTAACCACACATATGTATAACTGTGAGTGGCTAATGTGCTTTCCTTTTGTTAGAGAGTGACTATATATACTCCTTTTATCTGTATCCCATGTAAGAAAGATTGTCAGTTTTATTTCTAATTCTAAATTTGTTACTATCTTCCATACTGTCATCTCAAGGATGGACACATCTTGGGTGTACAAAGCTACTTATGCAGTTTGAAAATTGGAAGGCATGCAAAGGGAAAAAACGGACAAATAAACTATGGCTGATTCTTCCATTCGCAATGATATGTGCTTTATGGGTCGAACTCAATAGTAGAGTAATGGCGAAATTGAGAAGAATAGAGAAAATCACAATCACATTAGAAATTAAGAGGATCCTTTATCAATGGGGATCACTAAATAACTGGTTCATTTCTGTGACTTTTGGGGAATTGGTCACAAGTTGGGAGGATTTTTAGATTGTAATTAACCTTGGTGAATCATTTGCTCGTTATCTTATTTTCAGGTTGTATTTTTTTTCTATCAATAAAATTTGAAACCTGATTTAGGGGCTCCCACATTTGTAGAGGGGCTCCTCATATAAGACGAAATAGAGACATTTGAAGTAAAATTCAAAAACCCCTTATCCATAATATTTTCATAATGGCTAAACTACCTCTGATTAGTTAGTATTAGTAAAACTAATTAGCTAATAGATTAGGCTAAACATAATTAATCTTAAATAATCTTATACTTAATGAAATCAAATCAAATTTTTTATCTTTTTGATTTGGTGGGAAGAAAAATTAGAAGAAATGTAAGATAATTTTGTAAGATTTTCTTAAAAACCCTAGATTTTGATTCAATCAACTAGAGTAGTGAGGTATACATCTAACTTAAACTCTTGGTCTTTTAATGGCTCAAATTTGATGAAATTACGTTATAAAAGATGATTTTTTTTATTCAGAGAAATCTACGGTTGGGTTTTCATGTCGAAAACCCAACCGTAAAAGTCATTTACGGTTGGGTGTTCTTCCCAACCCAACCGTAACCGTTAGTTCAGGATGAACTCCAAATTGTAACATTTTTACGGTTGGGTTTTAGCATCGGATCCAACCGTAACTAATCTTCAAACCCAAACATAAAATTAGATGAATATATTTGAAGATTTTTTCATTTCTATCTTGTAGAGAATTGAAAGACGAATCCAACCCCAAAAAAATGAGGTCAATCGGACATCGTATGAGGGAGTTATGATCAAAACGATGAAATACAAAAAAGATTCCAGGAAGAATTACGGTTGGGTTCGACCCAATAAACCCAACCGTAAATCTGACACAAAAATGAAGCCCAAAATGCCCAGATTTACGGTTGGGTTTATTGGGTCGAACCCAACCGTAATTCTTCCTGGATTTTTTTTTATTTCATCGTATTGATCATAACTCCCTCATACGATGTCCGATTGACCTCATTTTTTTGGGTTGGCTTCGTCTTTCAATTCTCTACAAGATAGGAAAAGGTATCCTTCTAAGTTTCAAAACTTCCCCAAGCATTCAAGGCCCTTTCTAAGCTGCCGCTCCTATCTATGAATTGTAAACTCTAAGCTTAGTTACCTGCATCGAACAGTGTAGTAATAACTCGTTGGTCTACCTCAATCTTTTCTCTCCTTCATGAACGTCATCAGTAGCTGTGAGGTCGCTGTCAACTGAAGAACGAGATCTAGAACGCGGTCCAAAAACCCATCAACCGGAAAGGTTAAAAAAGAAGACATCAGCATACTCCAATTTGGCGTACGCCGCGTACCCACTTATCCACCTCCACTGATGGAGCCTAAACCTAAAGGTTTTTATTTGCTACAAACATGAACTATTGATGCCAATTTTTTCTTGGTTGAGTTGAGTTTTCCATTTATACTTTCCGTGACAAATTCACTACAATAAACTTAAAACGCCATATTTATCTATCTACCAATGCTTCAGAAAAAAAAAAAAAAAAAAAAAAACGCCATCTCTTCTAGTATACCATTTCCAAAGCAACCTATTACAGATATGAATATGACAAGATCTGATCTAATATTTGGACTTTTACAACAAACAACAACTCTTACCCATACTGTTGTTCCCACTATGCCATTGAATAGGACGATTACTCACCTGCCACGGATTCGCAGCAGCAACCTTAACCTGACCTGTTCGATACTTTATTACCCTGCATACATCACATTTTTTGAATTGTTAAATGCAGGCAGTTGGAAATCACAAAAGAAAACAAACGACGGATTTTCTTTTTTCAATCCACCAAAAATATGAAATCTAAATCTGATTAAAATCAAAGAAAGAGCGATACAGAGAAAATCGCTGTAGTTCTTGGACATTCAAAGCAGTGTAAAATATACATGGTCATCACTCATCAAGCATTTTATCATTCAAAACCCTACATAAAACTTGAACTTAATAAAGCCATAAAACTATATCTACCCCATGACATTCCCACACATTAGACTACTATAAGCTTCTTCATAACTACTTGGTAACTTCACTTCGTTATCAGATGATGAAGCAAAAGAAACAGAAGACCCACTCTGGTTGACTGCTTCACTTTCACCAAAAACCTTGGCAATCCTCTCAGTAGGAACAAGTGGGAGAAAAGATGAAATCGCAAACCCTTTCTCAACCGAGTAACTCACTGTTTGATTGTATTTCTCTGACCAATAAGCAGCTGTAGGTACCATAACATGAGCCACTTGGTAAAACAATGGCAAGGTGTTCAGTTTACGCCAAGCCGTTACTGCGTACTGCTCAGCAACTGGTTCATACTTTGTGTACATTTCTTTCGCTGTAGGTTCATAAGTTGTGTAAAGATTCTTCACTATAGCCTTCCCTGTATCAATCAAACCACTTTGTTGTACCTCCAAAGCTACAGCTCGTGCCACTCTTGGTGCCTTTTGAGCAGCTGTATAAGCTTGGGTAGTCGCTTCTTTCACGAGATTGGGCACATGACGGTCTAATTCCCTAATTGAATCATCTACCTGTAAATAAACATTAAACAATAATCAACGGCAAAATTGGGTCATGAGAGGGAAGAATGTGAGTGGGGAGACACTAAGTAATAGTTAATTAACTATATAGTACAGGTATTGACTTCAAGAAACAAATAGCATATTAAGTTGAACCTTAGCATCTAAAATATTTTAATCAATCTGATTCTGTAAAACAGTACAAACATTGGGTTTCTACAATGGTTTCGATCTGAGTCCAAAGTGTTCCAGAGTTCTCCCATAAATGTGACAATCGATCACAACAGATTTCCCCAAGAAATGGGAAGGAAAATTAACAGTAGTAAGAGAGTGTATGCTGAATATAACATGACAGTAACTGGTTTCCTTCTGAATCTGATGTCATTGGCAGAGTTCTCCAATAAATGGGACATTCTACCAATAAATTTACCTAAGGATTGAAAAGCAAAACCCTAAAGTAAGCAATGAATGATTCATAAAGGAGCAAATTCAATGAATAAAAAAACATAACAGAACATCCAATAACAACATTTGACAGTAAAAATATTGCAAAATCAAGAAGCACCGCAATTCATCAAGAACTAGCACAGTAACTAAAAGTACAAATTCAATTAATCAAGGAAATTCAATGTAATTCGCCAAAATCAAAATTGAAAAAACCTGACTTAAATAAAACTACGCAAGAAACATTGTAAACATGGATATTCATCACTTGTAAAAATTAACCTTAAAGCCTGAAATTATACCTTACGATCAACGAATTTGAGGAGTTCAAAAGGAACATCGTGAAATTTCTCATAGACTGGACCAATAACAGTCTTTACAGTATCTTCGACCGTCTGCACACCAGGTTTTAAAGGACCAGAATTATCTTTAGCGTAATCATAAACACTTGCAAAACACACAATCACATGAAGAACTGCAACTTGTATAAAATCAAGATACTTCAGCTTCTGGTGTTCATATACTTGATTAGTATTAGTACTCTGAAATCAACAAAATCAACAAAATATCTGTATCAGTAATTATAAGAGTGATTATGAATGATCAAGAAAATCATAGATTGAGAGAAGAATTACCATGTTTACGGGCTCTGTTTCAGCCATGAGAGGATCTTTACTGTCTTCGAGGGTAAAAATGGAAGTTTTGTTCTCGGAGAGAGAGCGATTTTAGAGAGAGGAAGCAAGGAAGATGTTTAATATAGATCTGCGAAGGAAAGATTGTAGTAACCGACTCCCTCTTATAGAGGATCCGATTGTTTTTAAGTAAGAAATAAAAATTATGACGACATATGATCTGACGGTTCATCTTGCTGAGGGGAGACTGATTACATCAGATCGTGGAGATAATTCTGCAGTTGAATGTGCCATTGTTTAACTCAACCGACTGATTACATGCGACACTATATGGCAAAATCGGTATATTAAGAAGCATCTTTCTTAGAGGAAGGGAAATCAAAGTATACAAGTTAGGCTACCTAGGGCTAGTGATATTCGTTTGCTGGACAATTCTGGCCCACTCTTCTTACCAATAAGGTGAAAGTCGTGGCAGTCAAGTGGATGCAAGCAACGCCCATAATCCATCGTGCTTTTCCGGCATATCAAAGTCCTAAAGCAGCTGCAAAACTAACTGAATAAATTCAGTGAGAATTAACGTTTAGTGCCAATTCGGTTGTGCTTTGAACGCTCTAGTCCCACCAAATGAGACTATTAGCGGAGCCACCGGTAACCATTGGAGGTATTATCACCCCTTGATGCTAGTTTTTTCTAGTTAGTTTCATCAAATAAATAATAAAATTATAAATTGATATAATCATGTTAGTCTTTATCTTCTTTTTCTTTTTACTTTGGTTCTTTTTTTTTTGTTTTTTTCTTGGAATTTTGATCTTTTTGATCGATTTTAGATATCTTTTGATCTTTTTAATCGTGTTTGTTTCTTTTTTTCTTTTTTCCCAGAGATTCATCTGTTTTTCTTCTTTTTTTTTCGATTTGTTTTCATTCTAGGTTAAATGATTTTGATAAAATTATGATTCGTTTTTGGCTATACATATGTGATTGAGATCTTATTTGTTTTTATGGTTTTTTATTTATTTTTTCAGGTGGAAGTCAAGAATAATTGTGCGAGTCGTTTTTTCTATTGCGTGTTTTTAATTTAATTTTTCATTTATATAGGACATGTGTATTATATTATACATTATATTTTGTTCTAACATCTGCACTTTATTGTACACTGTATTTTTCTTCATGGCGTTGAATCGAGAGAGAAAATGATAATCTTCATTTAAATAGGTCTGTATGGTTATGAATGGTTGACTTGTTCCATGCTTTGTAGGTATGTACATAGTTGGTGCACCAGTGTAATTTTCATAAAAAATATATATGTGTGCGGCCTATGAATAGTTGATTTTGATCGATGTTTTGTAGGTATGTACGTATTGGCGCACATGTGTATTTTGCATGAAAAAGTAAGTATGTGTATGGGTATGAATGATCGATTTCATGCATGTTTTGTATGTGTGCACATATTGGTGCACCAGTGTATTTTCCATGAACAATTAGGTTTGTGTGGTTATGAATGATCGATTTCATGCATGTTTTGTAGGTGTGTACATATTGGTGCACCGATTTATTTTCCATGAAAAAGTAGGCATGTATGTGGTTATATACAGTCTATTTTGATCCATGTTTTGTAGGTGTGTAGTATTGCACCAGTGTAATCCCCATGAAAATAAATTTGTTTGTAGGTATGTACGACTTCCATGTTTTATAGGAGTGTACTTATTAGTGCACCAATATAATTCCTATAAAAAGTAGGTCTATGTGGGGGTATGAATGATTGATTTGTTCCATGTTTTGCAGGTCTGTACACAGTGGTGAACCGATGTATTTTCCATAAAAATTAGGTATGTGCGTTGGTATTAATGGTCGATTTCAAGCATATTTTTGTACGTGTGTACATATTGGTCCACCAGTGTATTTCCCATGAAAAAGTAGGTTTGAGAGTAGGTATATAATAAGTGTCTAATTTACATATTTATAGTGTCAATTCCATACTTGTTTTGATTATATTTCTTGCGTATTACCGTGTATTACTCTTGTTTATTAATTTATTTGTTTCTTTAGGTGAATCATCTTAAAATCAATGAAAATTATGTTGAAAAGAGCTAAAAAGAGAAAAGGGTTCATTCCGAAGTGAAAATAAAAAGTTTAGAGCTGAAGAATACACTTTTTGAGTGAAAATCCCGAAGCACCTACGGATAGAAAAGTCTCAAGACCTATCCGTAGAACAAGTCTAAGAAATGGACTAAGTTTCAGATCTACCTACGACTAGGAATTTATAGAAAGCTAGTCGTAGAAATGGAAGCTAACGAGAATTCTTTTAGGTTTACGACTGAGAAATTATCTCAACCCATCCGTATAAGAATCAATATTCGCAAGAAAAGTTTCAGTTTCATAGTTTCGTCTAAATCCTTAAATCCTAGTCGTAGACAAGATGAAAAGTGCTGAAACATGAATTCGAGGCCACATACAGTTAGGAAATCATTCTTAAGCTAGCCATAAATTTTTATGAAAAGATAAAAGATTTGAAATACACCATATTATATAGGACGAAGATACGAAGCCATTGCAAAAAGAAGAGGCATATCGGACATTGTATGAAGAAGTTATGGCCAAAACGATGGATGAAAGAAAAGTAAAACTCATGCTCACTTACAGCAAGGAAACACAAAAACATAACCGTAAGTGACCCTGAAATCACCCAAAAACTCTATTTTACCTACGGTTATATCGTGGGAGAATTTTCATCCGTAGGCAAAGTGTTTTATGTGTATTTGGGTTTCTCAAAAGCGAAAAACTCGGCCCCGGAAGGATTCTTAGCCCTAGATATCATGAGTACTATAAAAGGAGACTTCCAAGGAACAAGTCATTAAGAAAATACTTTGAACACTATTTTTTAGAGAGGACAATACACTTTACAACAAGGAAAATAAGGATCTAGGCTTGCAGTTGCGATTGACAATCACGATTTCTGGGCACGATTTTGCATCAATCTTGAAGAGAGTTAAAAGACAAAGCCAACGCAAAAATAATGAGGTTACCTACGACATCGAACGACGAAGTTATGGGGAAAACGAGCTTGAAATACTAGAAAATACAAAGAGAATTTCGGTTGGGAATCTCCTAACTTAAAAATCAAGTTTTCATAAGATTTTACCGAGAGTATTTTCGGATAGAAGATGATTGAATGGTCCGATCCAAACCTAAAAGTGAGTCTTGGACAAAATATAGAAGGAAATTCTACTATAAAAAGTCTTAGAGACTAATCTGAACATCATAATCAATTTTTCGATGAAAAACAAAGAGGTTACAGAAGGAATTTCTGCTAGGAACTTCACCATCGTGACCTAGCCAAACCTAGGACTTAGTCTAAGCAATATTTACTTTCTAAGTTCAGCGGGGAAGGTTACTAGAATTGCCAGCTGAACCTGGGATATATTTGGACGCAAAAGTAACTTCTATAACAAGGAAAACCCGGTCCTGAAAGGATTTTAAGCCCTATATATCATATGCATTATATAAAAAAGATTCACAAAATATTTTACACCACTTTTTAGATCTTGGAGGAGAACACAACACAAGGAGCAAAAGCTAGGGTTTCAGAACGGTCTCATTATCGTAGCGATTTATTTTTCTAGTTTCTATTATGTATATCATGAGTGTTTCTACATCCATAAGTAGATAAAAAAATAATTTATTAAGGATGAATTCTAAGTTCTAGACATGATTTGAATTATTATTTGAATCTATTTTGAAATTCTTCACATTATTATTGTTTGTTTTTACTAATATAAATATTTGTGCTTGATGATAAGTTATTAGGTGGTCAAGTAAATCAGTTTATTGATTAATCTAAATATAAGAAAGAAGAGATTTGTAATTTTCTAGCAATCCTTTAAACAAGTAGAAAAACGTGAAACCTTACAGAGGTCTTCTGTGGAGCAATCGTATGTAAAAACAACACTAGCAAGTGAACCGAGCGTACTGAGTTTAACTACTAGTATCAAGCCTAAATTCAGCGTTCAACTTAGTTACACCTTGAGAGCGTATTAATGGTGGTGGCTCATACAGATAGAATCTAGTGACTAAATGTACATGTTATCCGGTAATAAAAGTAATTTCGGGGATAGCTAAACGTACTTGCTATTCTGCGGTTGGTGATAATATGTGATTAACGACGAATAGATGAGTATACAAACTTGATGAATGTTTACTGACAAAGAAGAATTCCTTAATCATAACTCTCTCCTTATTGATTACAACTTTGATCATTTCAATTTCTTTGTTTATTTTCTTCAAAACCTAAACAAAATCCCTTTTTGTGACACTTTCAACAACTAAAACTCCTTGTTCTTCATGAGAACAAAATTGACTTCCATTATATTACTTGTTAATTGAGTCGAAATAAATCACTAATTTGCTGCATTTACGACACACATCAAAATTTGGTGTTGCTTCCGGGGAGCAGCCGATAGCGTTAGTTGTTATTTATTTTTGTTTTATTTTTTTAGTTTTCTTTTTAGTTTTTGATTTTATTTTTTGGATCTTTGATTTCGGATGTTTAATCTCTGGCATCTAAACGTTGTGATTACCCAAGGTGTGTAATTACTACTCGTTTAGGGATAATACTTCAAGAACCATCCACAAAATATATGTCGGGTGAAGACGACAATCGTAACCTAAACGGTGTTCCTCCACCACAAGAGAAAAAGTTGATAAAGTTGACATATTCATGCTTAGATTCACAACCAATGTGCATTACTCTAAATAGCCTAGTGGAGTTGAAGTCGAATCTGATTCATCATCTGCTTAAGTTCAGGGACATGCATGTGAAAACCTAAATAGACTCCTCCAACAGTTTCAAAACACGATGAAAAGGCTTAGGCAAGGAAACAACGATAGTGACAAGGCTATGATGCATGCCTTTCATTTTCATTTATAGACTTAGCAGAATAATGGTTGTATATCTTCCTCCAAGGGCTCCAGAGAGTGTTACAACATGGACTGAGAAGAAAAAGCTATTTTTAGAGAAGTACATTCATGCTTCCAAGGCGGCATCTATTCATAAAGACATAATTCGTATTCCTCAAATTACTGGGGAGTCTCTTTATAAATACTGGGAGAGGTACAATTGGTTGTTGGAAATCTTCTCACACCATAACATCACACCAACACTCATCATTTTATACTTCTATGAGGGTGTTCGTTTTGATAAAGTGATAAATTAAGTTCGTTCCACGAGACTTGTGAATATTTGTTTTAGTCCTAAATTCTAATTCTAAACTAGCAACTTTACACATAGGATGATCGCAATAATAAAGGTAACCGAGACTTTGGATTCGACCATTAACCAATTTTAAGTGAAACAATGATAATAATAATTATGCAATTCTAGCATTTAAAAGTGACTCTTATTCTTGCTAAAATAAATAGGTTCTCAAAATATTAATTGTAGATCATGAGCGTCGCACATCAAAAACTCTAAGCGCATGAACCATCAAATAAAATAACAATCAATTAAGAGAAAGCATGGCAATTATAACCCAATACAACAGTCAAAAAAGAATTGACAAAATTATTAAATAGAAACTACCACTTAATCATGGAAAAATGGCTTCCTCCGTCGCCTCAGTAATTGGAATTTAGATCCTCATGTTAAACACTCTCTCAATAAATTTGTACAAAGCTCAAAGTGTTTAAGAAGAAAAGAAAAGAAAAAAGAATAGCGGACAGAAAATTGCTAAGGCTTAAATCTGTTGCAAGCTAGAAATTATCATGGTTCTCTTAAAGTGTTCTTCTCTCGCTGAAAGAACAGAAAAGATCAGTGTTAATTAGCGACTTTTCTCTGGCGTTGTTGAAGAGAAGAAAAAGATGATGGTCCTCTTTGCAACTGTCTTCTGCTGACGTATCTTATTCTTCTTCTTCCTCGCTGAATTTGCATAGAACTTTTAAACTTATTTTTTTCTTCAATTTTGGTCTCTCTCAACTATGTGGTTTGTTCTTTTATGACTCCTATTGATACTACACCAGTACCTTACCCAAATATACTCTCTAATCTTATAGATATCTTTTGATTTAAGGAAATAATCTAGGAATATTTTTTATTTCTTTAAACATCTATTCCCGGTGATTTAGTTTCCCTTTATTTATCCCAAACGGTATTAATATGGAAGGAATAATATCATGCAAAAATATGGAGGAATACCACCAAGTTTCCCGAGATATTTTTTTCCTCCCTATTTTAGTGGAAATCAACTATTTGCGAGATTATTTGGTTTTTTGAGTTTCCAAAACTTTTACAAACTCCTATTAATAAGGCAAGAATATTGCCTTAAAACCTTCAAAATATCCTCTAAATCCCGTAAAAAAAAATCTCATTTAAAGGAATTTTCCTGCCAAAATATATTTTTGAATTTGAGAAGAAAGTGGGTTCCCTTAATTCAAAACATGGGTATTTTATCAATAGGAGGTGCCTTTATCCAAAATCTAATTGTTTTTATCAATTTTAATCCAAATGTTCCACAATAGCCAATACACCTAAGAATTAAGAAAATAACAATATTAGTACAAAAACTTAGTATTAACAATATAAAAATGAGATCAAATAAGACACAAATATTTGTCTATTAGAAGGGTGGCTTCCAGAACATGGGAACTTGATTGATGAAACCACATGTGGTACACTTAGTGAGAAAACTATCTCACAGACAACTAATTTGATTGAAAGTATGGCTTCAAATGCTTAACAGTTTTAAACAAGATTCGAATCAAGAGTCAGAAGAGTCGGTGAGATGAGAGGTTTTTCACACGTAGAGCAAGATATGGGTAATGTGGAAAATATAGTACAACGTATATATTATGCAATTATTCCTACATATTAAGAATAACCTAAGGTAAATGTTTTTTTTTTCTAAAATCATAGGCTAAGGTATGATTCCTATTCTAATACTTACAGTCCAGGTTAGAGGGATCATCCAAATTTTAGTTACGCTAATAAGAAGACTGCAATTATGAATCCTATTGTTAGGCGACATAATGGTTTCAACAACCACAGTTCTAACTACAACCGCAACTGCAACCTCATATGCAAGACTCTAAGCTCCACACGATTATTTCCATATTCTAACAAAGTCAAAATAAGCCGATCAAAATCAGTCGAAAACCAATAATATTATTAGAGATCTAAAAACTCAAATAGGACAATTGGCTACAAAGGTGAATAAGATAAAAGTACAAGCATCAACAAAGTTGCCATCACAGCCTTTTGTGAATCTAAGAGAGAATGTTAGTGCAATAACTTTGAGGACTGGGAGGCAACTAGAAGAGCCAAATCAACATGAAAAGTTAGTGGTGATATAGACAAAGAAGAGGAGGACGAAACCATGCCTAAGGAAAACCCAACCCCAATCGGCCAACCTAAGAACACAATTCCCAATTTTACTATTCCACCATATTTTCCTAGTCGTTTTCCCCAGTAAAATAAAGAAGCTCAAGACAAGAAGATCATGTATATCTTCAAGAAATTTTAAATAAATATTCCATTTATTGAGGCCAACATATCGGTATCCAGGTATGCCAAGTTTCCAAAGGATTTTGGTACAAAAGAGGATAGATTGATTTAAACCCATTCATATATAAAAACTCCATAGGAAGTTCTCTCAAAATGTCAAGAGTAAAACGCATTGCAACTTAACTAATTGTATAGATTTGTAGGTTTAATTCGGTTATTATCTAAATTTGAAGAGTAAATTAAGATCATGTACCGATGCTTGCGATTTTTTGATTTTTTCACGGATAAAAAATAATAATTACTCAATTTTGAGTTCAAAGTAAAAAATAAGACTACTTTGTCTGATTCAGAACTTGATTCAAATCACTACTACTAACTAACACCTAAAAGTTGAACTTAAAGACGATATAACTTCACAAGGGAGAATTTTTTTGTTGTCGAGAAAGAAGAATAATCAAAGATAAGTGTTGAAGAGGGAAGAGAGAACTAACACTTTTTTTATTTCTCAAAATCTCTGATTTCCAAGAAACTATAAACAAAATAAGTAAATAACTACGGTTAAGAAATAACGCATAAAGAAGGGAGAAACTAAAACCTAAATTTAAACTTAAAATTTGAACTTAGAAACGATATAATTTGATAAGGGAGCCTTTTTTTTCTTGTTGAAAAAAGAGGAACAATAAAAGATAAGTGTTGAAAAGGAAAGAGAGAACTAACGTTTTTTTTTTCCAAATTTCCGATTTTCAAGAAATTATAAACAAAATAAATTAATAACTACGATTAAGAAATAACACATAAAGAAGGGAGGAATAGGTTATTAAGGGTGGAAAAGGTCGCATTCCATGTTGTTGCCAATAAATGACTCAATCTATAAAGGAACGGATAGCTAAAGAGCCTAGAAAATAACTATATAATACAGAATTTTTGGCTATGAGAGCGCGTGAAACAATTTGTGTGTGCTAACCAACTTTAGCAAGAACGCATACACTACCTCCAGAGCGTAGTAAAACACAGTTGCCTATCATATGAAATTATGAAGTACAAAGACATAGTTTGCATAAAAGTTCTTAATTAACACATTCTTTCTCAACTTTCCAAAAAAAATAAATCTAGGTTGTTCAAGATCGTATAGTTATTGCCAAATTCATCATACTGGCAAGAATGACCCCAGGTTTGATTCACTTTTCTATTTTTCGTATAACAAAAATGCCATTATTATTTATTAAGTAACTCATTTACTCTTTTTATTCATTGACACATTTATTTATTAGTAAGTGTAACATAACTGATGTGTTTTTGAAATAGTGGTAAAAGATTCGATACTCAGACTTGTAAAGATTTGATTTCTAAAGCTAATTTTTAATACTAAAAATATTGAAAATTAAAGTAGAATTGATTTCATATTATGGAAAGAACTGGGACTAAGGATTCCATCATTAGCCAATTTTTTAAGTGATTTAGCATTAACAATTATTTTGCAACTCATACATTCAATTGATTCTAAATATTGCCAAAGTTAGATTTTTAAAATAATAGTTGTAAATCAAAAGTATGAGACATCAATAACTCTAAACTAAGCATGACTCATCAAAATAAAACACAACTAATTGATAAAAATCATTGTTTCAATTTTAATTCAAAGCAAATAATCATAAAAGAATTATAAAAAATTAATAAGATAAAAATATACCACTTTATTATTGGAAAACTGGCTTCCTCCGTCGCCCCAGCAATAAAGTCTAGCTCTTCATGTCAAAAACTCTCTCAAAATACATGTTCGTAGCTCAAAGTGCTTAAAAGAAGAGAAATACAGAAGTAACACAGAAAACAGCTACGGTTATAAGTGTTGCTGAAAAGAGAAATTAAAACAAAGAATAAAGTACGGCTCTGGGACGCAGTAAAATATGAAAGAATAGGTGACAGAATCTGCGACGGTCTTCTCCTGTGGTATGTACTCCTTCTTCTTCTTCACCAGCGGAAATTGTTTTTTTCTCTGATTTTTTTTTCTCTCCCTCTCGATGGATTTTTCCTCGATCTCTTCCCTTTATATAGGTTTAGTAAACCCTAATAAGTTTTCCTCAACTAATAAGGATCCAAATATCCTCCCAAAACATAATAGAAGTCGTGTTTATCCTTTATTCCATAAAAATAAATCCAGTCAGCAAATAGAGTTTTCATCCATATTTTTCGACAAGAACACTACTCGTGACGTTTTAGATCTATTTTGGTTACTTTTTTATATAGATATAGCTGAGAACTCTTTTAAATCCCAAAATCTCGGTTCCAATTAAGGAAGATAACTCTTCACGCGTGAAAGATAATTTCCCGCTAATATCGGAATTTGAATCAAAAAAGGAAGGGTGCCTTTATCAACTATCTAGGTTCCTTTATCAATTTGGTGGGTGCCTTTATCACTTTTAAGCCAATTTTTCCACAAATGTTTATTTCTCAAAAATACCTACAAACACATGAAATCACACAATAAATATAAAATCGAGCACTAACAAAATAGATAATTACGGACAAATTAGACATAAAAATGTGTATCAAATACCTCCAAACTTATTATTTGCTAGTCCTCGAGCAAATCTAATCTAAAAATAAAATAACAATCCTAACTCACTTTCGCAGGAATCGCGACTACATTTAGCATATGTAATAAGCCTTTAAGCCCCTAGGTGTCCCTAGTGGACGAGTCTTGTCTCGTGAGGGTTTACAAGAGGTATACCCATAAAACCTTTATACCAAATCCTAGCTACCTTTGAATGATTGAGAGTATACACTAAACAAGCTATTTAGTTGGCATATTAAATTCTTCGGCTATGGGAATCATTACCCTATATGAGTCCAATTATTGTACACGAGTTTTTACTCAAGCATACTAAAATTCATATATAAGAAAACAAAGCTCTACTTAGATAGTTGTTCAATCCACGATACTCAGAATCTATCAAAGTACAATCACATGAAAAGATTTAGAAGATGGATATAGATAAAATGAAGTTTGCGCGTGTTGACTAAGGTGAACGGTGTTTCCCATATCTGTCTAAAGGTCAGTGCCAGGATGAATCCTAATGGATTGAGATACGCTCCCACTGGTCTTAATCCTAATACTAATATCGAATCAACTGGTATATACAAGGGTCTCAGCGATCGATTTATTGAAAATAAAACAATTATTAATGTACTGACAACATGATTGGATCAAATTGAACCCCAAGCGCATGGTCGTTATCAGCATCTTACATGATAGTTCTCATGGATCTTGCGTTCCACGCTTTCTTAGGTGACGGAGACAGGGAGAACACACACATATTGCTATCAAAGTGCCAATACTCGAATTTTTTTTTAAATAAGATAAAAATAGGGCTTGATCTCAAACATTCTATTTCATACTGGCGGCGATAAAAATTCGATATTGGTGCCCCACCAAATCACTTAGAAAAATACAAAAATTGCAAAAATAAAAACAGAAAGTGATATGGTCGAGATAGACTCCGAGATATGGTGACGACTATCATGTTATTTTTAATATCTGAACTCTGTCCTTTTATGAATATACCATTTAACTGGGCACACCAATTCCATAGAAAAATAACTAAGTTTTCATCTACCTAGAATGGTTAGTGTCATCCTGAATTGTTCACAAGCTTCTAAATTTTGGATTTTTTTTTATTGCACTTAAAAGTTTCTCCCTTACCCCCAAACTTAAATCAAACAGTGTCCTCAATGTTTCAAAATAAAGAGTAGTATCAATAGATAAGTAAAAAGAGGAATAAAGAGGTAAGTCCGAAAGATAGTACCCGGATGAAGCGTAACAATCCTTCTATGGAGAATAAGACAGAAAATAAAAACCTAAAAACAAATAATAAAAACCTACAAAAACCTACTAATGTACAAAAACAACCTTGATGGTCAATCAAGGTAAAAAGGGTCCTCGAGAGGGACTTCCTCAACATCACCTCTAGGAAAAGGCTTTAAAAATGGTTTCAATCTCTGACCGTTAACCTTGAAAGGACTTTTACCATCTTGAGTCTCAATCTCAATAGCACCATAAGGAAAAACAGTGCGAACAACAAAAGGACCGGTCCACCGAGAGCGTAATTTCCCTGGGAATAGATGCAAACGAGTATCATACATAAGAACTTTTTGACCTGAAGAAAATGAATTTCTTAAAATATTTCTATCATGCACAAGTTTCATTTTGTTCTGATACTCCCTAGCACTATCATATGCATCTTTCTGAATCTCTTCCAACTCATTGAGCTGGAGCTTCCTGTGATCTCCTGCTTTGTCAAGTGAAAATTTTAAATGTTTTACAGCCCAATATGCTCTATGTTCTAACTCGACGGGCAGGTGACATGCCTTGCCAAAAACTATACGATAAGGTGATATTCCAATGGGGTCTTAAACGCAGTACGGTAAGACCATAAGGCATCAGTAAGCCTCAACGACCAGTCTTTCCTATTAGGATTAACTGTTTTTCTCTAGAATACGTTTTATCTCCCTGTTGGAAACCTCTACTTGACCACTAGTTTGTGGGTGATATGGGGTAGCTACTTTGTGGGTAATACCATATTTCTTCATCAACAGCTTAAACGTTCGATTACAAAAGTATGACCCACCATCACTAATTATAGCTCGCGGTGTACCCAACGTGTAAATATGTTATCATTCAAAAATCTGGACCACAACCTTGTGGTCGTTTGTTTTACAGGAAACCGCCTCTACCCACTTAGATACATAGTCTACAACGACAAGGATGTAAAAATAACCAAAGGAATTAGGAAAAGGACCCATAAAATCAATGCCCCACACATCAAAGACCTTAATAACTAAAATAGGGTTAAAATGAATCATATTTCTACGGAAAATGGTTCCTAACTTCTGACAACGCTCACAAGCAACACAGTAATTGTGGGAGTCTTTAAACAACGAAGGCCAGTAGAATCCACACTGCAATATCTTAGCAGCAGTCTTCTTAGCACTAAAGTGACCCCCGCAAGCATGATCATTACAAAAGGAAATAATACTTGACTGATCACTCTCAAGTATTCATATCTTAATAATCTGGTCTGGACAATACTTAAACAAATAAGGATCATCCCAAAAGAAATGTTTTACCTCGGCTAAAAACATAGAACGATCTTGTTTACCCCAGTGTTGAGGCATTCGACCAGTAACAAGATAATTCACTATATTCGCGTAATTGGGAAACAAAAAATAGTTGTTCATCAGGAAAACTATCTCTCAGGAGGAGAATCATCAGGGGACTCCACAAGTCTATAAAAGTGGTCTTCTACTACATTTTTTGCACCATTTTTGTTTATAATTTCTAGAGAGAATTCTTGTAACAAAAGGATCCATCTAAGCAATCTAGGTTTAGTATCCTTCTTAGACAGAAGGTACTTCAAATCAGCATGATCAGTAAAGACTATGACCTTAGAACCTAAGAGATAGGATCTAAACTTTTTTAAGGCAAAAACAATGGCTAACAGTTCCTTCTCTGTGGTGGTGTAGTTCAGTTGGGCATCATTTAGAGTTTTGCTGGCATAGTAAATCACATGAAGTAATTTGTTTTCTCGTTGACCTAACACAACACCAATAGCATAATCTGACGCATCACACATTATCTCAAAGGGTAGGTTCCAGTTAGGTGCCTGGAATATGGGGCGATAGTGAGTAAGGTCTTAAGCTTCTCAAAAGCCTCTAAACAAGCATCATCAAAGATAAACTTAACATCTTTTGCAAACAGATTGCAAAGAAAGTCTAGAAATCAAGCTAAAATCTTTAATGAATCCACGATAAAAACCCGCATGCCCTAAGAATAACCTAACATCTCATACAGTTTTGGGAACCTATAAAGTCTTAATAAGGTCAACCTTGGCTTTGTATACCTTATACCTTAGAAGATACGATATGCCTTAAAACAAATCCTGATTGAACCATGAAATGGCATTTTTCCCAATTAAGCACTAAATTTTTTTCCTTACACCTAGTCATCCATAAATACCTCTAGAAACCGTTCTACCATGTCAGAAAATATGCTCATCATACAATGCTGAAAAGAAGCGGGTGCATTACACAACCCGAAAGGCATGCGTTTATATGCAAAGGTACCAAAGGGACATGTAAAAGTGGCTTTTTTGGTCTTCTGGGGATATAACAATCTGATTATAACCAGAAAAACCATCTAGCAAGCAATAATGACTATGTCCATCTAATCTCTCACGCATTTGGTCGATGAAAGGAAGGGAAAAGTGATCCTTCCTTGTGACCTTGTTCAATTTTCTATAGTCAATACAAACACGCCACCCCGTGGTCACTCGGGTTGGGATTAACTCATTGTTATCATTATGGACTACAGTGATACCTGATTTCTTGGGAACAACCTGAATGGGGCTGACCCGCTTACTGTCTGAGATAAGGTAGATAATACCCGCATCTAACAACTTAAGCACCTCAGTTCGAACTACTTCTTTCATGTTAGAGTTAAGTCGACGTTGCATCTCCCTAGACGGTTTGGTATCATCCTCTAAATGAATCTGATGCATACAAACAGTAGGACTTATACCCTTAATGTCTAATATGGTCCACCCTAAAGCTTCTTTATTGTCTTGAAGCACGGTCACTAGCCTACTTTCCTGGTTATTATCCAAGTCGGATGCTACAATCACAAGAAAAGTCTCAGATGGGCCTAAATACAAATATTTCAGGGGTATCTGGTAGTTGTTTAAGGTCTAACTTATGAGGCTCTCTAAAGAAGGAATTAAAGTAGACTTAGAAACTGGTAGTGGTTCAAACTTAGCTTTTCATCCATTACTAATGTCTATCAAAGGGGCTGAATCTAATAAAGCATTCACCACATTAATCACACTATCATCATCAAAATCAAACCCAAAGTAGGCTAGGCATTTCTCTAATGGATCTTCTAACAAAGTGTTTGGTAATGACTCCCGAACTAATGTTCCTATCATGTTCACCTCTTCAATGCACGTGTCATCTAGCTCAGGTGGTTGCTTAATATTGAAAATATTTAGCTCAATAGTCATATTACCAAAAGATAAGTTCATAATACCATTTCGAAAGTTAATGATCGCATTAGATGTAGCTAAAAACGGGCGACCTAATATCACAGGTATCTAATTCTCTGGGTCAGGGATAGGTTGGGTATCAAGGAAAACAAAATCCACTGGATAAATAAACTTATCGACCTCAATAAGAACATCCTCTATGACACCAAGAGGAATTTTCACAGTCCTACCAGCTAACTGCAGTGTTATCTAAGTAGGTTTTAAATCACCAAGTCCTAGATGGAGGTACACATGGTACGGAAGTAAGTTCACACTAGCTCCTAAGTCAAGTAACGCTTTCTCAACACGGTAATTACCTATTGTGCAAGAAATGGTTGGGGACCCCTGGGTCTTTGTACTTAGGAATTTTATTTTTCTGGATAATTGAACTCATATGGCTAGCTAAAAAGGCTTTCTTTTGTACACTAAGCTCTCGCTTTCGCGTACACATATCCTTAAGGAACTTGGCATAAGTAAGAATCTTCCTAATTGCATCTAATAATGGAAGATTTATAGTGATTTGCTTAAAAACCTCCAATATGCTGTTAAAGTTGGACTCCTTCTTTGTTGGTGCTAACAGTTGTGGGAACGGGGCTTTGGGCACAAAATCTGGCTTATGAGGAACTGCATCAGGCTCTTTAGAGACTTTGTCAATCTCTTCAGTTACTGGGTCAGAAGAGTGAACTACAGTATGTTCACTATCAGGCATAATTACCTTGTTATCTATCATTTTTCCATTCCTAAGGGTTATAATTGCATTCACATGATTTGATGATTTCTCACCAGAAGATACTTCATGAACTCCTCTAAAATTGGGTTGTGGTTGACTAGGGAACTTGCTTTTTTCTCTTTCTATCAAAGACTCAGCGATTTGACCAACCTGGGATTCTAAATCGGAAATAGCCAGATTGTTAGCCTGAACAATCTTGATTTTGTAAACTTTGGTTGAATGACTACTGAAAATTTGTAGTGTTCTGAGTTAATAAGGCGAGAGACTCTGCTAAACTCATGATCGTCTTATCTATCGGATTCTAAAATTGTGCCAGTCCTAAAGGATTCTTAGTATATCCAAAACCTGGGGGAACCTTAGAATTACTAGACTGACCTTGACTCTGGCCCTTAGACCAAGAAAGATTAGTATGGTTTCTCCACCCGGGGTTATAGGTTTCTGAGTAAGGGTCAAACTTCTGATGATTATCAAATCTAGTGTTATTATAAGGAGCATGGGCTTGCTCTTCAACAGTTTGTCATTCCCAAAATGATTTGAGCTCAATTCCACAACTAGATTGACTCATTTCTAAAGCTTCCAACATTTTTGATATAACTACTATTTTGGCATCTGATTCAAAAGATCCTTCTACCCAATTGACATTTCCTCTATTTAGAAGAATTGTTTTCTGAGGCTCCCTACTATTTTCCCATTACTGGGTTTTTTCGGCGATTTCATTCAAAAATGTCATCGCACTATCGACAGTTTTATTTTCAAACCCACATGTGCATAAAGACTCAACCATGGTTGTTGTCGAATAATCTAAACCCATGAGGATCTGAACTAGCCTTACTTTTTCTAAACCATTATGAGGATATTGTGATAATAAGTCATTGAACCTTTCCAAATACCTATATAAACATTTTCCCTCTTGTTGAGCAAATATGCAAATCTGCTGGCTAATAGATGATGTTTTGTGCCTAGGGAAAAACTTATGGAAAAAAACAGATGTAAGTTGTTCATAGGTTTCAATGGACTCATAAGTCAAACTATATAACCAAGATTTGACTTTGTCTCTTAGTGAAAAAGAAAATAATCTAAGTTTCAATGCTTCATCATCTAGGTCCTTAATCCTGATGGTACTACATATTTCCTCAAAATCCCTAACATGGAAATAGGGGTTTTCATTATCTTTCCCTAAGAAGATTGGGAGCATTTGTATGGTTTTAGGTTTTAACTCATAGTTTGCTTCAGTTTCACCTAACTTGATACATGATGGACGAGAAGTCCTAGTCGGGTTCAACAAAGCTTTTATAGTTGTCATTGTTGGCACTATCAAAGGACTAGGATTAACTTCTTCACAGAGTGTCAAGTTCTCAAAATTGAAATTTCCAAAAACAGGGCCCTCAAAAGAAGAGTCTTCAAGGTCCTCGTTTCCAGGGACAGAACTACTAGGTTTTTCACTAATCAAACGACCTAGAGTGTCTCTTTTCCAAGCTCGCTCAGTGATGATTTCAAGCGTTCTTGGCATACACTAAAATAAAATAAAAAATAAATCCTAATTGGAAGGGAATTCTAAACAATCACAAGCAAGGCTGACTTAACAAAATCAAACCTATTGAATATATCAAACAAAAAGCATGATGGCTCCACTTAGATTGTTTCTAGACCAACTTTTATTCTTCCAAAAGGCAACTAGTTAAAGTTTTAGAAAACCTCTTAGAACGATATGAATTAGATTAAGTCGAATAGAAATAGGATAAGCTCTAAAGAGCTTTGATAACCTTGTCTCTTTGGCAACGTTTCCTTGGGTTACAAGGCGGCTCTAATCAACTTAAAATAATCTTCCTGAACTTTGAGTTAGGCTAACAGAGTAACCAATACAGTCCTTTTGAATGACTTTCTTATAAGCTCGTTACCCTATCAGTTCTCTTTCTAGTCAAATTTTAAGGCTTAGGTTTGCGTTTGGTAACGTGTTCCTAAAGCAGGCAAGAAGGAAACGGTGATGAAATCCGAGTCCTTATCTTGTATGTCCAGTTCTTGCCCTTTACTAGAAAAGTAAATTTGTATTCAATTCCTCAACATATATGCATACGAAGGAATACAGTAAACCCACTTGCAGGGGATTCGTGGGTTGACCGAGTCTTACCTCCCGTACTAGACGGGGGATGAATCGGTTGTAGTCGACTCGGGCCACCGACTCCTGTGTCAGAGTACGAACCCAAGGGGCCGAGACAATATAGTAATTGTCGTCCTTCCCTGTTGCAGTTTATATTTAAATTACCCTTTCGTAGGGCTTAAAAGATAATAATAATGTCCAAAGTCCCAAAATAAAGTCCAAAAGTGTCCAAAAATAAAAGAAAAATTATAGAAATAATAAAAGATTTCCTAATACAATTTTTTTAAAAGAGGAAAAAATAAAATCTAATTAAAAATAAAATTCTTTGTCTTCTTTTATGTTCTTTTAGCTTTAACTTTAACTCCAAGTCTTTAATCACCAAAGTCTTTGGCTCAATTTCCTTTTAATCCAAAATTCAAAACCTATAGCAAAAAGATAAATACCCAAAAAAACGTAAAATAAAACAGAGTAAAAATAATACTAAAAACAAAAATAAAAACCTAAAAATAAATATAAAACTCTAAATCTAAAGACAAGTCTGCGTCGGCGGCGCCAAAAATTGATGTGTTTTTGAAATAGTGGTAAAAGATTCGATACTCAGACTTGTAAAGATTTGATTCTTAAACCTAATTTTTAATACTAAAAATATTGAAAATTAAAGTAGAATTGATTTCAGATTATGGAAAGAACTGGGACTAAGGATTCCACCATTAGCCAATTTTTCAAGTGATTTAGCATTAACAATTATTTTGCAACTCATACATTCAATTGATTCTAAATATTGCCAAAGTTAGATTTTCAAAATAATAGTTGTAAATCAAAAGTATGAGACATCAATAGCTCTAAACTAAGAATGACTCATCAAAAGAAAACAAAATTAATTGATAAAAATCATTATTTCAATTCTAATTCAAAGCAAATAATCATAAAAGAATTACAAAAAATTAATAAGATAAAAATATACCATTTTATTATTGGAAAAATGGCTTCCTCCGTCGCCCCAGCAATAAAGTCTAGCTCTTCATGTCAAACACTCTCTCAAAATACATGTTCATAGCTCAAAGTGCTTAAAAGAAGAGAAATACATAAGTAACACAGAAAACAACTACGGTTATAAGTGTTGTTGAGACTGTTTTTTGTGTTGCTGAAAAGAGAAATTAAAACTGGGAATAAAGTATGGTTCCTGGACGCAGTAAAATCTGAAAGAAAAGGTGACAGAATCTGCGACGGTCTTCTCCTGTGGTATGTACTCCTTCTTCTTCTTCACCAGCGGAAATTGTTTTTTTCTCTGATTTTTTTTCTCTCCCTCTCGATGGATTTTTCCTCGATCTCTTCCCTTTATACAGGTTTAGTAAACACTAATAAGTTTTCCTCAACTAATAAGGACCCAAATATCCTCCCAAAACATAATAGAACTCGTGTTTATCCTTTATTCCATAAAAAAAAAATCCAGTCAGCAAATAGAGTTTTCATCCATATTTTTCGACAAGAACACTACTCTTGACGTGTTTAGATCTACTTTGGGTATTTTTTTATATAGATATAGCTGAGAACTCTTTTAAATCCCAAAATCTCGATTCCAATTAAGGCAGATAACTCTTCACGTGTGAAAGAAAATTTCCCGCCAATTTCGGAATTTGAATCAAAGAGGAAGGGTGCCTTTATCAACTGTTTGGGTGTCTTTATCAATTTTGTGGGTGCCTTTAGTAATTTGGTGGGTGCCTTTATCATTTTTTAAGCCAATTTTTTCACAAATGTTTATTTCTTAAAAATACCTACAAACACATAAAATCACACAATAAGTATAAAATCAAGCACTAACAAAATAGATAATTGCAGACAAATTAGACACAAAAATGTGTCTATCAATAACATTTACTTACTAATTTTACTCTTTTGTTCAAACTATAAAACCATTCATTAGTCAACTACCGTGTAACAAACTCATTTACAAGATTACTACGGGCATGTACCAGATCCATATAAAATAAAATTATAATAACTACAAAATTTATTGGATTACTATACCAGTGTAATTTGGTACACCCCCTTAATAGTTTGGTTTATTTACTCATTTTACTTTTTTGTTCTAACCAATGACGGAGCCAGGAATTCTGATTGGGTGGGGCATATTAATATAGATGGATTAACAATGTAGGAAAATTTGGGTTAAAATTGAGGATGAAAAACACACAAAGAATGGTGGATCATTGACTTCAAGGATTTTTCGATTCTTTTAGACAATAATTTGACCCTTCCGAATAAAATCGCGAGTACAACAGGTTAAAAAGTTATGCCTTCAGGATGCAACGAAACTCTAACACCGTAATCAAATTCAAGGATTGTACTTCCTTGATCCGACCAAGAACGCATTGTTTAGAAGTTTTTGATGGTGCTATTATAAGAGAAAAAAAACATAGCATTTTTGATGTTATTGAATGATAATCAGTTCATCACTACTTATAGGGTATTTGCATCTGTTTGAGATGCATGTTCATTACCAACAAATACCTTCAACATGCATCAATGGTGGTTATTAGGGAAACGATGTATCTATTGAATTCAAACCAAAACCGAATTAGGTTTTGTTGAAAGGATATACCGTTTCTGTAACACCCCAAAATTCGAATCACAGATTAACCCAAATTCTAGGTGTTATGGTCGGGTAACGAAACTAAAATCTATTTCCTTCATTTTAATTTAATGTTTTCATTTGATACCCAGGCCTACTTAGCATACTTTAAGAAGCTCCTATCAACCTAGTATGAGGAAGAAACAAAATTAACAAAATAGAAAGGATGTGAAGTAACACACAACAAAATCTGGGCAAAAGTTGTCATAGAATCAGGTCTCTCATAGACTGCCTTGGCGAGGCTCTACAGATTTCATTAGAAGTCAGAGACTGCCTTGGCAAGGCTCTACAGATTTCATTAGAAGTATGAATACGACACTTGACCCTAATTTAGTAACTAAAAGAGTCACCTTTTATTTTCAAATGAAAAACCCAAATTCCAAGTTCATTCGGTCTGTGAAACGTGTGTGCAAAAAGTGGACAGAACAGCGTCCCTGCAGTTTCGGATCTAAGGTACTAGACGGCGAAGGCCATAAGTCGTAAACGATAGGTCGAAATACCAAGCCCTTTGAAACCATTATAGAACAGACATATATGAACATTTCCCATCAAGAAAAGGTCATCTAAATCTCTACCTATTGGTGCCAGTTTTGCAGATAACAGACTGCAGATTATGATGTCAGAAAAATGAAAATCTCAATTGTAATGTTTCAAACTAACTTACAAAAATTACAATCATCCATAATTAAATCCTTTCAATATCAGTGGATGAAATTCTAAGAAGTAATTCATGTGTCTAAGTCTTCAACATTCACCCTCTCAAGTAAAAACACCAAAGTACATGGAAATAAAACAAGAAACAATGCACACTCAAACTAACGACTTCTCTGTTGCTTCCTTCAATAAAATATGCAAAACGTCAATTGGAGTGAAATGACGGCTCAATAGGCATACTTTTATATCCTCAAAGAGGTGCGGAAGAAGCCCGATAAATCAAAGAAAATATATATAACGAAACGACGATAAAATTTTGAATAATAGAAGGTGCAATCAATCAATAAATTCACAACACTAATGAGGTTTCCGACAAATCATTTCATTTATATTTCGATACATTGAGTTCATGGAACAAATCACCTTGGTTCGTACACCCACCTATCGTTTATTCGACACGTACAACCGTCATCGATGGTTGGGAACATAAGTTCCCATATGGGAATCATTACCCATTTCACTCTTGGGAATCATTACCTAGTGTCAAGATGGAACCAAGTTCCAACTAACGGAAGACATGAACTCAATAAGCTTCCTTTAAATAAATCATTTTACCATCAAAATACGGAGATTCATTTCCAAAGGAACATAACTGATTTCATAATTAAAACAAACAATCCAAAGGAACTTACGAACAAAATGCATATAAGGTTTACAACCATCCAAATTCAGCAAAGTTTCATATTTTAAGTCCACTCTTACGGACAACAACAAGGTAAATTACAATATAAAGTGATGACGAAAAGGCATATCAAAAAATGATTCAGAACCATATTTTCATGGGCATAAAAGAGAAATCTGGTTTTACATTTCAAAAACTTAGGTAAAAGAATTAAAGTTCATATAAGCATTTTTATAAACATCTTAAGTTCATAAAACAGGGAGAAGGAAAACTTGAAATCAAACTTTTTCCATTTCTAGTAGACAACATTCTCATTTACTAATTCATGATAACAAAACATCAAATTCGAGTTTGAATAAGAAAACAGATCACATAGCAACCATAAAATTTAAATTAAGAATTAAAAATGAGTGAACCTAAATGAGTAAGAAAATTCTCAAAGAAGATGAGTAGTAAACCTACCTCCGAACAGCTTGAACCTAGTTGTCTTCCTCCTTATAATTCTTCTCATATCCTAATTTCGATTCTACAACCTCATATATAATCCATGCGTTACAACTCCGATTTCCATTTTTTCATTTTCACAGTTTTAAAACACATTTCCCCCCAATTTATTTATTGTTCCTAATTTTCCTTATAAACATTTATTCCCTGTTCTTAAATCCCCTTGTAAATTAAGGAACTATTTACACCCCATCCTACTACCTCTAGAAGGGTGGAACAAAGTTGTTTAATTTTTCTAAGCTTTAATAACGTAATCAGGACTATAGAATTGTTCTAAGAAAGTGTCGCGCGCTCGACAAACTAGATATAAGAAATGTATATCCTAGCAATGTACAGAAAACATAACAAGTAAGAGATAAGAATAAACTTCTCATTTGGTTTAGACTCAACAAATGAAAACGGGTTGTTAAATTGGGTTGAAACCCAAACCGAAATAGTATAAAAGTGGACAAAAGAAAATGCAGGGCATCACAGTTTCGGGCATCCATCAATGACCAATGGTGCCCAAAATCCTCGCATTATAACGGCAAACAATGGTGACGGTTTTGAAAATATCCAACTATTTGTGGGTAATAACGATTGAAGGGTAAAAGGAGAAAATGATGGAGTAGGCTGATGCTAGTCAGAGCAATTCGTCTAAGCCCTAAACATTTGTATACTTTTAAGATTCGAGAGAAAATTGGCCTAAATAAAGGAATAATCGTTCCAACCTTGTTTCGGTCACAAAGGAAGGAGAAGGGTTGATTTGTAAGGGAAAGCAAAGAAAGGTGTCGAGATCAATAAGATTGAATGTCACGGATGATATGTGTTTGAACTGCTATGAATATGAAAATCAGAAAGTATGAGTTTTCTGAGGATGTTGTAAGATGATAGCTCTGTGATCATATATCCTTACTCTCTTCTAAGATGATTGTCTTGTTATTAGATGATTGTCCCTTGCAAATAGGTTGAAGAATTTATTTACAACAATGGAAGTTAACGCACTGATCTCGTAAGTGGTGACATTTTCAAAGAAGTGGAAGAGTAGAGACATGGTGATCGTGCTTAAAACCAATTATGTCATGCTAGTGGGACTTGACGATTATACGACCACTATTCTATTCATCTCTCCAACTGTCGACACGACTTATTTACTTTCTCATCGTGGGTGTATTGTTACACCGCACATGTTGTAGGCCGCCAGACCAAAACCCTAATGAATACCCCCCCCCCCCCATATGACATGAATGGTGTCTTGAACATGATTAAATCTATTTTATAGACGGATATTATTTGGTCAGTTGTTGACCTATCTAAACTGTTAGTCTTAAAATATCGATGAGCTCTAGCATGTTGACTTAAAACATATTGACTCAAAGCATATTGTGTATGTTGAGATAAGCAGTGATGCTTCATAGATCATGGACGTAAAGGGTCTGATTGATATTGGCATTGGTGATCATGGCATATCATCGTGTCAACTAAGGCAGCAATGATATCCAGATGATCTTATTGGATTAATATGCATAAGTCTAATGGGATTGTTGGATCAACCAAAGACTGTATATATATATATATATATTTACAATGTTTGATATATATTTGTATGAGCGTCAAGTCAAATGAGCATCAAGTGTTTGATCATCAAGTCGAATAAGCATTAAGCGTACAAGCATCAAGTGTATGAGGATCAACTTGTGTTAGCAACCATAGAATATTTGGTTTCGTCCTACTGTCAAACGACTTGAGTAGCGAAGTAGAGAAACTAGAATATTTTCCTTGGTAGAAAAATTAATTAAAATATTAATTGTCAAACTATTTTAGTTTATTGGTAGCAGGACCAATTAAGGTATTAAGTGATAAAACCCTAATCATGACAGAAGAGGGAAGTGATAAATAAAAGTAGTGATAGAAGAAGGTAATGATAGAAGAAGATCGACTAAATAGGATCGACTAGGTGGTAGATGACCGACCAGGTGGGTAAAGCATGGATCATTGGTAGGGAACATTCCTCATTGCCTTGTGCGCTATATGGTCTCTATGATATTGTTTGAAAATAATATCTAAGAGAGGATTTTGACATAAAGACCAACTGGTATGAAGACTAAAATTTAGAAAATAATGATATTTGTGTATATTAATATGGTAGTGGGATCATTATATATAGATATGCAGAGCTTATGGTTTTGAAGCTAGAGGAAGAGTAGGCTCTTGATAGAAAGAGCAAAGAGTTTGATAGTAAGGGGAAACCTAAAGTAAAGGCTGCAATGATATATAATAACAAAACTAAAAAAAAAATAGAAGAATGGGACCGGCCATGGGATGGCCGGATGGGGCCAGTCCCACGACCCCTTTTTTATTATCTTTATCTCTTTCTACCTATACTATTTAGTCTTATTGCTCTTAATCTTTATATTTATAAAACCTTATATCGTTAAAGTCTTATATTTTTAAAGTCTTAAGACCATTCATACGTAAATGAATGAAATCTTTTGTTGATTTTCGACGTTAGAAAATTTCAGACACAACGCTCTCAGTCGTTATAGATTCTTCATACGATGTCCGTTTTTGATGGTTAACCCCAATTTGGAATTGAAAATCGTAAGCTCTCTCCAACCACGAAAGGAGTTAGGTTTAGAGCTCGCATTGGTATCCAAATGGAGCAAACAGCAACCTTCCAGGAATTTTTAGACAAAATTCTGACAGTTTTCAGCTTGTATTTCGTCTAGGGTTTAGGCCATATCTCTTAGACATTTGTTCGAAATGGAACGCCATTTTAGTATGTCGTAGTAGACATATAGGGGAACATATGTTGTTTAGAATATTTTACCCCACTCTCTATCCATTGTAACTTTTTACAAAGATGGTCATGACGATACGTCTGAAATCAGGGTTTCGATATAGTATATCGTGTGCAACTTGCTATGAGCCTTCATACAGAATTGTAAGGACACTGTGATAAATCAATATTATTCAATTAGGTTTTGAATATTAATATAAAGCAATTCTAGGAATTCAACCGGGAATAGAGCACTAGAGAAGATTCAAGTCGTTCTATACTAGTGTGCAATACATCTAGGGGCTTGAGATTTAATATATATAATTTATAGAATATCTAGTAGTATTGCAACCAGTACCAATGATATTCTGAGGACAATATTTCTCTATACTAGTGTGCAATACATCTAAAAATTGTCTAATCATTATAAATGGACAATATTGCTTTATACTAGTGTACAATATATCTACAAGCTGTCCATTCACTATAAAGGGGTAAATACTCAATCGTACAACATTAATATAGCGTATTCATATACAATGTTAAAAGCTACAGGATCAATGCTGCATATAATTCAAAGCCACACCTAAATCAAAACCATTTAATGAATGCATGCAGACATCGCCATATGATCTTTTATCATTATTCGACCATTATTCTCCACTTCACTCATATGAAGCTTACTTTTTTTAATTTGTTACTTCAACTAAAAATTGTGATTGTCCATCTTCGACTAATAAAAGGAATTTTACCCCGTTTTGATCTGTCTGCTGCCCCTCTTATTTACCAATTTGAATCAAAAGCGTGTTTTCTCGGCTATTACTCGAACAGGAATTACGTAGACTTGAGTAGCAGAGAAAGTCATTTCCCTCTTGTCAACTCGGATTCTGGACTTGTGGTATTACAGGTTAAAAAATTAACGTTGCGGTGCTTTCCTTTTGTCACAATACAAAGTCAACACTCTTTTCAGGCTCCTATCACAACTCCAGACTAACATTTTTTTTTTCTTTTTGTAAGGGTCAAACTCCAGACTAGCATTATTACTTGCAAATGCAATGTAAGTTCTGTTATCTTATATCCCCATACACAAAATAACATCTAATTGGCATTGGAGAAAATGAATAACCAATAACAATAGGAAAAATGAATTGGAGAAAATGAATAACCAATAACAATAGAAAAAATTATGTAAAATTGCATTGAAAAATGTAAATTTTAATGGATTTTTTGAATTTCTCCCTCTACAAATGAAAATTTCACTTTTGTTATTATTGGTTGTTCACTTTCTCCAATAATTGGGTGTTATCTTGTGTACGGAGGTTATCTTATACGGATACCAACTAGCAAATTGTAATTCGCTTACTTTGTCTTGTTGATTTGCAACATATTGTGATTTTTAGTTGAGTTTAAGTGCATCTGTTCACTAGGCAAGCCATAAAATCTGCTTTGTTTATATGCAGCATATTGTCACGGGCTAAGATTTTAGACTAGACCGTGCGGCACTTGAACTCTTCAAGTAAGCCTAAAAGATCACAAAAAAGAGAAGAGACTTAGAGATTTTAAGTGGAAGAGAGTATTTGATTAAGAGAGAGAATGTTACAATTGCTTAAGAGATTGTTGGTGGATGAAATGAGCAAATGAGCTCCCCACCTTATATAGATGCTATGGAGGGTTCTAGAATATGGGAATATTCTAGAGTATTCTACCACTATCTTGAATGTGCAAGGAATATACAAGGGAATATTCTTATCCAAGAATATTCTAGAGCTTCTAGGAAAGAACCTAGACTCTTGTCATGGGTTCTTTCTATGGACCTAGACTCTTGTCATGGGTCGGTCCAATATGTGGGAAATGGACGGGCCGTGACAATATGCTCTTTTTGTTGGTTGATTCTGTAAGGGTCTCGCAAAGATAATAAGACTGCATCATGTACAACCATCTCCAAAACCTTTCAGGAGAATGACAGGAGAGATTTATATAGGTAAGTGGCTTTACAATGTCACGAATTTATGGATATTGCCCTTGGTCCATCTTTCGCACCCAAAGGTGGTGTATTAATTGGAGTATTTCATGCAAGAAAACATTTTATCACAAATCAGCAAACGAATATCCATTTTTTTAAAACAAAATCAGTGCACAGTTTTGGTACATGTTTGCAAGGAATTCTTCATTAATGGTGCATGTGAGAAATGAGCTTCTTTTCTGGTCGAGAGATCTTAATATATTCACATTGAGAAGGAAAAAAAAAAAACTTTTCAAACAGGTTGCCATATGCCTCAACAACCATCTCTACAGTAACCCTAATTCTCCTTGTAACAAAAATTCCAGAAACATGCATTTTATGATGCAGACTCGATCAAATTTCCCAGTCATCTGGCGATATACACACAGTGAAATAGTCTATCAAATAATTATGCATTTGGTCGATAAATGACTGGCTAAGAAAGGCTGAATTTTTAACAAGCTTCCCCACATGCTTTATCAGGCAGGGTAAATGCCATGTTTCATATGTTACCAACACAGAGACAATGATAGTGGCAATGAAAATATTCCCCACCTATAGAGCTGAAACCAATTGAACATTGCCACTACTGGGGAACACCTGTGTTTTGCATTGGTTCTCCCATAAGACCAGGTCCTACAGCATCCTGAGATTGAAAATTGAAAAGGATTTCATCAGAAGGGAAAACAATTAGCTCAAGGTCCGACCAGGATCTGCCGAGAATAAGACACATTACACATGCACGAAAAACCATGCACTTTACAATAAAGAAATCACTAAGAACATTCTAAAAGACTAACACGCTCGTCTTTTGGATGTTAATTCGTTTTCATGGAGTCTACTGACAATCTGAATTTTGACAGTTTCTAGAATATGAATCACCTTAAAATTTTAAGTTTGCTGCAATAATAATTACAGTATAAATAATCTTTTGAGATGATGGGTTACAGAAAAACTTGAAGTGAACCTGCTAAACTAGATGTTCAATACATTTTTTGGGCAATGTGCATACAAGGTACTACCTCCGTCCCAGCAAAAGAGATACCATCACTTTTTCATTTTAGCCTAAAAATAGGTTAAAATGAAAAACTGATGGTATCTCTTTTGCTGGGACGGAGGGAGTATCATTTTTAGTCGGTTTAAAGAATGGTAGTAGTTTCACAAGAGACATAATTCGAATTGGACAGAGCGTAAGCCATACCTGTCCTTGAATTTGCTGATGTGGCTGCTGATCTTGGGCCCAGGCATAGGGTTGTGGTTGAGACATTCGATAGTACGGCTCTTTCAGATCAAGTTTGCATGAAGACGTTTGAAGTATTCCTCCTTGTTCAGCACCAGCACCCCACATTTTAGCTTCAGAAAGTTATAAATGCCAGAGTTAGAATTAACTTTTTCACCATCCGGAGAGCAAGGATGATTTTAATGCCTCACCTGACATAGTTAAGTACATGGTATAACTCTGAGCATTGTGAGCAACCATACGAAGAGTTCCAGTAATCTCTTGCCCAGCCATGACATAAATTGGCTGAGACAAAACACAACGGAGTTGGTACCAGTGGGTTGTGGGTGCACCAGGAGCTGTGGTGAGCCATCGTTTTACAGTACTGCAGATTCACTTTAGCTGTTAGCATCAACGTCATTATAGAACCTTCTCAAGAAGAATATGCAAAAAACACGGTGTAGTGTATATGGAAGAAGAACAAGAATGCAGACACCCATGTCCTTAATAAGAAAAGATAGCGGTACCTTCCATCAAACAAAACATCAAACCAACAAGCCAGCCCATGCACTCTAGTGCCAACAGAGGCAACAAAGCTTAGTGGAATTTCAATTTCATAAAGTTCTTCTTCCTAGAAGATAAAAAATGTAAGTAATAGTTTGATAAGATAGAAGCTTCAGAAGCAACTACACACCATTAAAACAATGAGTTAAATACAGCAGGACATTAAGAAAAAACAATACAACCTCGTTATACATTCACTAATGACAGAAAAAAGCAAATTGAGTTCAAAACAAAAGAGAGACTGGACCATAATAAATCTGTCGTACGTGTTGGTATAAACTTAGAAATTAAATAATACCTTGAGAGAAAGAAAATCTAGTGGGTGGCATATTGATGGAGCGACCAATAATCTTGGATCAAAAGCATCAACAACAGGCTGCACGAAAAGCAAGTGAGAATCCAAAGGTTAGGAACTATGAATATCACAAACAATACGATACACCAGCATAGTAAAACCACAAGCCACCGGACAAATATTAACACAGGGTCCAGTACTACACTTCAAAAATAAGATATTGTTTCCGTACTCAATATCTTGCTAGCACGGAACTACAAGTTTTAGCAATATACTTTCCGTTCAAGTGGTTTCAAGTCCACCATCTAAAAAGACCATTTTAAGAAACCATTCCCAAATAGAAATCTATCTTCTAATCTAATGAGAAAGCATATATAATTTGGTTTTTGACATGAGAAAATTTCAGAGGTAAGTAGTAAGACCTGAGAAAAGTATCCTTGAAATGCAGATCCATACAGAGATGTAAGATCAACACCATAATAGTTTTGCTGCTGCCAGAAGAGAGCCTAGAATAGAAACAACAGCTACAATCAGAAAAAATTAACGGAAGATGTTGAAGATCAACAGAAACAGCCAAATGAACAAGAATCGGGAAAAGTTACAAACTGTGTCACACCACATACAAGCCAAATATAACGTATGGAACTTAAAGAAGAATGTATAAAAGAAGAACTAGGTACCTTATTTGCTATTTCAACATACAAATACTCATCGCTGAATGGAGCCAAGTGTATCCTACAGCAGTTATCGGAAAGAAAATGAATACACGAAACTAGAGAACCATCAAGTACAGAGATAAATATCCTCGAAATACTTTAGATCAATCTCACGATGCTCAAAAGCTATGAAATACCACAAATGGAATGAGCAACTTCTGAAATGGGAATCTCGAGAAAAAACACATCACTAAGTTGAAAGCGCATTGCAAATACTAGTCTTGATACCTTGTTGACAGTTACCAAAAATTTGTAATATGCTGAAGTACAGGAGACAAAACTGACAAATGCTGAAGGACCAACAAATTGCTTAGAATAAGATATAAAACTGAGGCCAAGATACTTTTATACTACTAGAATGGAGAGAGAGAAATGAAATCGACCAACCAGTATGGATAAAGACACAAAAACTGTAAATGATAGAAACCACCCCAATCAGGGGGTAAGTGGTAAGTGACTGCCGATGCAAACAATTTTATTAAGTACCCAATGTATCAATCTACATCAGCAAATCGAGTCTTCTAATAGATGTAGTAGTCACCTTCCATTTGTTGGAAACATTTTTCCATTTGGAACAAGGAATCTATCTCTAGCAATAACATATGACTCCAGCATTCTTTCATTAACCAATAAGGTACCTAGAAAAATCAATGACAAATATATTGTTAACAAATTGAAACGTAATAGAAGCTGACACATACTTCTCCTTGCCAATAACCTGAGTTGGTGAGGCGAGAATTTACCCATCGGCTCAGATATCAAAATATCTGCCTTCTCAGGCAGCTCTACTTCCTCAACTTTGCCTTTGATCACCTGTACTTTCAGCCAAAATTAACCCCACGGGGAAAACAAAGTAGGATATGCTCTTAGGCAGAAGACAGAAGGTAGATAGAAAGTAAGTAATCAGCCTGCTGCTTCCGAAGGAATAAACATACCGTAATTCGGTCTCTGAGTGATGGATTTCCAGCAATAAGCCTACGCGCAGATTCGGCCATGTCAGATGCCTCCACAGCATACACATGTTTTGCACCAGCCTAACCAAGAAGGCATACAAGAATTCAAACTCAATCAGAAAATTCCGCATAAGAAACCCAAAAAATTGCCAGATGTAACAGTACATGAAACAGAAGTGGGAATAGCGCACATAACAGGATAACACAGAATTTATTGTCTTAAGAATTTGAGGTACCTGCGCAGCAAATAGTGAAAGAATACCACTACCAGCACCAACATCTACCACCACACGGCCAGTAAAGTCTGCACGATTCTCAAGGACTGCTGCATAATATGTTCCTGAAGCAAGAATAGCAATTTATGATGTCAACAATAGTACCGCATTGACTACAAACTAAACGGTAAGTAATAAGACATGCTCAATGAGAAACTGTTGATATTTAAGAAAACAACGTGACTTCGTGAAAGTATATTTTATTCCGATATTATAAAAGATAAGGTAGTGTAGTAGAGAAAAGCTTATTCAGGAACCAATTAGCAGGTAATCAGCGCCTGATGCAGTACAAGTACAAAAGGAAGAAAAGAATCAGTCTTTTAATATAACCTGTCCTCACATAATCCTGTAACATATTTTGCTGGTGCAGCAATTGACTGTAGTAATGGAAATACATTTTAGCAGAAGCTGCCTCTATTTTGTCATCAAACTTGCTTCTACAAGCTAAAGCTGTTCCATTTTCCAACTGGGATCCTGAAAAAAATACACATAATGATTACACATTACGAAATGTTTCAGTTCCAATACAAAATTTGCATAATAAGAATGATATTCATACAATCATCTGCCACCAATGCCTTGAACTACCCATCACTTAGAGTTTTCTCTAAACGCGTGATTTTAACAGTGCGATATATATATATATATTACCATCCACACTAGCACATAAATTAAGAAAGAAATAAATCAACTATATACATCACTTCCCCTTTATGTTATTACTTAAAAGATCCTTTTATAGCCACGCCATCTCATCTTAAGACTTCCTCTTTTCACTTTAAGGATTTTAACCTTGATTAGGGATCTTCATCACCAAGGCTACCACTTTAAAGTGCCCGTAATCCATTTCACTTGGTTTTGATTTGCTTCTCACGTACTAATCAAGTTCCCAATCACATGACTGACTATAAATTTCTGATATAGTCTTTCCTACTCTTTCATTATAAAAACGATCAATAATGCAACATTGCGGTAAATCCCATGAGTCTCAACATTTTAAACTACACAGTTAACTCTGATGGGAAGGGTGACACAAGATGATATGATAAAACTAAATAAAATATTTATTTTCAAGAAATATCCTGCAGAGATTTAGATTTTGGGATTTTGGGTTTTAGGGTGAACTTGTTTGGCATTAAAAATCAGAAGATTCATGGGAGATACAATTAAAATCAAATCATGACATAAAACTTACAGTACTAAAATAGTGCAAACACGACATACTAGAGCAAGCATTACCTGTATGTATATCATGTGAATCACTCCTCCACTTATCAAAAGCACAGTGAAAAGCTTCACTTTCTTTCTCCGTCTTAAATCGAATGGTAATTGCCCTCGAGTAAGAATTCTAAACCCACAAAAAAAAAAAAAAAAATTATACTCACATCGACGACAATATAATTAAAGGAAAAGGATGAAATTTTCTAGTTACCACTTCCAAATTGCTACTTTCAGAGCCTCTGTTTATACAAATAGATTGAACAGGACTTAACCTAAAAAGCTGAAAATCACACACAATAACAAACCATCGTCAACATCATTGCCAACAATGTACAATCAGACAAGAACAACTTCAGGAACAGGAATGAATCAAGAATTCGAGTGATTAAATTAAGTACCTCAGCTCTACGAAGATCAACAAAAATAACATCATTAGGTTTAGATTCTTGATGAAATCTAAGTTGTGAATAACCAGATTCAGCATTGAAACGAGCAGTAACACCAGAATCAGTACTATCTGTAAAATCAGACGAAGACGATGATATTTGAGAAACGGAGACTAAAACGAACTCATTTTGTTTCTGTTTTTGCCCTAACGAGGCTTCCATTCTGAGAATACGAGAAAACTAGGATTTTCTCTGATTTAGGGTTCTTGTTTTGGTTGCGTTATAAAAGCGCATGGAATCTGAAGCCGCCAAAGAGACTACCTAGAGGTAGCGAGTTAGCGAGAGTGAGAGTGAGAGTGAGAGTGAGAGTGAGATTTATGACTTATGTTTGTGTTTACACGTTTTTATGCATCTGCCAAATGTCTGTTTTATCGGAACTGGATTCTTTGTACTGCTTCTACTGCTTGACTGGAGTTTGAGTAAACTGTTTTTAAGTGGAAGTGTTGCTACATCAAAAGCTTGATTTAGGGGCTCCCACATTTGTAGACGGATTCCAATGTGAAGCAGGGTGATCCTAAAATCCGTTAAAGGGTGTCTTAGAGGCTATGTTAAATGTCCATATTATCCTTCTATCTATGAAAAAATCGAATTTGCCCTTCAATCAGTTAAAACCTAAACAAAAACAAAACTTTTCCAATTTCAATTCCAATTCAAAACTCTCTCAGAACTTAAAGTTTCCCAACCGTAACCCAACTTTTCCAATTTCAACTTCTCCATCGAAATTCCTCGTCGATTAATCGTCGATTCGAAAAATTCTTCGTCGATTAAACTCCAAAAATCGTGATGAGGAATCATACTAAAGGTGTAGAAGGTAGTAGTGATGCCAACCAAAATCAAACTTTTCAACCTAATCAAGAGATTGAAGAACAAATCGGTGGTGACAATCAAAATCATACTCCGAAACAACAAACAATGGTGTATCTAAGGTATTGAACAAAAACCAAAAGTGATTGATTTTCTTGTTTGATTGTTGTTTTTGTTAAAAAAATTTGGTTACAGAAGAATTTACGGTTGGGTTCGATTGGAAAACCCAACCGTAACTGGTTTGTTCTTCATTTTACGGCTGGGTTTTTCTCAAAACCCAACCGTAAATAAAAGGGTAGGAGATGAAGATGAAATTTTACGGTTGGGTTCGATTTTGAACCCAACCGTAAAAATATATTTGCCCAAATTTTTTTTTTGAATTTTATGGTTGGGTTTGATTAATTTTCCCAACCGTAAATAAAAGGGTAGGAGATGAAGATGAAATTTTACGGTTGGGTTCGATTTTGAACCCAACCGTAAAAAAATTTGCACAAATTTTTTTACTTGAATTTTACGGTTGGATTGGATTCATTTTTCCAACCATAAATATTTTTGTGTATGTAAAAGAAAAATGTTGAGGATTATTTACGGTTGGGTTCGATTGGAAAACCCAACCATAAATGCTTCTAGTTAGTTAAATTTTTTGGTGAGGATTATTTACGGTTGTTGGAATTTCAATGTTTAAATTCTTTTTTTTTTTGCGCATTATCTTACATTAATATTTATTATCTTCATAGGCATGGGTCTATGATCACTTTCCGAGCCTGGCTCCTAAAACGAAGTCGAGCGGTGATGGTATTGGACCTACAGGAAAGAAATTCATCTTTACCGGTACTCAGGCAAACTATAAAAAAGTGCAGATCGCAAAGATGAGAAGTGAAATTAATGTTTTCACCGTTGAAGATGTTGTTTTTGATCCTTATGTGAAGATTAACATAGATGATGATGGAGATGTTGAAGATTTACGTCAATTCTCGGACGTGGCAGGCTACAACAGACCTTTGTACCATTCGTTTGGGTTCGTGATGTGCAACCCCCGTCGAACTCTCCGCCAAACTGGATATGTCCAAACCAAGGTAACACACGAAGCCTTTAAATTGTGTGTGAATGACTCGATGATCGAAGGCCCAAGCATCGTGCTCAACTACAACCCAACGCCTTCGGTCGCGGTTTGGAACAACCGCTATCAACCGGATTACCAAATCCAAATGCAGGAGGTAATTTTATCTTCGGGCACAAAAGAGGCTGCAGAAGATTACTTGGATTGGTATCGTCATTTTGGTCATCCAAATGTCATTAACATTGTTCTAGAAACTATGAAAATGCTTCAAAGGGGTGAAGGAAACAACACAGAAGATGGTTTTTGGAAGAAAGCATATTTCAATTTGGTACATAATTACTTTTGTTATTAATGTTTTTAAGATTTATTACTAAAGACTCAACCAACTTTTATTTTCATATGTGAATAGAAAAATAAGGTGAAAAAGAAAGCACTTGCATTGGCAGAGTCTATCACTCCATGCCTAAGTAGAGTTGATGTGACGACGTCTGACCAATTGAAGAACCTGCAAGCCAAAATTGGGAAGCTTCATGAAGCAGACGAAGATGAGACGACAAAATTTTTAAAGAGGAGTAGAGCCGGTACAAGAGATGCAACTACTAGCCGAAGAGAGCCGCAACCTGTGATGAAGAGACACATGATGAAGCCGAGGATGTGCAACGTGGTGCTCGTACTCGTGGCGGTCGTGTTGGTGCTCGTACTCGTGGTGGTGGTATTGCTCCTCGTACTCGTTGTCCTAAGAGAAAAAAAAGAGCTCGTCAAACTCATTGACAATCCCCTCCTCCTTCTCCCTAACTCTATGTTTATCATAACAATTGCGTCAAACTAAGGGGTTTTTTTTTGTGGGTGTATTATATACATTATATAACTTTAATTAGAATGTATGAGAAAGTTTTTATCTTTAATTTGTCTAGCTCATGTTTTATTTACAAAAATATCAAGTTGGAAACGAAGCAAAGGAAAGATCAAGTCAAAAACAAAAAAAAATAATCATATTTACGGTTGGGTTTTGGTTGAAAACCCAACCGTAAAACTATCACTTTTTTCATGCCAGACTTACGGTTGGGTTTTCACCCAAAACCCAACCGTAAATATGAATATCAATTTTACGGTTCGGTTTTCAGCCAAAACCCAACCGTAAATTCTCCTGGATCATTCAAAATTGGATTCTAGTACTTGTGTTGTTTTCGGTTTTTGTTTGTTTGAATGACCCAATTTACCTTCAATCTAGTTAAAATGATTGAATAAGTTTAAAAATTTGATTTTTAAACCCCAATTTTACCTTAAACTCAATGCTCCAAAGGATGTTTTACGGTTAGGTTGGGAAGCCTAAACCCAACCGTAAATATTGACTGAAGTTGTCTGGAAGTAAAACTACAATTGGTATTTACGGTTGGGTTGATTATCAAAACCCAACCGTAAATCATCCTGGATAAGATTTTTTTTTTAGATTATTTACGGTTGGGTCCGATGCTAAAACTCAACCGTAAAAATGTTACAATTTGGTGTTCATCCTGAACTAACGGTTACGGTTGGGTTGGGTTCGACATGAAAACCCAACCGTAAAATTCTCTGAATCACAAAAGAATCATCATTTCAAACATAATTTCATCATATTTGAGCCATAAAAAGACCAAGAGTTTAAGTTAGAGGTATACCTCACTACTCTAGTTGATTGAATCAAAATCTAGGGTTTTTAAAAAAAAAAACTACAAAATTATCTTACATTTCTTCTAATATTTCTTCCCACCAAACCAAAAAGAAAAAAATTTTGATTTGATTTCATTAAGTATAAGATTGTTTAAGGTTAATTATGTTTAGCCTAATCTATTAGCTAATTAGTTTTACTAATACTAACTAATCAGGGGTAGTTTAGTCATTATGAAAATATTATGGATAAAGGGTTTTTGAATTTTACTTCAAATGTCTCTATTTCGTCTTATATGAGGAGCCCCTCTATGAATTGAGGAGCCCCTAAATCAGGCTTCTTTATTTGCACTCTCTCATTTTTATAAAGCATTATTTACTCTCTTTTTTTCTTCTTGTTGTGCTCACAGTGAGTCTTATTTTTCTCAGTTTTGCTCACAATGAGTCTTATTTTGCGCAACCAGTGGGTCGCCTTCATCTATCCATTCTACCACTTAGTTGAAGCTGTAATTTTTTCTTCCAATTCTACCCATATATCTATAAAATATGTGTATTTAATATGAATCAAAAAGGGCATAATGGTAATTCTTACAAATTACACCTATTACAACTTCACCCATGTACATACATTTTAAATGTACACTAAGATACATACCAATAGGGGCATAATAGTAATTTGAATTAATATACTTCGGTGAAGAACTGAGAAACAAAATTAAACTTCATCAAAATCTTCTATATAATAGGAAAATTACTTTGCAAAGGAAATATCCCCAACTTGATTACCAATATGTATACATAATATTGTAGTTATTTTCTATTAAACATAACAACAAGAAATATGAAGAGCTAAAAAGCCACAAATTTCAGCAATTACAAGCCCTAATTGACCAAGATACAAAATTAAACAAGTGAGATAACAAAATTTAAAATCAAACTAAACCCAATTCATAAGAGTACATCAATTGTTTAATTAAACTCAACTTTGAAAAACCACAAATTTTTGAAGTTTGAACACGATTAGAAAATGGTGTGGTCGTCGGTTAATTTAATTACTTCACGGTTGCTCAAGTACGAGAAGAAGATGAAAGAGTCTTTTATTGCTGGTGGTGATGTAGGTAGTGGTGATTTAAGAACTAAGAGAAAAAAGGAGTTGAAAAAAATCAATAAAAAGATCATGGCTAGTTTTGGACCTACTCATATTATTTTAGGCATATCCAATTATGCTCCCAACTAGAGAGTAGGATAAGGGGTGTCTAATTAGATATTATCAAAAGTACTAAACTACCCTCCACTCAATAATTAACTTTAAAATTAAAATTATAATATAAATAGAAAAATATCTCAAATTTTAACTAATTTCTAAATCTAACAAAATCCTCAACAAAAAAATATCTATTTCTACCAAAACTTTCAAATTCTAAAAACCTTAATCCAATTTTTTTACAAAAAAAAACTCAGATCTCCCATCTCACTCGATCTACAAGGTAAATCTATATAAACGCATACTTCTAATAGCATTTTTGATTGATCTAAGTGTTTAAATCTTACATTTCGTGAATCAAATTCCTGAATTTTTACCAGAATCGGTGGATACGTACGATACATTCACATCCAACGATTCCATGCCATATTTCTCGTAGATAATTACCATCCCAGAATCGTTGGATACAATAAATCATATCCAACGATTCAACATTATTATTTTTTTATTTTTACTTTTTCTCATGTGGGAATTGTTGGATATGATCGATTGTATCTAATGATTGTACCTTGTCATTTGTTTTTACTTTTCTGAGATGTGAATCGTCGGATAAGAACCTGCTTATCCATCATTTTATTTTCATATTTTGCCTTAACAAATATCATATCCAGAATTGTTGGATAATACATATTGTATCTACCATTTCAGCTGTTTTATTTTTTTACTTTTCTCAGATGAGAATCAGTGGATAAGATATGTTTTATCTAACGATTCTGTATACGGTACATTCTTACTCGTTTTATGTACGCTTTTATGGTTAGAATCGGTGGATAAATATTGTCTTAACTGATTTTGTTATTAATAGAATTAGTGATTGTTGATTTTTGTTTCTCTTTATCCATACTTATCTTTTTTCTTCAATGTATTCTTCATAGACATGGAGAACAATGGCAGGAGGGGTAGCGAATAGATACAAATCGTGACTGTGATGTGTATAGAAACCGGAGCCACCTATTGTACGAACCTATATAAGTTTGGTTTCAGAAGAGAGACAAAGTTGGATCAAGTCATGAAGCTTATTGGAGAGCTCTCTTTGGACGAACTTGACGAGGTCATTAGAGTTGCAACAATCAGAAGCGAATACATTGATATGTAGAGGGAGTTTGATATGGTTGATGTTGTTGAAGCTGCTAAAGATGATCAATGAGAGGATGTTGAAAATGATTTAGTTTATGGATGTTTATTTATATCTAAAACAATCGTTTATGTTTATCTATAATGACTTGTTATGTTTGGATTGTTGTGACTATAAGGTTTAATTGGTATTTGAACTAAGGTTTTAATTACGTCTTTTGTGTCACTTTTCATTGCACATGGTCAAAGTTTGTCTCAACAAATAGTTTTTTTTCTTTGAAAATATAGTCATCGGCCCTTTATGCATATAAATAGGATAACCTATTCTCCATCATACATTACTTCATTCAAACAAATCCTTCTTCATCATATACTACTTTATTCAAAGTAAAACTCTTTTGCAATGGCAAGTCCATCATCAACTACCAATTCAACTGAAGAGATACTCAGAAGATGCAAACGACCTACTCCATCATCATCATCAACTACCAAATCAATAAGTGTTATGGAAGAAGATATACACAAAAGAAGCAAAGAATTTTTTTAAAAGAGGCAAAAAAAGATTTCATTAAAAAAAATGGGGTACAAACAATGTACCACCTTAAAGATGGAATGTACAAAAGAACTGGGAAAAAAAAACAGTATTACAAAATAAACAAAGCTAGGGTGGTTTAAAATATAAATCTTTCCAGTTTTGTATCATACGATTGTAGGAAATTTCTTCAAAACTCTTGATAGCAAGGGACCAAGAATATAAATGATATTTCACCATATTAATGAGTTAATTAGTTGTTCTGTTTTTTTGAGGAAAAATTCTAGCATTGTGCTCACCCCAAATGCTCCAAATGATTGTTGTCGGGACCATGTTCCAAACCTCGACTGAAGAAGCAGCAGAAATAGAATTCCAAGATAAAATAATAGTACTAATACTAGCAGCAAAAGTGAATGTCAATTCAGTTTTTCCAAAAAGTGGTTCCAAATGTCTCTAGCAAATGGACAGAAAATGAAAAGATGTGTAGTTGATTCATTAGCAGTAGAAAACACACAAGTAGGATCAGTGGCAATATTTCTTCGAACAAGATTATCTCTTGTGAGAATCTTGTTTTGAACCAAAGCCCACATGAAAAAACCAATTTTGGAGGAAACTTTTTGATTCCATATGAAGCTGTAAATTTCATTAGAGAAGATAACACTGACCTGGGAGTTAAGGAGTTTGTAACTTGACTTAATTGTATATACTTTCTTACTGGAACCATTCCATTCAATAGTGTCAGAACCCGAGAAATCAAAATTCACCGAATCAAGTTGTTCTAAAAGAGAGACCAAATCTCTTCGAGCTTGAGCATTCAATCTTCTAGGAGTTGCTAAATTCTAATTCAAAATCTCTTGAGACCTTGTCACAACTTCATAAACTGTATGGTTCTTTGATCTCGAGACTGCATAAAGATTTGGATATTTGATAGAAAGAGCATAATTATGTAACCATGGGTCCTCCCAAAATCTTACTCTTGTATCTATGTGTACTTTGAAAGTAATGTTACTTAAGAAAAACCTTGAAACTGCATGAATCCTTTCCATATAGCTTTACCAAAAGAGCCTTTAGGCATTTTAGTTTTCCGGTCAAAAATAGAAGCACCATAATTTTCACTAATAATATTACGCCAGAGAGCATCAGTTTCAAAAACATATCACCACAACCACTTAGAAATCAAAGTTTTGTTCATCAATTTCAATCTTTTAATACCGAGACCCCCTTGCTTTTTGTGTCTACAAATGGCAGACCATTTAATCAAATGCATCTTCCTCTTATTCTTATTGTCATTCCATAAAAAATCACGTATAATTTTTTCTATTTTAGATGTTACAGACGCAAGCATGTCGAAAAGACACATGTAGTACACAGGCAGACTTGAAAGAACATTATTGATAAGTGTTATTTTCCCTGCTCTAGACAAGAAAGATCTTTTCCGCCAACAAGTTTGTTAGTAAACTTGTCAATTATCATGTCCCGTTTGTATACACCCTTGTACTTATCTCCCAGTGGCAAACCCAAATAAATAGAAGGAAGAATTCCATTATAACAACCAAGAACATAAGAAAAAACATTCAAATCTCCATCGAAAGCAACTCCAAAAATATGACTCTTTGCAAAATTTATCTTCAAACCAGATAACATTTCAAAACATAATAAGAGGTTTCTTAAGAGAGTTACCTGGTTTGTGTCATCATCCTAAAAAATAAGAGTGTCATCTGCGAATTGCAGATGACTTATCACAGTCTCATTCGCCACCACCTTAAAACCAGGCAGAAAACCTTGAAGTTGAGTTTTGAGAATAAGTTGAGTTAAAGCCTCATCTACAAGAAGAAAAGAAAAGGAGAAATAAGATCTCCTTGACGAATGCCCTTTCTACTTTTGAAATAATCTTTTGCACTTCTATTAACCAAAACTGAAAACCTAACATGCTCGATGCGGCATTGAATCCATCCTCTCCATCTTACACCAAAGCCCATCTTATGAAGAATTTCATCTATAAACTTCCAATTCAATGATCAAAAGCTTTTTCAAAATCTATCTTACAAAGTAAACTCGAAATTTTACTTCTTGTCCTTGAATCTAATAATTTATTTGCAATCAAAACTCCATCCAAAATTTGCCTTTGCTTTATGAAAGTTGTTTGTTGATTAGAAATAACATGAGGAAGTGCAGTTTTGAACCTGTCAGCCAAGACTTTAGCCAAGATTTTATACACACCATTAATGAGACTAATAGGTCTCAAATATTTTATCTCTTCAATTGTGTCCTTTTTGAGTATAAGAGCAATCAAAGTGTTTTTTAATCTCCAATCCAAGAAGCCTTTACCCTGATGTTCTTGAATGACCTGCATAATGTCAAACTTAATAATCTCCTAACAATAAAGAAAAAATAAGATTGGATATCCAGCTGGGCCAGGAGCCTTATCCTTGCCTAAATGCTTAATGACAGTGAGAACTTCATATTCATCTGCATCTCTCTCTATCCAAATTTTCAAAACATTAAGAAGGGAATTAAAATGAAAATCATCCATGTTAGGTCTATAATTATTTTGATATTGAAAAATATTCTTAAAACAAGGTTACGACCAATCCCAACTAAGGGAAAGATTAAGGTCTATCGCGGAAGAGACGAAATGGGTTAGGAATTTTTACGTCGTCTTGGATCTCCCCAAAGAATATCGGGATGAGGGTATATTTTGGAATATGGTAAAAACAAGACATTGTTCCCAAGTTGGCCGGGAAGTACAAGAAACCACGCTTTGATTACGGGGACGACTATGTTTCTTCAAGGACCATTCATGTTAATAAGTTGTGTTATAAGTACAACTAGTTTCTCGCTAGGCACAAAAGGGACAGTTTATGGCACAGACTTCATATGCAAAATGGATAAGAGAGCCTTTTATCATTTCTAAGCTGCCAAAATAGTTGAGTCTCACATTGGGAAATAAATATCTCTTAATTCTAAATAAATATGTTATTTTAAGTTTTTATCTATTAATGAAAAAATGTCTTACTTTAGAAAGCTTAAGGAGAGTGACGAATAATTCGATTAACATTCATCGTGATTATGACAACCATTGTTCACTTTAGAAAGCTTATATACACCATTGAGTCTATTCACTATAATCTTAAACGGGCAATCATGCTTCTTTGACTTACTCATGTAGACCCTCGACGTCCTTTTCACATATGGTTTGTCCTTTGCTATGTGACTTTCATGCTTGACACTTCTCTCGCAAAATTTTTCCAAATGATCACGCCTCGAACGACGGCCTAAGACTAATGCGCATTTGATTTTAATTCCTTTGTCCACAAACCATTGCCTTGCATCGTCCTTCTTTTCCCACACCAAATCAGTGTAATAGTTAGCAGAAGTATCAGGCCCCATATAAGATACGATTTCAGGTTGGTCGTCCAACGCTTGAACAATCTATTAAAAAAAGAATTCTGAATAAGGCCAACAGAATCGACAGATAGGTAACAATCGTGTTAAACGATTCTACAAAATCGACATTTAGGTCCCCTCATATCCACCGATTCCACCTAGTCTTGATTTTGGGAGGAAATCCCTAAATGTTAGAATCGGCACACGTGAACTGACTTGTGTACCAATTCTAGTATTCAACAAAACACCGTTTTTCTATACACTTTTTCGACTAGTTACGACACATAGAGAAACACACATCGACCAATTTTTTGACCTACCAATTCCCCCAAAACTGAACCAGATTCGGTCGTTGTTCATGACCATCCGCGATTCTGGTTCGTAATTTCTGAGAAGATGTGGAATTGGTGGATATATGTCATCGTAACCACCGGTTCTGGGTAATACGTAGGCCAGAAAATAAGTCAAAATTTATAAAAAAAAAATCACTTTTTGGAGATTATAGACTACAAATACATGTTTGGACATCCTTAATACGTATACATGACGTTTGGAAGCATTAAGATCTCCATTTTTCCGGGTTGAATCTTCATTTGCTTGATTAAAATCCTCATTTATGCTTTGGTTTACACGTTCTTGTTCGTCCAACAAAAACCCCAAATCGGTAGGATCAGAAGCACGATAATATGATTTGCGATACGTAGATGCACCCACTTCTTCTTCACCACTAGAATATACGTCAATACAATCAAATTTCATCTTTTTGCTGCCAAAATCCCAAATCCTAGTTTCGCCAAGTTCTTCTCCTTCTTCTTCAAATTTGTAAAAAAATAATAAATCTATTCAAATTCTTACCATCTAACACTAACTATAATCCAATTTTAATCACCAACTAATTTAACTACCATTTGAATTAATTAACACTAATTAAACATGTGAGTCATTAATAAAAAAAGTTGGATAAGGAGATTTTGATTTATTTTTTCCATGATCCTATTTTAACCTTTAATGGTAGGCCTAAAATAAAATGAGTAGGCCTAAAACAGCAGGAAAAAAATACGACACTATTTAGAAAGAGTAGTATTTGTGTTTAGAGTATTAAGGTTAATTATTAGCCATTGATGTGTATGATCGGTTGGTCAATAGTCGATAGAAGTATACAACTTCCAAACACTGTATAAGACTACAGCGTGCCTAGCTTTCTGGTTGTTAGCAATGCCACTGGATTATATGATTACAAGTTGTGGCTTTTTCTTTTTGTGATGGATGTGACTACATATTTCTATATTATTAATTGGATTCTCCAGGACATTGTTATATCATTTTTGTTTTGCGTATATAAATAGTAGATTACGTAAGAGTGCATCATTTTTCCCTTTTTTTTAATAAGAAAAATCAACGGCGGAGCCTTGGAGGGAAACTACAAGGGTCTGGTGATGATTATCCCAACATCTGGAGAGGGTCAGAGTTATATCTTACAATATGAGCGTAATTTTTATCGGCCATAGCTAGCTGAAAAACATAAAAGTATTGGGTTTTATGAATAACTCTAAAATTAGAAAACACAAAAAAAAATTATCAGTATTGTCATCCTGATCCCTTTAGTAACTGGTGTATCGATCCGACCTTCCACCGATACTATCTCTATTTAACCATTACGGTCACCTGGCCATGTAAGGTTTTTCTACGGACACCATTACAGTCATCCAACAATAGCTTCTCAGGAGGTCACCTATCCCTGAATTACTCCCCTTCGAGCACGCTTAATTGCAGAGCTTTTTGCTAACGCTGGAGTAAGTTGTGTTAAAAATGCCTCAGTGTTAGGAAAGGATAAACCATTACCTACATTCCATTCGGCAAACCCTACCTGCCGAATCGGAGTATTACAATACCACCACCTTAAACTGGAGCCGACCTCGGCTTCAGTATATATTCAAGCCCAGATCTTCGACGTTCCCTACCACTCATGAGACCAGTACCTGGCACACCTCATCCAGCATACTCTCTCACCTTTGACAAGTGACCCGCCGTTGGCTCTGATACCCTTTGTAATGATCTGACCCTCCACCGATATTGTCTCCACTTAGCTCGGTGTTAGGAAAGGACAAACCATTACTTATATTCCATTCCGCGAACCCTACATGCCGAATTGGGATATTACAACTAGCATGGTAGTTGCTGATTTTGAATTTTCCCTATAACGTATTTTGGTAGAGCAAGGTGATTCTAATAATGGTGGACATATCCTCATCTTTTATTTCAACATTTGTGAGCTTCCACTCCTTGGCCCGTTTGAAACCTCTAATACATCTGAATCCCTATAACTTTGCATATCTAAATTATTATTACCAAATAGACTGAAAGTTTACTTTGATTGGCTTATTTCAGAAATGGTGAATTAGTGATAATATTTTGAAAATGCTAAATGCCCCTGTTTTTATCCCCAAATTTTCCCCATGATGTGTTGCTAAAGTATTGGTTCATGATTGTTCAGCCATGATGTAATATCCAGAGTTCCAGACCAGGGACAAACTTATATGGAGATCTGTATTCAAAGTGTTACTGGTGCAACGAGACTTACAAATTTATTTTCATTTTTATTTAAATGAAATTAACATATTAAAACGAATCAATAGGAACAAAATTCTTAAGCTTAAAACTTATCCTAAAAAAAGCTTAAAAATTATCCTAAAAAATATCATCAATGCAACATTTGAAATCAATTTACACTTCAAACAATTACAAGAAAACAATGCATTCATTAAGTTAGTTATTTCTAACTTCCACTTCCAACTTCCATGAAATTTGCAGAATGTCAATTGTGGTGAGATGACAGCTCAGTAGAATGAATTCCAATTCTCAAAAGATGCATAACAATATTAATGAATCAAAGTAAACGTACAACAAGAGTATACAAAATAATTTCGAGGAGTCTATATTCAGCAATAAACTCACGATATCAATAATGTTTTCAACAAATCATCCAATTTAGGATTTAACACATCAATTCACAACACCATTAATGCATCCAATAATTCACTCATTTAAATTTCAACACATGAGTTTATAGTCCGAATGTCCTTGGTTCGTACACGCACCTATCTTTTACCTCGGCAGGGACAACCAACATCGATGGATCAAGGGATCATTACCCTACATTCTTGAGAATCATTGCTCATTCTCTCTCGGAAGTTATTACCCATCATTATGGAACCAAGTTTCATCTAACAGAAAAACATGAAATCATTTCCTTTTTGTAAATTAGTTTTACAAAAAATAACATGAAATCAATTCTAGCAAAACATGAAATAAAAACATATGACAAATAACATGCATTTATTTTAAGCATTTAAACAAATAAACCAACTCCATACATTGTATATTATGTGTTTTGTAGTGGTAACTTGATTCACTCGTCTTCAAACTTTGCATGCATATACAAGCTTTAATAAACTATAACATATCAAAAATTTACATACAACCAACGGTTCAAATAAAAGATATTGAATTTTCAAGATCATGTTAGGAACTGGGCAGATTACATCATGTTACTAAAAATTAATAGTTAATTCATAATAATATGAAATTGAACAATCCGAAAGCACAATGAAAGATAAGAAAAAAGTCTACAACTTTTGTCAAGTCCACAAACCATTTTAGTGTCATCTAGATTGTCAAACACAGTCAAAAACATAACAGAGCTAAACTGTTCAGAAATTCTAGAAACATCACCCAAATTAAAAAATACATTCAATGGTGAATATACAGTGGATTATCTTAAAAATCTAACTATAGATACCTAAGCGTGTTATATATCAATAGGAAAAATTTGATCATCGATCGAAGATATAGATTTATACAAATAAATTATAAAAACCTAACAATACAAAATCATACAAAGTTAAAATTAAATGCAAGCAAATCACTCAAAGACAATGGATCTAGGATTCTACCTTTTGATTAGCTACAAACTCCTCTCGGTTCTCTTTTGCATTCTTCTCCAAAAAGCTTAGCTCCATTTTCTTCTCCTATCTCTACTAGTATATTTTGCAACTCTTTTATTTCTTTTCTCCCAATTTTCTTTAAAAACCGTACACTAATGACAATATTAATATCACTCCTAGTAGTAATTATAATACATCATATTTATTTTATATATATTTTCATTTTCTATTAATCAAAATATTTTTTATTATTATTTAATTCTTTTCATAATAATTATTTATCTCTCTAAATTAAATTGGGATAACCATTTTTACCCAGTAATACCTTAGTATTTAAAGCTTAAGAAGATAGCCAAGAAGTATGTGTGGGATGATCCCTTCTTGTGAAAATACTGTCCTGATCAGATTATTCGCAGGTGCGTACTTGACTATGAGTTTTAATCCATTATTACTTTCTAACATTCTTATGTTTGTGGTGGGCATTTCGGTTCTAAATGTACCGCTCTCAAAGTCCAAGAGAGTGGATTTTATTGTCCCACCCAATTTGAGGATGCATATGCCTTTTGTAAATCTTGTGATAAATGTCAACAAAGGGCAATATAGGTGCTCGAAATCAAATGCCACTTACATCGAGTCTTGTTGTAGAAATATTCGATGTGTGGGGAATTGATTTTATAGGCCCTTTTGTTAATTTGTTAGGAAAAATTTATATAATTCTTGTTGTGGATTATGTTTCAAAATGAGTGGAAGTTAAATTCATCCCTACTAATGATTCTCAAGTTGTTTGTGAGTTTGTGAAGCAAAATATTTTCACTAGACAGTTTGTGAAGAAAAATATTTCCACGTGTGGTTATCGGTGATGGAGGATCACACTTCCAGAAATCCTTCCATGCTCTTTTTAAGATGTACAACGTCACTAATAACATTGGTACGCCTTACCACCCACAAACTAGTGGGCAAGCTGAAATTTTAAATCGTGAGATTAAGTCTTTTCTAGAGAAAGCCGTCAATACTACATGGAAAGATTGGATCTTAAGGCTTAATGATGCTTTATGGGCGTATAAAACGACATACAAGACAACGATTGACATGTCTCCATATCAGTTGGTTTATGGTAAAGCTTGTCATCTCCCGGTTGAACTTGAACATAAGGATTTATGGGCGGTAAGGTGCAACATGGATTATGATGAAGCTGGGAAACAAAGGAAACTACAAATTAATGAGTTAAATGAGAAATATAACAATGCTTACGAGAGTTCCCGTATATACAAGGAGAAAACTAAGCTTTTCCATGAAAAGATGATTTCTCGAAAGAATTTTGTTGTGGGGTAAAAAGTTATTCTATTTAATTACCCTCTTAAACTATTTTCCGGTAAGTTAAGGTCCCGATGGAGTGAACATTTGTTGCTACTAACGTTTTTCCTTATGGTGCAGTTGGGGTTACTAGTCTCATGGAGGGGACAATTTTCAAAGTCAACGACCATAGATTGAAGCCATATTACGAAAACTTCCCTACGAAAAATGTAGATGTAATTGGACTTCAGAATTTTCTCCCTCTGGAGGAGTAATAGGGTGACTAGAGAGTCGGGATGACGATTTTAAACCAAGCGTTGAATGGGAGACAACCCATTGGTTTTGTATTTCTATCTTTATTTGTTTAATTTAATTTTTATTAATTTTCAAATCATTATTTGGAATTTCCCACCTTGAATATTACATTGGACGAGTTAATTTATATTGAGGATAATGTAAAGTATAAGTATGGGGGAGTGATTAAGCATATAAATTTTTAGTATTCACTTTTGTAGGTAGAATTTTTGAACTTTTTATACATATTTGCATGAAAACCTCCAACTTTTAGAGATTTTAGAGTCACTTAGTATACTTCTATCTAAGCTTACATACAAAGTTCTTACCGAAACAATTTAACTTAGAAGTACTAGAGAACAACATTCGAGTTTTTTAGTTGTTCAGAGTAATTAGTGACTTAATCATGTCGCTGAAAACTAGGTGCTTGAAAAAACACAGTACTAGAGAAGTTGATCAATCAATGGTGGAGACTACCCGTATAAGAGTGAGGCACCAAACCTTCAATATTGTCCGTTTAGAGTGCTTCATATGCCCAAACTCTAAGTAGAATTATGAGATATTCAACTTCGCACCCCTTCAACACTTTTATGATCTCCTTAGTGATAATTTTATCAATCATGAGGGTGTCATCAGAATTGTTAACTCTATCTTATAGTCTTATTTGCAGTTGACATTATTCTCTCAATAAAGCAACAATATTAACACATCACTATCAACAAGCGGAGAGGCATCAAAATCACGAAGAAAGTTGAATACAATCAAGGTTTACAAGCAACAAAAAGAGGACCAAGATTTTATATGAAAAGTGGAGACAAGCCAAAATGAAAAAACAAAAAAAAACAAAAAGATGTAAGTCTTTGAAGTTTATACGATACCAAGGCAATACAAGTTGTGAAGAATCAGGTGCTTAAGTCCTTTCCCCATGCCCATGTTAATTTCAGTTTCATTACTTTTGTAGTTGTTATCTTTTTGTAACACTTCATAAAAGAGAGAGAGAAAACTTATATATATTTTATAATGCTTTAGTGTATATTGTGTTTTTGTATTCATTAGATAAGGTCGCAAGGAAGAAGAAATTTATAAAGAAGTTTCAAGCAACAAGATGTAAGTTTTTGTTAAAGTTCTAAAAAATTAAGAAGCTTATCATCAATAGTTGAATCCGAAGATGAAGACGTTTCTGTTCGCTGTGAGAGTGGTGTTGATTGTAGAACGGGTGAGAAGGTAAGTAAGCATTTTCATCCTTGCATAATGGTTGACTTCCTTTCTTAGAGATCATCAGAAATATATAAATAGGGGAAAAAAATTTTAGCGTCACCATTCAACGTGTGAAAGTGTTCTATCTTCACTCATGCTTGCACATATGTGGGACCCATTTTTATCGCCTTACGGGTGTCAATTTTATAAAATCTTATTGGAGGAATAAGTCGAAGCGAAATGCTTATTCGATCGCTATTGAGGCTCGTCTCTTTCATTATGGCATTAGTTTCTCCTTCTTAGTGATTAAGGATGAGAATAACGTTCTTTGATACTTCTAACTTCTTATTGTTAGTGTGAAGAAACTTTATGTCTTCTTCGCTCTTTGGATACATGTGCTTTCGATTATTTGGAAGTTGGAGAAGGTTTTGTCGGTATACCTCTTGTAAACCCTCACGAGACTATAACTCGTCCACTAGGGACACCTAGGGGTTTAAAGGCTTGTTACACATGCTAAGTGTAACCGTGTCCTCGACGAAAGGGAGTTGTTGTATTTTAGTTTGAAGTATTTTAGTTTGAATGTATTTTAGTTAGGTGGTAGTTTGCTCGAGGACTAGCAAAAGCTAAGTGTGGGGGAATTCGATAAGTGCTTAATTTACATGTTTCTAGTATCAAATCCGTACTTGTTTTAGTTATAGTTCTTGCATATTACTTGTTATTACTATTGTTTTCTATCTTATGTGTCATATTAGGTGAATCATCCAAAAAGGAGTTACAAAGTTCTAAAATGAACAAGGAAGTTGAGTTATACAAGTGAAGAAGGGCCAAATACCAAATTCAACTCACTGAAATCCAGGCGTTCTTAATACCATCTTGAAGAGAACGAGAAAATGAAGTGAACACAAAAATAATGAGACATTTTGAGTTCGGATGAAGAAGTTATGGACAAAATAGTCGAAGCAAGAAAAAATGATTTACAATACAACAATCGACATTGTTTCAACTATGCCGACCGTAACACTTTTTTAGACTAAAATCTTGGATTTTTAATCCCTAGAGTTGGCACAGTTCTTTGGGAATCAACCATACCGATTGTATCAAGTTTTGGTACAAATAATTGAAGCTATTTTGGTCATTAAGTCGGCACGGTTCATGAAAATCAACCATGACGATTGTGGAAAACCTATGAGGTCCGTTATGATGCGTTTTTTACTTCTAAAATGAGGAAAGCCGATCCCGGAAGGATTCTAAGCCTTAAGTTTCGTGGATGCTATATAAAGAGACTTCCAAGAAATTAAGAAGACATCTTTAACATTTTTTTACAAGTCTTGGAGGAGATCAACAACACAAGGAGCAAAAGCTAGGGTTTCAGAGCGGTTTCATCATCATAACGAATTCTCTTTACTTTTATGTATAACATGGGTGCTTCTACATCCATGAGTAACTAAGCGCTTAATTGATTGCCGATAATTTCTAAGTTCTAAACATGATTTGGTTTAATATATGAATCTATTTGAGTTCTTCACATGATTATTGTTTGTTTCTATTGTGAATAATATTTATGATTAATTAATTGATTGTTCTAGGTGGCCAACTAAATCAGTTTCTTGATTGATATATTGCTAGTAGGATATCTGTAATTGTTGGATAACTTCTACACAAGTAGAAAATGTAATGACCCGACCTTCCACCGATATTGTCCCCACTTAGCCACTGCGGTTATCCGGCAGTGTGAGGTTTTCAACGGGCACCGCTGCGGTTATCCAGCAGCAGCTTCCCAGGAGGTCACCCATACCTGGATTACTCCCGCCCGAGCACGCTTAACTGCAGAGCTTTTTGCCAACTCTGAGCCAGTTGTACTGAAAAGGCCTCGGTGTTAGGAAAGGACAAACCATTACTTATATTCCGAATCGGGGTATTACAATACCACCACCTTTAAATTGGAGCCGTCCTCGGCTCCGGAATATACAAGCCCAGATCTCCGACGTCCCCTGCCATTCATGAGATCAGTACCTGGAACACCCCGTCCAACGTACTTTCTCACTCTCGGCAGGTGACCCGTCGTCGGCTCTGATACCACTTTGTAACGCCCCACCTCATCATTCTAGATCGGCCGCCCTAAAATAGAAGTGTGGCACTATTCATGGGACAAAAAGCACACTCTAGCCTTCAAGCCAACAAATGTCAATCCGGCTATTGTGGGGTTTTTGAAGAATATTAAGTTTAAAAGAAAAAATCTTATTTAAAAATGACGAGCGTTATAAAAAAATCTGATAAAAGAAAGTCTAAAAAAATAGTTATCTTCGACTCGCAGGTCGGATATTTAATTAAATGATAAGAGTCTTACTTAAAGTAAAGAAGTCTGGATTTCTACACAAGCTACAAAATATTTAATCGTTTAAGCACCTTGAAGAAAAATAATGTAGCTTTCCGGGACAAGGATCGTTCTACAAGTTAGGTCGCTCCGTGACTACCGTTCCCTGAAAAATAATAGTAAGTTGGGTCAGACCCCAACTTAAAGTAGGTTCTCACACCTTATGCCCTTTACGAATAAATTAGAAAAAAAAAACAAGGTTCATGAAATGACTTCGTAAAGTAAAAAAAACAGTTTTTGAAAGTAGTAAGGTCGTCGACCTAAACAGAAATATATAACTTCATAGAACCCAGGAAAAACACAAAGGCACGCCAAACAGTTGTATATGAAAGAAACAGAAAACAGGTTTCCCACCCACGAAACTAATCGACTTCCCCTCTCTATAATTTCATTTTCTAACCGTACGACGACACATATCTACCCTTGCGTAGTCCACTTAATTCCCTACAGTGCGTAGGAGGATAAGTGTTGTCGACCCCATTTAAGATAATAGATCCATATCTTCTAGGCGACCCCTCGGTCATCGCCCAACAGCCTCTGGGAGTCGAACCAACTACGGGCGATAAAAACAAATAACCACATCATCTATTCACACAAAATGATTATAATACGACTGCCAACATCACAAGTTGGCAGTCACCAACAATCCTACATATATTCCTTTAATTATCTAAACACTACAACAATCACATTAAGAGTATAACGTTCCCTGTATAGCCCTTAGCTGTGTAAAAAAAAATTACAAATACAATCTTATTAGAAACCACAACCCACACATATCAGTGTTTCCAAGATTCATTCCACAGTTAGGCCCCATTTTACTACCGGTACTTCCACGGTATCCTAAATGCTTAGCCTAAGTTCGTATACCAGTAACAACTGAATGTATAGTTTATTAACATTGGAAACTACTTTTAGGACGACTCCAAGTAGGTGATCTTGGGCCTGTGACTCGCGAATGATAAAAGCTCAGTAAACATGGTACCAAGCAAAAGTGGTTAAACATTAGAATGGCTAGAAGATATTCTTTTTAAGTATATTGAGATATAATCAAGACAAGCACTCACTGATTGTAAATTGACCACCACTACTCTTCCCGGTGTAAGATAGTTTTGGTCGGTAGAAGATTTCATGAGTATTTCTAACACAAAACTTCTTTACTGGTCAGTTTCCAAGAGCATCTCATAGTACCAACCTTCAATTGACAACACTAACACTATGTACATGTTCTTGAGATTTAATTATCTATGCCTGTACTAATTTCAAAAGGAAGTAACTCAGGTCTTAACTCTTTAGTTTTGTACCAACATACAGTTAATAAGAATCCAAAGACCTCATAATACAGCGGATGCTTTACTAAGTTAAACCAATCTCATTCAAAAGAAAAACAAATGGAGCGTACCATTCAGGAGCACTATGATTAAGATTGTGTCACACCAATCTCATGAAGCGTACTAACAAAAGGATCATTAATTAGTAAGCCTTAATAAGTCAAGCCAATTTCATGCAAAAGAAAACAGGTAAAACGTACAAGGAGAATCATTAATCGTTAATTAATAAGCCATTGATATGCGTACATCATAAGAAAACATACTGAACATCTTAATCATACATGTTACTACTCAGACAAACATACTAAACATCTTAGGCATGCATGTTACTACACAGACCACAGCTAGCATGTTATCAACATCAAAATTTCTCATCTATGTCCCAACGAACTCAGATCTATTAATTAACGAAAACGCATTAGACCAAGCTTAAAAGAGATAAGGGTTAGAGAACCTACTTGTTTCGCTTTTACGACAATCTCTCTATAAACTTCAATTATACTTCTCTATAACTCCGTCTTCCTATTTCTTTAAAACTTCTCTTGCGGCATCTATAAATAGAGGAAGAAACACTTTAGGAGGATTTTTTTTTTTTGTGAGTAACCGTGAAGAACAAATAACCCTAATCTTCTAATATACGTACTTGGTCCACTTTCCTAATTTTACTGGGACTTTCCCACGAATTCCTAACTACACCCATATTCTTAACCATTTGTGGGAGTTATAAGTCTCTCAACTATACTAAGTCACACTATAGGTTAAGGGGTTTTACAATCTTCCCCCCTAAAAAAAAAGTTTTCGTCCTCGAAAAGAATTCGCACTTACCAGATTGTTGAAGAAATCAGGGTAACGAGTCATCATGTCCTCCTCACGTTCCCAGGTGACTTCCTTGTCATTGTGATGGTGCCACTGAACCTTAACCATGGGAATGGTCTTCCTTCGAAGGACATGCTCTCGGCGATCAATGATTTTATACGGCTTTTCTTCATAAGATACATCCTTTTGTAATTCCAGATCCTGATAGTCTATTACTGAGTATTGATCTGCGTCCCGCACATTCTTTCGAAGCATAGATACGTGAAAAACATTATGAACCCCAGCTAGCACTTCTGGTAGAGCGAGACGGTAAGCCACCTTCCCAATCCTTTCCACAATAGGAAATGGTCCTATAAAACGAGGAGCAAGTTTTCCCTTCTTACCAAAACGTAACACACCCTTCATGGGTGAAACTTTGAGAAGTACTAGGTCTCCAACTTCATATTCGCGATCCTGGCGTCTCTTGTCCGCATAACTCTTTTGTCTACAATGTGTTGTGCGCAATCTTTCTCTAATTAACGCGATCTTTTCGGACGTCTCACGAATAATTTCTGACCCGTGAGTTTGGATTCTCCAACTTCTGTCCAACATGAAGGTCAACGGCAAGGTCTGCCATACAATGCCTCAAACGGAGCCATGCCAATACTAGAGTGGTAACTATTGTTATATGCAAACTCCACTAAAGGTAAGTGATTCATCCAACTACCTCCGAGATCAATAATAATGCACCTCAACATATCCTCAAGCACTTGGTTCACACGTTCGGTTTGTGGATGAAAAGTTGTGCTAAAGTTCAACGAAGACCCTAAAGATTTCTGAAAACTCCTCCAGAACCGTGATGTAAAAGATGAATCTCTGTCAGAAACGATAGAAATTGGCACACTATGAAGCTTAACTATCTCACCCATGTACAACTAAGCTAACTTGTCACCAGAATCGTTCGTCTTGACCGGTAAGAAATGTGTTGATTTCATCAATCTATCTACTATCACCCAGATTGCGTCGTGACCCTTACTCGATCGCGGTAATCCAGTAATAAAATCCATGGATATGTTTTCCCACTTCCACTTCGGAATAGGTAAAGGCTGCAACTTACCAGCTGGGTTTTGGTGTTCGATCTTTACCTGCTGACAAGTAAGACACTTTCGGACGTGGTCTACTACATCACGCTTCATTCCAGACCACCAATATTGTCGCTTCAAATCCTTATACATCTTATTACCACCAGGATGTATAGTATACTTGCTTCGATGGGCTTCATCTAAAATTGTTCGTCTCAAATCCTTAACATCTGGTACGTATAACCTTTCACGATACCTCAATGCACCATCTTGACTAACAACAAAGATTTTATCCATTATTTCATGTATTTTCTCTAGTTGACTCTTACACCACTCATCCTCGTCTTGAGCTTCCATAATACGACTTAGAAGAGACGGACCGATGACCATACTACCAAAGAAAAAGTCTTGACCTTTAGTCGCACCCATGTCAAAATTAAAATTAGCAACCTCTTCTAGCATACTCCACTGTTGTACCATCAACGAAGTTACTATTCCCAATGGCTGCCGGCTCAGAGCATCATCCACCATGTTAGCTTTCCCTGGATGATATTCTAACTTGAAGTTGTAATCTTTAATTAACTCCATCCATCTTCTCTGTCGCATATTCAACTCCTTCTGAGACAAAAGATACTTGAGACTCTTGTGATCAGAAAAGAGCTCAAACTTTTCACCATACAAATAATGTCTCCAAATCTTAAGCGCAAACACCACAGCGGCCAACTCAAGGTCATGAGTAGGGTAGTTTCGTTCATGAGGTCTCAACTGTCGCGAAGCTTAGGCAACTACTCTGTTATTCTGCATCAACACACATCCCAACCCCTGAATCGATGCATCTGTAAAAATTACCTTCTTCACTCCACTCTCCGGAATGATCAAAACTGGTACAGAAGTCAGCTTGCTTTTAAGTGCACAAAAAGCCCGCACACACTCAACACTCCACTTGAAAGGAACATCCTTCTTCGTCAGGTTTGTCAAAGGACCCGCTAGAACCGAAAATCCCTGGATAAATCTACGATAATAACCAGCCAACCCCAAGAAACTACGGATCTCAGTCACTGTCCTGGGTTGCTTCCAGTCCGACACGGCCTGAACCTTAAAGGGATCAACAGATATGCCAGAACCTGATACCACGTGACCCAAAAATTTTACTTCTTTCTTCCAGAACTCACACTTCTTGAATTTGGCATACAATTGATGTACCTTCAAAGTCTTAAGTACCTGACGGAGATGATTTTCATGATCTTCGAAAGTCTTAGAGTAAATCAATATATCATCTATGAACACAATCACGAAACTATCCAGGAATTCACGAAACACACGGTTCATCAAATCCATGAATACTGCCGGTGCATTAGTCAGTCCAAAAGGCATCACCAAAAATTCAAATAAGCCATAGCGAGTCACGAAAGCTGTTTTGGGAATATCACTTTCACGAACTCTTACCTGATGATACCCAGACCTCAGATCAATCTTGGAAAACCACTTTGCACCATTTAGCTGATCAAACAAATCGTCTATCCTTGGTAAAGGATACTTGTTCTTTACGGTAACCTCATTCAACTTTCGATAGTCAATACACATTCTCATCGACCCGTCCTTCTTTGCCACAAACAACACTGGTGCACCCCATGGTGAACTGCTTCGTCTAATAAAGCCTTGACCTAGCAATTCCTCCACTTGTTTCTTCAGTTCGCTCATCTCCACCCGTGCCATACGATATGGGGCTTTGGCTATAGGTGCAATGCTTGATTCCAGTTCGATACAAAAATCTACCTCCCTCTGCGGTGGCAAACCGGGTATCTCCCCGAACACCTCTGGATACAGACATACCACCTCAATAGACTCCAAAGATGTAGTCTCTGATGATGACCCCTCTAGTAAAGCACTACACAACTTACTGATTTGTTGTGAACTCCCCATCAAATCGGATACGACAATCTCACCCTCTTCAAGAATAATAAAAGTGACTGTCTTGGCATAACAGTCTAACCTAGCATGATGAGCCGCAAGCCTGTCCATGCCTAAGACTACATCGTACACATCTAAATTCATAACAAAAAGGTCTGCAGCAAGATCTATAGTGCCCATACGAATAATGCACGACCTAAAAATGTGATCGATAAATGCTGAACCACCCACCGGTGATGAAACAACATAAGAACACTTCTCTAACACAACATGCAACGTTTTCACAAACATAACATATATAAAAGAATGAGTAGCTCCTGTATCCAACAATACTCTACCACGACGAGTGTGAATAAAGAAGGTACCTTCCAGCATTACCACCGGTCCTTCACCATTCCGAGGCATGACAGCATTCAACCGAGGTTGAGGCCCCCGTCCCTGTGGCTGGTTTTGTCCTTGACGTCGCTCATCTCCTGCTAGAGTTTTTCCCTTTTTTGGACAATCACGAGCCTTGTGTCCTATTTCTTGACAGTGATAACATGGGCCCCTAAATACGTATCCCTCTGTTTTTATTGGTTGAGGGGCTCGTACCATGGCACCAGTATTATTATTTCCTTCATCTGCTCGAGGTTTCTTCCAACCCTGATTACCTTGGTGGAAATGACGTTTCTGACCACTAGCATTCCCATACTTATTCTCCCTTTTTTCTGTACCCTTAATATCCACTATGCTAGCTTTGTTCTTCTTTGCCTCTTGAATCCTCAAGCAATGTGCCCTAGCACAATTCACAACCTTGGCATATGTATCAAAGCTAGGGTTTGCAATGATATGCCGAGCAATCCCACTGTTCAATCCACTCAAAAATCTCGCAATCCGATCTGCTTCTGTAGGCATAAGGTGAGCAGCAAAAAGTAAAAGTCGGTCAAACTCACACTCATACTCTACAACCGTCTGATCATCTCTCTGTCCTATAATCTCGAATTGTCTGATCATCTCCTGACGCTCGACTGGCGGGAAGTAATGCTCAAGAAAATGTTGTTTGAACTCTACCCACTGACACTCCAAGGCATTAACGGTCCTACTGAATCCCACCAAGTTGCTGCATTTTCTTCCAGTTGAAATGCAGCCATTCTCTGCTTAAATGCTCCTGAACAGTCGAATTGAGATAGTATCTTGTCCATTCTGTTGCACCATTGTTGTGCTTCGATTGCACTTCCCTTTCCACTGAATGTAGGTGGTTTCATCTTCAGAAAATCCTGGTAATACTGAACCCAAGACTTCCCATTTTGGTGTCTCTCATTGGGGAGTGGTTCATTCCTTGTTGCAGTCTTTACATTCTCCCTTCCTTCACGTGTTCCAAGCCTCTGATCTAGCGCCGCTGTAATCGCATTGTTCATCATTATCTGGAGATTCTCTAGAGTTATTACCTGAGGTTCGGCTTCACCTCCGTCAACTCGAATCGTCCTGGAACTACCAGAGGACCTAGTCCTACTACCAGATCTCGTATCATCCCTAGAACTATGGTTTTCCCCATAATGAGGATACTCCACACTTTCATCAACGGAAGTCTCAGTAAGATTCTCATCTCGACCACGACCTCGTCCTCGGCCTCTGCCACGACCTCGCCCAATAGCACCTCTAGGTCTACCGCGACCTCGAGTCCCATTGTTCCTATCTCCATCCATTATTGAAGACAAAGAAACAAAGAACAATCAACACACAATTTCATCAAAAGAAAAATAAATCACTGTGCTCCTAGAAATAACTTGTGCCTATGTGACACAACAAGACCCTACACCCGCTCCCAAGGATTTTCCGTAACCAAAAGCTCTGATACCACTTGTAATGACCCGACCCTCCACCGATATTGTCCCCACTTAGCCACCGCGGTTATCCACCAGTGTGGGGTTTTCAACGGGCATCACTGCGGTTATCCAGCAGCAGCTTCCCAGGAGGTCACCCATCCTATTACTCCCGCCCGAGCACGCTTAACTGCAGAGCTTTTTGCCAACTCTGAGCCAGTTGTACTGAAAAGGCATCGGTGTTAGGAAAGGACAAACCATTACTTATATTCCGAATCGGGGTATTACAGAAAACGTAAGACCTTGCAGAGGAATTCTGTGGACCAATCACATTTAGAAACAACACTAGAAAGTGAACCTTGCGCTAAGAATCTAACTACTAGAATCAACCTACAAGTCACAAAATATAAAGCATTTGACCATAAATTACACTTAGAATGCGCTACTTCTAGGTGGTTTAGACGAATAAAATCTGGTATTCGAGCGCTTTGGTAACCAATGACCAAAGGACTTTTGGGGACAACACTGTTCTAGCCGCTATCCCATGGTTGGTAATAACTTGTGACGATTGAAGAATAAATGAGTACACTAATTAAATGATTGCTTAGTAACGGAAAATGATTCCTTGATCATATTTCTCTACATTGATTACAACTTAAACTTTTAATTTCTTTCTTATTTACATTGCTTTGTTCACTTAGTTAATTCACATACAACAAACTCCCTTTGTGACGTTTGACAATTAAAACTCCCCGCTCTTCGTGTAAATGAATCTTACTTGCTATTATATTATTCATTAGTGAAATAGAAGATAAGTAAATTAATCTATGCACTTACGACACGTATCCGGTTATATTTAGAAATTGAAGATTTTGGGTTATACACGGGTTTCTACAAGTTGGAAGCTATAAAAGGAAGAGAAAAAACTTCAACAAGACACACACACATTCTGATTTTTGATGGTTTCCGTTGGTGTCACGCACAAGGATTGAGGATACAAGTTGGAGAGAAGCGGTCGCATTTGGTTTTCATGCATCTAGGCTTTGAATACATATAATTTTCTTCTTGAATTGAATTATTTTGTGAACTCCAAATTATGAGTAGATAATTTATTTATTATTGGTTAAGGAATAGTTGGATTTCTCAAACATGATTTTTGAATTAATATATTAGTTTTGTCTCAATATTATCGTTTATGATTCACTACAAATATCGTATATATGATTGATTGTTTGTTTAGTTAAGTTGCAAATTGATTGAACTCACATTAATATCTAGAGCTAATTTAGGGTTTATTATATGCAAAAGTGATTACCTTGAATATAGGTAGCATAGTGTGGTTGTTGCTTGTAGTGATGCATCCTTGTAATCGCATGTGAATCATGACCATTTTAAATTGTCCACTCGGGTATGTCAATTACATTCATCTACTTATTCCACCATTCTTAATGGTCTTACATGGTTAACCTAGTTGTGCTTTTACACTTTAGGTTATTCGCTAGGTGGAATTCATATTTGCGTCGTTTTATGTAAGTGTGGTGATTTTCATAAGTTAACGGAATATTCTTACGATCAAGATATTCTAGGGTTTTTGATAATACGAGATTAAAGTTCAGTTATAATTGCTAATACAAAAACATGTTTTGTGAATGAAAACGGAACCCTTAACCAATATTCTCAACCTATTGATTCTTTTTTACAGTTTCCTTGTCTTCTTAATTAGTTTAATAACTTTCATTGAATTTCAAAATTTTCTCTTTTTATATTTAGTTGTGACCATTAGATCAATTCCACATTTACTAATACAGATACGATACGACAGATTCGGGCCCCTATCGGTAGATCCAACAAACTATGTATATGGAGTGTACTCCGGCAAAAATCCACCAAATTAACTAAATCCACTTACCGTTTAGGTTGGGGGTGGGTTGACCTATCAACCCACGTCCCACCCCATTGTCAAGGCCTAAGGTGCTCTTTGGTGGCATTATTGGTGCGGTGATGACACACGAATTTGACGTAAATCACGCAATCATAGTGCTTTACCTAATTTCCTAATATAAACCGATCCGAAAAGATTACATAACAGAACAACCCCTATAATCCCAGACTCCCAGTGTTTAGCATCCCACGTGTTAGTAAGTTCACTCTAACTCAGTTCAACCGAAATAGTTAGTTTGCAAAAAAAAAATGCAACAAAATAACACACATGTAGGGTCCCCTTAAAAATGAAGCAATGAATCTTTGTCCAAACACAAATGAACTCTCTCGGTCTCTCCTTTCCGCAGAGTGAGAAACGATACAAAATCATTTTGGGAATGCAAGGAAATTGAACAAATTAGGGTTAGGGTTCTTGAAGAATTTCCCAAGTTTGATGAAGGAATTTCAAAATTGAATTAGAGGAAATCAAAGATGCTGGAACGATTCCTAGGATCTCGACGAGTACGTCAAATTCAGAGAGCATTTCGTCATGGTAAGATTACAATTCTTTGTCTAGTAATGACTGTTGTTGTTCTTCGTGGTACAATAGGTGCTGGTAAATTTGGTACACCAGAACAAGATTTTATTGAAATTCGTGATCATTTGTACTCACGCAAGCGTGCAGAACCTCATAGAGTTCTCGAAGAAGCTCAAACTGCATCTACTGAAACAACCTCAATCAATGCTAATAGTTATGTTGCATTTGATCCTATGAAATTAGCTGTTGATGAAGAAGATGATGGGCCAAAACCTGATCCTAATAAACCATATAGTTTAGGACCTAAAATAACTGATTGGGATGAACAAAGATCAGATTGGTTGAAGGAGAACCCTAGTTTTCCTAATTTTATTATGGAAAATAAACCTAGGGTATTATTAGTTACTGGTTCGTCGCCGAAACCATGTGAGAATCCTGTTGGTGATCATTACTTGTTGAAATCGATTAAGAATAAGATTGATTATTGTAGGTTACATGCTATTGAAGTATTTTACAATTTTGCGCTTTTAGATGCTGAAATGGCTGGATTTTGGGCTAAACTTCCGTTGATTAGGAAATTGTTGCTGTCACATCCTGAGGTTGAGTTTTTATGGTGGATGGATAGTGATGCCATGTTTACTGATATGGCATTTGAGATTCCGTGGGAGAGATATAAGGATCATAATTTTGTGATGCATGGTTGGAATGAAATGGTTTATGATGAGAAGAACTGGATTGGGTTGAATACTGGAAGCTTTTTGCTTAGGAATTGTCAGTGGACACTTGATCTTTTGGATGCTTGGGCACCTATGGGACCAAAAGGGAAGGTTAGAGATGATGCTGGGAAAATACTTACTAGAGAACTAAAAAATCGACCTGTTTTCGAAGCTGATGATCAATCTGCAATGGTGTATATTTTGGCAACACAAAGAGAGAAATGGGGCGATAAGGTTTATCTTGAGAATCATTATTATTTGCATGGTTATTGGGGAATTTTGGTTGATAATTATGAAGAGTATATTGAGAAGTACCATCCTGGTTTAGGTGATCATCGTTGGCCTCTTGTCACCCACTTTGTCGGTTGTAAGCCGTGTGGGAAATTCGGGGATTATTCAGTCGAGAGATGCTTGACTCAAATGGACAGAGCTTTTAATTTTGGGGATAATCAGATACTACAGGTGTATGGGTTTACTCATCAGTCATTAGGTAGTAGGAAGGTAATAAGTATTCGAAATGAGACCGACAATCCTTTGGAGGTCAAGGATGAGTATGGATTGCTTCACCCCTCATTCAAAGCTGTCAAGGTATCCTCCTCTTGACTGCTTCATAAGTTCCTGCTCTAGCCGCTTGTTGTTGTTAATGATAATACATATTATATGTTCTTAGCGTAAATGCCATTTGTTTCACCATATTGGTTCAGACTCATATTATGTTACTTCTCAGTGAATTTTATCGAAATTTTCAAAGGGAAACATAGCTCATTGTGTGTTTGCCATACTGTAGTATTGTTGTGTATTGAGCAATTTTAACACCACCACAGATATATCACTTGCGGGTTAGATGCAAATGTGTTGAGCTTCTTTGACACGACATTGCGTTACTAACTTAATTTAAACTAATATACTTCAACACCATACCCCATATTTGTGTGTCCCAATGGATTATCCTACGATATGTTTCCTTTGTTTTTTCATACTTGGATTACGATGACTTTCAAGTTCTTCTATCTGATTGTGTCCCTGAACATTTATTTGCTTTTGTAGTTTCTGCTCAACTATTTTGTATAATTGGTTAATTATGTGGTGAAATGTCAGATGATTTTGTCGGATTAAAAGATTAGAGAAAAGAAAGAGATAATTTTCATAGGTGTCAACGGCCGCAAACCCTAACTGATGATATGATGAATATTTAACCTGAACTACTGATAGGTCTAAAGTACAGAGTAGAGTAATGTCAAACAGTCAAGCAATCAACAATCACAGTTGCTTAGCTTCTGTTTGTAACTTGGGTTCCCTTTATAACTCCGTTTACATTTGGGTTCCCTAGAGTACATAGGATTTGAGCATTAACAAGGATAAAGCACAGTCCACTCTGAATTGACTTTGCCAACAAAATACTGTAAACAATATACACTGTTTTAAATAGCATAAGCAATTCCCATGAATCCCTCCAATATGCCTCAGCCTAAACAGTGCTTTATAGTTCTCATTTTTCATTTACTATTGCTGTTGCCAGTATTTATGATTCTCTGCAAACAACAACTAAATTATAATAAAAAGATTGCCTCCTCTGGGTAGTTATGCTGTCGAAGGAATACAAAGGACTAGGCTGCAATGGGTTCTTGGAATCTAGTAGTTCTTCCTAGATATTGGAAGCATCCATATTGGAACTTTTACCTTCTCTACCAAAATTATTTTATTAAGTACTGATCTCAGATTTTCTTTTAGTAACTGGTAAGAATGCATGGTGTTGATCATAACTCTCCTAGGCAGCTTGACTGCACTGATCCAACCCAAATGCATCCTTATACTATTTAATGTACTCTCGATAAGCTAACTTAGGTTTAGATTAAAATAAATTTCTAGTCTATCACTTAACATCAGTATTCAAAACAATTTTGTGTCTCGACCCTGCTTGTTAACTTCACCTGTCACTATTAAGTACTGATTTTCATGTTTGAGCTATTCTGTGTTGTTCTACGGATTCACAATAACATATGTTTTCATCGTAAACATTTTAGATATATACGTTCCATATGCCTGACAGATTCTTATGGTTCTCACTTTGTCATTTATTGCTACTGTCGTTACCTTAGTTATAATATTTAATGATTTTCTAATATGCAAATAACATCTAGGTTATAATCTAAAAGCTTGCCTCCTCTTGGCAGTTATATCGTCGTAGGGAAGCATATAAATAGGCTACAATGCATCTTAAATTCTAGATATGGGAACATTTTACGTTATTACGTACCGATCTTAGATTTATTGTAGTAGTTGAGTAGGTTGGTGTTGATCATATTTCTCCTCTCCTAGGCAACTTGACTGCAGTTATCCAACATAAACTTAGCCTTATAATATGTGATGTTCTACTTTTCCACTAAGTTTACTCATGTTATTTTTCTCTTTTTTTTTGTTTCTATAAACCTCTTTAATAAGAAGAGGCCTGCTACCTACAAACTCAGGTAGCTAGACAAAGAAAATAAAAATCCCCCCACCTTAATGCTAAGGAATTTCGAACTCATGTCGCTGGTATTATCACCCAACAATTTTACCACTGTACTACAGTGACATCTGCTGAGTTTATTCAGGTTTAGATTACTCAAGTCTACTACTTAACGTCAGCACTTCTCAACAATTTCTCTCTTAATTCTGTCTGTAGATTTCACTTGTAATAAGTACTTATCTTCATGTTTGAGCTGTTTAACTTTTTATGACCGAAGAAGAAGAAATGCATATGATATCAAACATTCTATATTGAACTGAAAAAGATCAAACTAATGAACGGAAATCTTACTGACAAATTACTACCACCTGAAACCTTTTCATCTTTGTTGCCTGTAATCTGTAGTTTTGACATAAAAGAAATACCAGTTTCATTCTGTCACTCCTCACATCGCAACAAGTAGAGAAACGAGGGTCTCAAGACTTCCATGAAAGAAAGTCTTGCACTGACAAATTGCTTGACCGTTCATCCTTGTTGTCTGCATGTCTGAGTATATCCCTAATAACTTCAGCTTCATCTTCATTTTACTCCTTGACACCACAAGTTGAGAAATGGGTGTCTGAAGCATTACACTCATTAAACAGATTTGTACAGACAGTAAACAATGTGAAATACTAAGAAGTTTCCTCACCGAACATGAGCTGTTCCAGTCTTTTGGCACAATGCATTTCCAGACAAAACCCACAATCTTCATTGGGAATCTTGACCAACAAAATTAACTTTCTAGGAAAAATCATTTTATTTCAATTGAGGGAGAGAGAGGGGGATGTTTAATGCGCACGATCAATCCTAGATCTGATCTAACCATCCCTTAGTATATGGATCAAGCCGTACGATTTTGAAATTCATTTTTGATCAAATACAATAGTATTTAATTTCTGATCCTGAAATAAATTATGTTCACATGAGATTGACTCGTTATTTTGTTTGGTTGTCGCAATACAGAATGTGACTCAATTTTGATGTTACCTTTCATGTGTAATGTAATCTGAATTTGACTGGTACACTAATTATGCATGCCGATTCCACAGCAGTCTATCTATTGCTAGTGTTGTTTTATGCGTTCAGAGTATCACATTTGTCGGCGAAACAGGATTAGAGATTAATAAAAAAAGTAAAATTTTTGTTTTAGAGTGGCTTGGTTGTATTCGTTTGTCGCTTTGACGAATCATATGATTAAAAATCGTCGGTCAATTTTTCTTATATAAAAATATAAAGAGTGGTGCTAAAGTAAACATACACCTCCCTTAACAAATGAAGCTTGATATAGGGGCTTCAATATCCCGGGGATTCTAAGTGGAGACGAGGTGATCCAATTTTACGTTAAGAGATGTCATAGGAATTTGGTTAAATGTCGATTTTTACCCTTATGCCAATTAAAACCTAAACACCCTTAACATTATTCATAACTTTCAAAAACTAAACCAAAGAAAAACTCAACCGTAATCCATTGAAATTCATCGTCGATTCGCAAAATTCTTCGTCGATTAAACTCAACAATTCGAGATGAAGAAGCATACTAAAGGCGTTAAACGTAGTAGTGATGGCAATCAACCCTGCTCCTTTCAACCTAATCAAGAGATTCGAGAAGAAATCGATAATGAAAAGCAAAATCAATCACCGAAAAATCCAACAATGGTGTATCTAAGGTATTGAAGAAAACCCACGTTATTCTTAGAACTTGTAATTGATTGATTCGCATGATTTATTGTGTTTTTGGTTTAAAAATATTGGACACAGTTGATATTACGGTTGAGTTCATGTGATATATCATGTTCTTAACATTACGGTTGGGTTCGTGCGGAAACCCAACCGTAATATATTATGTTCTTTGATTTACGGTTGAGTTTTTTTCAATACCCAACCGCAAATCTAAGGGAAGAAGATGAAGAGTTAAGGATATTACGGTTGGGTTTCAAAATTGAACCCAACCGTAAACAATTTGCGGCATTTTTTAAAAACAATTTACGGTTGGGTTTTATTACTAAACCCAACCGTAACAATAGCGCACACAAAATTTTTGTTAGAGTATTACGGTTGGATTTTAAGAAAAACACAACCGTAAAAATAGTGTGCACATCAGGCTACATGTGTTTTACGGTTGGGTTTTTGTTAAAACCTAACCGTAAAATAGTGACAAAATTTTCAACTAAAAATTTACGGTTGGCTTTTGAGAAAAATCCAACCGTAAATAATCATGTGTAGTCAATTTTTTTTTAGTTGAAGTTGAATTGCTTGGAAATTATCTAACTTGTATTGCTTGTGTGTTTTAGGAAGAATAAGAGGGGTAACAATTTGACACCAATTTCTCACACTCCAACCCCTCGCCACGGAAAGCATTTAGGGGTTCAGAAGAGAGGCGTGAGTAAGACCCATAATCCATTTTTTGAGGTAGGGGGTGGTAGTGTTCCTCAAATTGCACAAGAGGAATATAGTGTGTTCCAAGGCTTGGGTGATCTACCAACACCTAGAGGTTCTCTTGTGATTAGAGAACCACCACAAGAGAAACAACACGAGGAAGAAGAGAGGCACAGAGAACAACATGTCCCTCAAGGCAAAGGTAAAGAAATTCCCAAAGAAAAGGCAAAGAAAAGGGTTGCCAAAGAAATTCCCAAAGAAAAGGCCGAACCTCAACTGTGGCCTAAGAGGAGGAATGGAGGACTTTGGGGTGAGGCCCCAGACAAATCTGCAATATTATTGGTTATCCCCATTCATGGGCTGCCAAAGTTGCTGCGACCAAGGTATTAATCTAAACACTTCTATTGTTATGTTAAATTTTTGTTTGTTAATTTTTGTAAGTAAAACAAATTTGTTTTTATTCTTTGTAGGATCATACACAGGCGATCAAGAAATTGGTTCGTCAAAGGGCTCAACATTGGCCCTTAACTGATGAATGTACGGCGGTACAAATTCTCGTAAATGGTACCGGGTTAGCTCCCGGAATTACCAATTCAATGTGGGAGTATGACAGTGTCGTCTGCGCAGCCTTCAGGGAACGTTATTGGCCTGAAACCGATACGTTTCATCTCCCATTCGGCGAGATGACAATAACGCCGGATGATGTCCAATCAATTCTTGGCCTGGAGGTGGATGGTAAATCAGTGTTTGAGGGTTTTAACAACAACATGTCATGGAGTGATCTTTATGCACTTGTGAAAGATACACTTGGATGGCAGAAGAGCGAAGCCGAATCTGAGTTTAAATTGGTCAGTGGAGATAAACCGGGGATGCCAACGAAGAAAGATGAAGGTATGAGCAAGAAAATATTGTTGCGTTCACTAAGGCAGAAGTTTGGAGGAACCGCAAAGTTGGAAATGCCTGGGGTCGTCATAGATGACACCAGAGCTATTCGAACAGCCAGAGCGTATCTGTTATATATGCTCGGCACCATCTTCTTTGCTAACAACTCGGGCAACATGGTCAACGTTCACTATCTACAGTGGTTTCAGGGTGACCTCGGGATGGCGCATCAATACTCGTGGGGAACTGCCACCCTGGCTTACCTACTTGCTAACCTTCGAAAAGCTTCGAGGGTTAGGGGAACTGAGATTTCCGGGAATACCGGTCTGCTTCAGGTAATTTATTGTTTGAATTTCAATGTTTAAACTTTATTTATTTTTTTCTCATTATCTTATATTAATATTTATTATCTTCATAGGCATGGGTATATGATCACTTTCCCATACTGACTCCTTAAACGAGCGGTGATGGTACTGGACCTACGAGAAAGAAATTCGTCTTCACCGGGACCCAGGCAAAATATAAAGAAGTGCTCCTAGCAAAGATGAGAACTGAAATTGATGCTTTCACGGTTGAAAATGTTATTTTTGATCCTTATGTGAAGATTAGCATAGAGGGTGATGGACATGTTGAGGATTTACGTGAATTGTCAGACGTGGTAGGCTACAACGGCCCTTTGTACCATCCGTTTGGGTACGTGATGTCCAACCCCCGCCGAACTCTCCGCCAATATGGATATGTCCAAACAACGGTGACACGCGAAATGTTTAAATTGTGTGTGAATGGTTCGATGACCGAAGGCCCAAACATCGTGCTAAACTACGAGCCAACGCCTTCGGTCGCGGTTTGGAATAACCGCAATGATCCGAAATACCAAGTCCAAAGAACAGAGTAGACTCCATCTCCGGGCACAAAAGAGCCTGCAGAAGATTACTTGGATTGGTATTGCCATTTCGGTCATCCAACTATCATCAACAATGGTCCTGAGACTATGCCAAACAACACAGAAGATGGTTTCTGGAAGAAGGCATATTTCAATTTGGTACGTACATTATTTTTGTTATTAATGTTTTTAAGATTTATTACTAAACACTCATCCTACTTTTATTTCCATATGTGAATAGAAAAAGAAAGTCGTTGCATTGGCGGACTCTATAAATCCATGCCTAAGCACAATTGATGTGAGGACGCCTGACCAACTCCAAGCTTTGATTAGGGAGCTTCATCATGAAGCCGAGGATGTACAACGGACTTTAAAGAGGAGTAGACCCGCTACAAGAGGCGCTACAAGAGATGCGAGTACTACTAGAAGAGAGCCGCAAGCATCGGATGAAGAGACACATGATGAAGCCGAGGATGCGCAACGTGGTGCTCGTACTCGAGGCGGTCGTGCTGGTGCTCGTACTCGTGGCGGTGCTGCTCATCGTAATCTTATGAGCAAAAAAAGACCTCGTCAAAGTCATCGACCTACCCCTCCTCCTTTTCCCTAACTCTATGTCTATGGTTTTTTTTGTGTGGGTGAATTACTTGTACCTTTAATGTGAAGTTGG